>CM053770.1:438602623-438668584 GCA_028658325.1 Potorous gilbertii
CTCTCTCTCTCTCTCTCTCTCTCTCTCTCTCTCTCTCTCTCTCTCTCTCTCTCCCCCTCTCCCTCTCTCTCTCTCTTCATCAAACACAACTCTCTGCTTCTGGTATCTCCATGCCTTGCCATTGACTCTTCTCTCTTTCTGGAACTCAGGACTTTCTCATCCCACTCCCCTCACAGAATCCCTCTCTTCTTCCAAGACTTAGCCCAAGTCCCATCTGTTACAGGAAATTTTTCCTGATCCCCTCTGTTCCTTATGTGTTCTCTCCTTAGATATCTTCTATTTGTTTGGATTTAGTAGATAGATAATAGATAGATAGATAGATAGATGATAGATGAATGGATGGATTGGTCTATATCTACATATATAGATAGATTGATTGATATCTATCTATACATATAGATATATCTATTTATCTATCTACATACACACATAGATATGTATACTTATTTCCCCTATTAGAATGTAACCCCTTAAGAGTAGGGATTATCTCATTCTTGGTAATTCTCTCCCCAACATCTGATATGGTGCCTTTCACTTAGTAAACACTTAATAAATGCTTGCTGATTAACTGATTGGAACCCCCAGCTCCGTTTGAGGTTCAGATCAAGTGCTATTTCCTTCAAGAGGCATTTCCTGATTCTTTCTACTGTAATAAGGCCCCATTATTTAATTAGGACAGCTAAGTGGATTTAGTGCTGAGCATGGAATTCGGAAGACTCATCTTCCTAAATTCAAATCTGAACTCAGACATTTATTAGCTGTGTGACTCTGGGAAATTTACTTCCTCCTGTTTGCCTCAGTTTCCTCATCTATAAAATCAGCTGGAGAAGTAAATGGTAAACCACTCTAGTATCTTTGCCAAGAAAATCTCAAATGGGATCACAAAGAGTTGGACCCAACTGAAATGACCAAACAACAAATCTTTTAATTATTTACTTGTTGATATCTTGTATTTACTTATATTTGCACATATAGTATCACTCTCCCACCCCTCCTTCTGTCAAGTTTCTTGAGGGCATGGGACTGTCTCATTTTTGTACTATCTTCAACACAGAGCAGAGTACCTGGCATATGGTGAGAGCTTAATAAATGCTTGATGATTAACTGATTTATTCCTCAAACAAAGCTGGGAAGGCCACCCTGCACTAAAATATTTGTATCATTTTTTTTTAATTGGACGTTTGATTTTATTGCTACATCTACCTCTCCTGTGACTCCCACGTTTGATTTTATTGCTACGTCTACCTCTCCTGTGACTCCCACATCAAAGGCCTGAGGCTTCAAAAATACTGGAACATGAAGACCTAGTCCATTGTTCCCCAATTAAGGATGACCTTAGCCCTCTCACAAAGAAATAAAAATTATTTTTAATAAATTTTTTTCAACTAAGGAAAAAAGATAAAGGAATGTGCTACCACAGTCAATGAGAACCCTTCAAGCTCTGAATATTACTCAGTCAGTAATTACTAATTTGCAGAAGCCCACACATCAGCCAGGCACCAAATGAAGTAGTAGTCAGGGCAGAGAACAGTATTAAAACAGCATGACTGGACCATAAGAAAAATCAAAGAGGCAGAAGATGTAATATTCTTATTCTATTTTTTAAAAAAAGCTGGCTAAGTTTTAGGATTCCCTGTGATTCATACATATTCGACATTTTTAATTGAAGGTTATTGTTATAGATATGACAAGTACAGTGTAGGAGAAAAATTATTCTGGTAGGGTATGAACCACAGGATAAGGAAATAATAAGAAAGAGAGACAAGTTATGAGGCTGCAGGTGATTCAGATTTAAAAGGAAGAGGGCCAGAAGTCACTGACAACAATCAACCAACAAGCATTTAAGTTCTCACTGTGTGTCAGACTCTGTACTACGGCCTAGGGATACAAGGAAAGGCAAAAGCACTTCTCCCTGCCCTTAGGATTAGGAGCTCACCTCCTAATGGAGGGAGACAACCATGAGAACCAACGTACAAGAAGCCTATGGGGTAAATAAGAGCTAATCCCAGAAAGAAGGTATTAGGTAGGGAGAGTGGAGAGCAACAAGGTACAATGGAAAAAAGAGAAACAACAAATCCTAAAAAAAAATGTATATATAGTATATGTATATATATAGTATATGTATATACAGTAGGCACTCAAATATTTTTGAATCACCAGATGAATGAATAAATATTGCAAAATGAAATTTGGTAAACCTTGGTTACTGAGTGCATATGAAGAGGAGGGGGAATTCAAAAATAATTCTGAAAATACATTTGTGGCCACTAGAAGAACAAACCCATCTTTGAGAGCTAGGGGGAAATGAGAAATGCCCATTTAGAAGAAATCATCAAGTTACATTTCAGGGGTCAGTGGGGTATTCAGTTGAAATAACTTTTAGTCAAGTAACTAGTAACTTTAACAAAAAACATTGGGGCAGGAAAGAAGAGCTAGAGACGTGAATCTGAAATGACAAGTGGAAGGTGAAACCCTGATCATTCTAATTCAAAGAAAGGAAAGAATGAAGGGAGAAGAAGAGAGGGATATAATCATGCTTTAAGAACACTCGAAGTTAAACATATGTGTGTACACACATGTATACATGTGTATGAGTGTATATACATACATATACACACATATGTATTCACACATATGTGTATGTGCATGCATATATGCATACACATATATAGATGCATATATATAGTCTAAACCTCTGTTACATATGGACCTAAGTAACCTAGGGGTAAGTCACTTAGCCACCATTTCCTCATCCATAAAAGGAAGGGGTTGAACTCAGTGCTTTCTAATGAGCCTTGAAACTGGTCTTATGATGTGATGCAAGAGGAAAAAGAACACAGCAAAGGAAAAGGAAAATCACATGATATCATGTAAGCAGAGGAAGGAGAAGGCTTTAGAAAGGAGTAAATGAACTAGAACGTCTCATAAACTTAAGGACGAGAAGTGAGAGGACATTGCATTTGGAAAGTAGGTAGTCCAATAATAGATGTAGCTCCCTGTGGCCATATCTTGATTCCATTTACTTTATAGCTAAAGAGGAAAGTCCATCTGCAAATAGGAATAATGCCACCAAAAAAAATTTCAGATCATATTAATCAAAATTAAAAATACATTTGCATTTTTTGAGAAGTACCTAATTCCTACTTCTCAGTACCATTATAATGTTATGGGCTTAAATCCCTTTTCAAGTGACTTGCACTTAAATTGGCATAACTTGGCCAATTTAGATTTGTCTTAAGATAAAACAAGACCACTGGAGTTGACTGAGCAGGGGGAGTGATATGGTCAGATCCACACTTAAGATAAAACAAGATATGTTATATTATCATACATGTAAACCAAATTTTGACATACTTTCATAACCACTTCTCAAAGGAATTTAACTTAGCAGCTTTTAAAGGCTAGTTGGAGGATGTGAAGAAAACTACTATATTTTTATTCCGTTCATATCTGTTTTAAATGTTTGGGGGGCAGGAATGGGGAAAACCGTGCAGAGAAAGGGAATAAGCTTTAAGAATTAAAAATAGTTTTATCAAAATCTCTAGCAGATGCCTGACTACAAAATCGCTAGACAAGCTACAGAGGAATAGTAGCAGTAGCAGCACTTACAAAGTGTCTACTATGGGCCAGACAGTTTACAAATATTATCTCATTTGATCCTATAATAACCCTGAAATCTTGGGTGGTTAACAAGGGTGAGAAAATCTAAACCACTGACAGCTAACCATCAGAAGCTAGCCTTAATTGCAAGCATGTTGAGAGAGATTGTGTTTAAACAGAGGATAGATAACAAACTACCTGTCTGTTACAATAGAGAGGATTCCCTAATTGGATGTGAAGTTGGAAAAGATGACCCTTCAGATTCTAAGATTCTACTAGCTAAAAAAGAAAGACATCTGAGGAACTTTGGATGTGGTCCAAAATACCCTAAGAATAAGAATTAAAGGTTTATTTTTAATAGCAGAGTAAGGAAAAAACAGGATGATATATACTAATACCAAATGAATATTTGGGAGTGTGTGAAGTGCTTTAATGTACTTACATACTTGTATTTCCATCAATTCTGCTGTAAACAGTGTACCAATCAACAAGTGTTCACTAAAAAAGAGACTACATGTAAGAAGCAGCAGGGAAGAGGAGGACAGAAAGCTGGAAGACCTGGTTTAAGTCTCACACCTGACACGTTGGTTAGGTGACACTCAGCAAATCCCTTTACCTCTCCTCACCCTAGTCAACACCCTGAAACTATAAATTATAGGAAAAGTATTGACGTGCATGGGTAGAGGAAATGTCATCATTTAGGAGCTCCATATACCAATGAAATCACAGATCCAGTTTCTATCCCTACTAGGTTACTATTTGTCTATAATTGGTCCTTAGAAATTATTAAGACAACAAAATGTAGTGAGCTGAAGTGTTTCTTTTTGTAGGAAAGGATTATTTACCCTAATCATGGGCTAAATTGTCTTTCTCAGCTCCCAATGGAAGATTAGCCGTTCTGGCTATAACAAGCCACTATTTGATGATAGCTACTGAATTAGTGTGTAAGAAACAAATGTTCTGCCAAGTCAGCCCTATAAAGTGATGACAAAAATTCCCGAACAAATAAAAAGTATTTCCTCACAGGAAGAGAGTGGAGGAAAGCAAGGAAGGATGAAGAAGGAAGTGGGAAAATGGAAGAATATCTGATTCAAAAAGAATTTGACCTGAAAAAAAAAATGGATGGAATCATAGAAAAGAGTTCTGAATTGGAACCAAGACTGCTATTTCCCAAAACTTATGAATAGAACCATCAAAATACCCTCTAAACCAAATTTCAACCAAAATAATGTTTCATTTAAGTTCTTATTTTAAAATTGCTATAAGTAACCAGGTTACTTATACATCTCCAATGATTACAAGTGTCTTTTCTTGACAATTATTTTCCACTGCAGTGAAACAGACTAGTTTCCACAAAACCTATAATCAAAACTTTCTTGGCAGAAGATGATAATTCTGCTATACAGAAATGACTGTCTACAATTATATCCATCCTTATGCTGCATAAAGAGTTTTGAAGTTTATGCAGACATGGCCTAAAAATAATTACCCAACACCACCCTAGCCAGCTAACACAGAAAGAAATAAAACTTTGATGGTCAATTATATCAGAAGAGCTTAATTCAGAAGAAGTAAAGAGTTGGAAACCAAGAAAATGAAGGATGAGAAGCTATCTTGGTTATTGGTTATCATATAATATGTGTACACATATACATACACACACACACACACACACACACGCGCGCGCGCGCGCGTGCACGCCACAAGGTATTTTGTATTTTCAAAACTCAGTTTAAAAAAGAAGTGAAATTGAGATATCCCTGAACTTAATTACAAGAGAAATGAGAAATACGCCCTTTCTCAGCTTCAGCACTGACTTGTTGAATAACTGTGGGGAAATCAACCACTATTTCTGCCTCAGTTTCTGGTTTTCTCGTTCTTTTTAAAAATTTGGTATCTCCATTCCCATAGTTAGAGCCTGGCAGAGTCTAATGTTGCACAATAGAGTTCTATTAATGTTAAAGATATCTAGGCATGAAATGTAGGTACTCTCAGCATCTTTGATCTCTAGTATGGACATTCTTGCAGATAACTGCTATATTTCACTTCCACAATATCATTAATTGGTTCTTCCAGGTCCTACAAATTTGATTTGGCCAAAGTTATTTTATTTCATTATGCCATTAGCAATTAGTGGAAGTCATATGTGAATATGGAAGCATATGTTCTTAACAAAAAAAAAAAAACAAGTTTCCATGGACCATCTGAATCCAATAATGTCCATATTTTCCAAAACTAACCCTTCTCAACTACATCATCATTTCAAGGATGAGTGACTTGTTTCCTTGAATTTCAAAGCTACCTAACCTAACTCAGGAAGAACATACACAGATAAATAACTGGCATTAAAATGTTACTGCAAATAGTAGGTAATAAAATCCCAGCACACGCTTTTATTTCTACACCCACCAGTTAACTCAATGCTGACGCAGAGCAAGAGCCCTAACAACCTGCTAGTAAGGACTGTGGGGAACTCTTCACTTAGAAAAAACATACCCTGCAGTATGAGAAAATATATCAAGATATGAAAACGAATTTACAGCAGCTTCATTAGATGCTGTGCTTAAGAAGGCAAAATAAAAGCTGCTAAGTAATAACTTAGGGACTCCCTAATCATATAGTGAGGGTTTTAGTATACATGACATGAAATATTTATTATTTTATATCAAATGTGCTCATGAACAAATCTCTGCAATATGGTCTTTGTGACCATATTAACAAATCTATATGCTTGGAATGGCCAGAAAAGTGGATAATCCAAAAACAAAGATTATCTCCTATTCTCCCACAAACCTACAGAAAACAGATCTGTTGACATGTGATCTTAAATACAGATGATATTTTACACAGAAGTTATTAGTATAATGAATTCTGTCTAGTACACCATCTATCAATTGGATGACTTTTCCATGGAATTATGGAGAGTCTCTACTTTGCATCTGCCACTGTCCTTAGAATTTAAATTCAAAGCACTTAGTGGTTTTCATAAAATTCCCTGCGTATGGCTCCCTTTTTCACAGGTTGTTTTTATAATTTTTTTTTTAAGTAACTATATCAAGTTTAGCAAGGTAGGAGCAGAATCACAACTGAACAGCTCCGTGGCCTTTGGTTCTAATGAGTTGTTACATGGCCTCTTCTACACATGGTACCAGTCCTTCACAGCATTCCAACTACTTATTTTCAAAAAAGATACCATTGTTCTAATTATTAAACTCCAAGGAAACACTTGGAAAACTCATTTAAATTAGAATTTTTTGTTATTTTGAAGATACGGTAGGTAATGGGAGTAGGTAGGGAAAAGCTGAAGGGGTGGTAGTGGCAATCTATCTTACTTGCATTACTTTAAAAAAAATTTTTTTTCAGCTTAGCATTATTTCACCTCAGTAATTTAGATGTCTCTATATGAAGGTTACTTCCCTGTCAAGAGATCATCACTTGCACTCTAGACAACATTTAGTAAAGCAAACACAAGTTACAAAGCCATTCTACTTATCAGGGCCCAAAGTAAACATTGTAATTAATCTGATCCAACTGAGAATCTGTGCTTACTGAAACAGTACCATTATGTCTTCATAGTAGTTCAGCTGCTGAGGCTAAAAGAAAGTCTATCCATATCTCTGTTTCCACACATGCATATGGATAGGTACACTGTAATCACAAACTGGCCATGAGCCTTCCTATCATCTCAGGCACAATTTAAGAATCTATCCTCATATTACTACTGGACTCCATAATAATCATATAATTCTGGAGAATAGTTCAACTGTTTTACCTAATACCTATTAATAAATTAGAAGACCTTCTGTAAGCTGGCACAAGGACATAATTGCAATTGGCCCAATCTGGTTTTCCTGAAAATAGTAAGCAAACCACATGCACTCTGTTCCCAGACCAAATCACAAAGTCCAGCCAGGCTGTTTCTAGAATAGGAAGTTTCCCCTTCAGTTTCATCCTGGTTAATAGGCCTGAAGTCTCCATAATCACCTGTTTCTGAATATGAATTCTTTTTGAAACATACTGTTAAGTGAAGAGGCAACTGTTCCAAAATATTTTGGACACAAACAGGAGTGAATAAACTGTTAGTCAAAAGGCTGATCATTTAACAAATGTTGAAACTAAAATCATCTACTTACATACTGAGTTGGTTGCAGTTATATATAACTGAAATAACAAAATCTCCCATTACCTCTTGGAGAGCACTGAAAATCTGGTGCTCAGTAAGTGCCACAAAATGCCCCAAATGTCTTTACCTAACAGTGAATTTTAAATACTTTTATAGCTGGCCAATCCGTGGAACTTAAAAAAAGGAAAGGGTCATTTACCAGTGGCTCTTCATCCTTGTTCATTCTGAGAACAGTAAAGCCACAGGGAGTTAACCAAAGTGTGTACCCATTGCACTGTCTCCCTCTGTTCTCCAAAACCTGCCACAGGAGAGCATTATTTCTGTGGAACCAAAAACAAACCCAAAAAATTCCCACCGAGATTCGTTATATAACATATACAGTAGCTACAGCTTCTAGAAAACGAAAGTAAATAAAAGAGGTAGGGTGAGAGGAGTGAGAAGGATGGGTCAGAGAGGAAGATGAGGTTTGCAAGGTCCACTTACTCGAACGCGAAGAAGAGTCCGCTAGTGACCAAGATGAGGACAAGGGTCAGGTAGAAGACGCCCGTCTGCCGAGCCATCATGATCCTCCCATTACAAAAGAATTTGTTTCTTCCTGGGAAGACCTCCCATTTCCTCCTGGCCGGGATTTTCTTCTTCTTATGGGGAGACTCCATGGGAGAGGAGCTGTGAGTGCTGATCTGACTGTACTCGCAGTCTTTCATGGGCCCACCGCCTCCAGGAGTCATCAAAGAGGGTAGACAATTGGGGGATCAAACTCCCCACCTGGCCCCCCAAAAAGCACAAACCCCTTAACTAAGATAACCCCACTCTCTAGAGCCCCTTGGCCACCAGCACAAGCTCAAATTAAAACTCCCCAAATAGGTTACCGTTCCAGTGACAACTTTGCCAAGTAGACCAAGTTAACCCTTTGGAGACCAAGGCTGTCATAGTAGAAAGGTTCCTAAGGGAAGGAGCTCCCCACCACCCCACTATTATTAATCACTTCTATCACGTGCTGAAGGGGTCATGAAATTACGCCCAATGAAGGGGAAATGACACCCCTCACCGACACCTCACACACACACCCCCACACACACAGACAGCCCACACCACAGGCCACTCGCTCTCCTCTCCGAGCCCCTCTCACTGCACTGCTAGTTGATTTAGTAATCCCTCTTCCAGATGACCCCTGCTGGGGGCTGTCTGGGGTGGCGGGCTCCGAACTCGAGTGTAGGGCAGGGGCAGCGGCCGTGGGCGCGCAGAGCTTCACGAGCTAGCTGCTTCTCTCCCCTTCGCCAGGTTTATCGTAATCCATTCTCCAGGCGGCAGCCCTTCCCCCGAGAGAGAGAGGTGGAAAACGGGAGGCAGCCGAGCCACCCCCGGAGCTTTCCGGGAGGGGCGAGGGGGAGGGCAACAAGAACCAAATCCAAAACAAAACCACGTTGCTTTGGTCGGTCTAGATCCTTCGGAATGCCCGGGCACCAGTCCGGCTGAGCCCCCGATCCAGCCAGCTGTGGGTAAAGCGGACTTCTCCACACCCAGCGCCGCGGCGGCGGAGCTGGGACCATGGGACTAGGAGGAGCCGGAGAGATCTGGGCAGCGGCTGCTCGAAAATGGGGTGGCAAGGGGCTGAATGTCTTCCGCTGGCCCCAGGGGAGAACGGGACGCCAGCGGGAGTGGGCCTCGGGTAGACCGCGACAGACACTTGTTTGCCAATGCCCTCCTGCAGCACCCAGCCCGGGCCGGCGCTTCCGAGATTTTCCGCCTCCTCGCGGCCCCGGTGCGGGCGATGGGTGTAAGTGTTTGTGGGGCGGGAGCGGTGGCTTCTGCACCCCCGGGCTCCTCCTCTTTCTCCTCCTTCTCTGGGGTTAAGCCCCTCAGATAGGGCAGCCCTCCTGCCCTGAGCTGCTGCTCAGCTTGCCCGTGCTGCCCCCCGTCACTTCAGCACTGCCTCTCCGTTCAGGGTCTAGCACACTCGTCTGCTCCTCGCTCCGGCTCTGAAGCGCAGCGGCGGGGGTCCTCTGCTCGCGTCGCCCCCGAGAGAAGCAGAGGTCACACCCCTAGCAAGCCGCGCTAGGGGGCCGCCCCCCAACCTCCCCTTCCCCCCTCACCCCCCGCAGCTTGCACTCCCAACACACTCAAAGACTTCAGTCCGCCTCCCTGCTGGGAAGCCTCTTCTTCCACACAGCAGCTGCCACCGGACCCCAAAAATTAAAAAAACAAAAAAGCTAACCCAGCGACTCAGCTCGTTCTTTTGACTTCCAGGGAAATGGGAGACAAACCAAAGAGAAGTATCCAGCCCTCTCACCCTTCATACTCCAAGCTGTTTCCTGGAGTCCCCCACTCCGGTTACCAAGAGCGTTACGGACACATAGCCCCCAGGTTCCTCTTCTAAGAGGGGTAGGCGTCCATACACTCAGGGAGACTGGGAATTGGGGTAATTAAAGAAATAGACAGTGCTCGGAATCGTGAAGGGAAAAGCGGGGGGAGCTCGCTCTTTCTTTCACCAAGGAAGCCAGTTCTACTGGGAGAGGTCTCTCTGCTCTCCCACCCCTCTCTCAGGACACTAAAGACTCCAGGATCTTTTCTGCAAGCACTGAGAGCCAGAGAAGAGGGAAGTGGGGGAGGGGGAATGGAGTGGCTTCTGTCTTTCCCTCCCAAAATAATAGATTCTATGTGATCATTAGCACTATCTGTGCCATGCTCTCCGTCTTTTTCTACCCCTCATTCCCCAGTATTAGACCTCAGTCTTTGTTCCTTTTATTCGTCTGTTGTTATCTGTCTTTCCTTTCTTTCTTTGTGGAGTCCCTACAGCAGCCAGAGTGGAAACTGCCTCCCCTTTTCCTCCTCTCACGCCCATCCATCCTTCCACTTCCCAGCCTAATAACCACAGGGTAATCTCCCAGCAACTGGGAATGTGTCAAATCAACCCATTCCCCCACAGTTGATATTAAAAGAAGCGGGAGGAGCTAATCTCTCTTTCTCTCTCCGCCTCCTCCTTTCCTTCTTCCCTCGCTTTGCTGCCGTCACTCAGTTGGGCGAATAAGCGAGTCGGAGAGATCCAGGAGACCTTGCCACAATTCGCAAAGCTGTGCGTACTTAGATAAAAGGATGGGGGTGGAGAGGAGAGGGAAGGGACCTCTGCCCCGCCCACCTCTTATCTACACTTTCCTTTCTCGACCCTCTGGGATTTGTAGTTCATTCATATGAGTCTGGCCCCAAAAAACTGCAACTTGGGGAACATACAGACTACAAATCCCAGCATTCCTCGTAGAAAGAATGAGACGAGTAATTGCTCCATTGCATTCTACTCGGAAGAGTTTGAAGTATGACTTGCCCCTCGTGGGTAGAGCGAAGTGCTTGACTGTCGAGATTGATTTCCGATGGGCGAAAAAATGAGGAGGAAAGTTGAAGAGAGAGGGTTGTGATAAGAAAAAAGAAATAGGCAAATAGCACCTAGAAAAAAAAAACAGGCTAGTGTCTTAAGAATGAAAATGAAATGTACAAATCTGGTTAAATTCTCTGATGGGGAAGAGACACAAAAATTGAATTAGATTCAAAAAGAGCGGAGTTTGTTTTATCTTCTTCAAAGCAAAGCAGAGGGGCCATGGGAATGATTAAGCAGTTAAATGGCTTCTTGCAACTGAATGATGTGACGTTCCTAGGAAATGTAGCGTGAAGATTATCGGCATTCCCCAACTTCTCAAAAGATGTCCTAAAAATGCAAATATTAGTTGTTTGGAATTCAATGTATTTTCCCAAAGAAACATTGTTATATTTGTTGGGTTCCTGGACGCTTGTTTACAAAAGCTTATTTAACCTTTTAACGTTCTGGATGTAGAATACTATACACTGTAAATTCTAACATCCCGCGTAACAAAGTTTCTTTCAGAAAATACAATCCCCTTCGGGAAAACTGGAACAAATCTCCACCTACTGTGGCAGGTGTCCGACTAACCAGCCTAACAGGTAGGGAACAGTAGCCTCGGGCGAGAAAGTCGACAAAATGACTTCACATTTAGAGTATCATATTGTTTCCCTTCTGAACGGATAAGGAAGGGACCAGAGGGAGGGAGAGAATTTGAACTTCAAATTATTTTAAATGTTTAAAATAAATAAATAAAAATTCAGCAAAATATGGCCTAGATAGGGAAAGAAGGGAGGGATAAGCACTGGCATTTGCAGGGAGGGGGACCTAGCAATGAGTGAAGTAAGAAACTAGATTTGGGTGGGAGGTGGAGGGGTGTCTTAGGTGAAGGGAAGAAAGAAAGATTCACTATTTCACAACAGGGGGTCGAGAAGTTCTGGTCAATAGGCCACCTACCTGGGACGTATATGCATTGACTTAAGTAAATTAGAGGCTGCCTATACACACACAACACACACGTATAAATACATATATGTGTGTGTATATTTGGGATTACAGGATCTATACACACAAATATTTTTAAAAATTAAAAGACACTTTATGTCACCAGTGATGATGGAAATCAAATGATGCCAATGCCCAAGCATTAGTGGTTAAAGGGTAGGAATTCTAGACAAATCAGTCTTTACGATTCAAATTTAGAGAGAATTCAAATCCAGTCTCCACCACTTTAAAGTGACAACCTTGGGCAAGTCCTGAACCTCAGTTTTTTCCATTTGTGCTGTGGGGGTGGATAAACATGTTGGATTTCGGATTAGATAAATCTGTGTTCCAATCCTACCTCTTATGCTCACTCACTATATAATTTAGAGAAATCATCTCACCTCTAAATGTCAGGTAACTTTCTTTTTTTAATTTAAAAAATATTGTTTATAACATTCATTTTCAATAATATTTTATTTTTTCCAAATTGCACATAAAAACAATCTTGAACATCTTTTTTTTTTTTCAGAATTTTGAGTTCCCAGGTAACTTTATAAGACAATAAGTTACAAAAAAGCATATAGGAATAATAACGCTTGCATTAGGGAGTGTGTTACGGAAGACTTGGAGTCAGAAGATCTGACTTCACTTCTTGACAGACAACTACTACTTATATGATCTTAGCCCAAGTTTCCTGGTCTGTAAAATGAGGGTGCTAGACTAGATGACCCTCCAATTCTAGAGAATGTGACATCACGAATTGTTGTGAGCAAAGTACTCTGCAAGCCCTCAATGTTTTGTTAGAACATTGCTTTCAATTTATTCTCTGCAAGTACTTTTCCAAAACAGGAACCCAGATAATTTGTATTAGATTCATTGATTTTGTATCTTTTATAATGATAGAAAATTGTTAATAAAATTAATTTGAAGACAAATTGTTAACACCAAATGTAATATGGACTGCCACTCTCTTAAATGATCCTTATAGTGTCACAATTTCAGTAATGTCTCCACCTTCCTACTCTTAAGATATTTACTCTTGATTTGGTTGAGCTGAAACACACCCTAGGTCACCCTACTCAGGGATTTTGCCTTGTAAGGGATTCCAGCACAAGTTGGATCTCAGTTTCTAGTGCCTTTGCCCTCTTCTGTTGGGAGTCATGGCATGAAGGGCAAAACAGCCAGAATGTAGAGACTTTACTAGTTTTCATTGCCAAAGGCCCCTGGGGTCTCTTGGCTACTCTCCTCCTAAAAGATAAAAAGTTTCTGCATGAATCTTGGAGTTAGAAAATCCAGTGGACATCCTGGAAGGTTTGCCACCGTGTTATCTCAATTAAAAAAAAATTGTAAAATAATTGAAATTATTTTAAATTAAAAATAATTTGAGATAAAAATTATCAGGACTTGATCATAGTCATACCTATAATTTCATTAATCAGTTACTTTTAAAACTTATCCCCTCACTTGCCACTCCTTTCCCATCCCCAAGTTCTTAGTACCACCTGGAATTCTATTCCACTGGTCTAGGGTCCTTTGCTTCTGTTTTGCGAAAGGCCATTTAAATTCCCAAACTTCTTGTTTGGTGTCTAGATAGCTCAGTCCATACATTATTCTGTAGGTGCTTATAAACAAGTACTGTGGGGCAGCTAGGCTTCACCATAGATAAAATGCTGAGCCTGGAGTCAGGAAGACTCATCTTCCTGAGTTCAAATCTGGTATCAGACACTTAATAGCTTTGTGACTCTGGGAAAGTCACTTAACCTCTGTTTACCTCCATTTCCTTGTCTGTAAAAATTAACTGGAGAAGGAAATGTTAAGCCACTCTAGTACCCTAGCCAAGAAAACCCCAAATGGAGTCACAACTAAGCAGAAACACAAGTGAAATTGGCTGAACAACAATGTACCAGGCACTGTGCTGGGTTGATAAGGACAAATATGACACAGTCCTGGTCCCCAAGGAGCTTAAATTCCATCGAGACAGATAACATGTATTCAAATAAGTATCTGCCAAATAAATACAGTGTAAGATAATTTGGTCAGGGAACCACCAACATCAAGGTCATCAGATCAGGAGAGGTTTTTTTTATACGGAGGCAGCCTGTGAGCTGAATTTGTGAAGGAAACTGGTAAAAGATGAGGAGAAAGTACATCCCAGGCATGAAGGCCAGTCTATGTAATGCCACAGAAACAGGAAATGGATTGTCATATGCTAGGAAGAGCCAGGAGGCCATGTATCTGGAGTAATATGGATTGAAGGCTAGAAAGGTAGTTTGGATCCGGATTGTTAGGGCCTTAAATTCCAAATAGATGAATTAGTATTTGATTCTAGAAGGGCTTCTGACATTTGTTCAGCAGGGCAGCAACATGGTCAGAGTTGGGCTTTAAGAACAACACTTTGATAGCTAGGAGGGATGGGTTGGAGAATGGGAGAGACTGAGCTGGCAGGTTATTATGGCAATAATCCAGGTGAGAGAGCCCATCTCCTTTTTCATAGTATCTCAGAGTCCAAAGGTAATATCCCCAGAATACCTTAGCCGGAATCACTCTACAACACTACAATAAGTGTTCATCCAGACTCCTCAAAAAAAAAAAAAGAAAAGAAATTTAGTAAGGGGAATTCCTTAATTCCTGTAGCTGCTCATTCCACTTCTTGATAGGTCTAATTACTAGGAAGATAGTAGGAAGCCTAAACAAAATCTTTCCAATTTCTACTCACTCCTCCTGATTCTGCCCTCCAAGAACAAGAAGAACAAGACTGATCCTTCTAAATGTTAGTCCTTCAAATACCTATAGACTGATATTGTGTCTTTCATAGTGGTACAGTTGGACCTGGGGAGAACAAGACCTGAGTTCAAATCTGGTTCAGATACTTACTAACTGTGTGACTTTGGGCAAATTCCTCAACGTGTTCTCATCTGTAAAATGGGGGGAGGGGTGACATAATCACAGTGATACCTGTTTCGCAGGGTTTTTGTAAAACTCCAATGAGATAATAATTTGAAGGCAGTTAGCACAATGCCTAGCACAAAGTAAGCGCTGTAGCAGTGGTGCCGGTTATAGTTCTTATTCTTTCTCACTTCCCCCCTGTACTTCCCTAATCAGCGGTTCAAAAGGCTAAACATTCCCAGTTTCTTTCTGCTGCTTTTCATAAGACATACCAGATCATTCTCTTCGAAACCACTCCCAGTTTGTCCATCTTCCCCAACTGTGGTACCCTGAACTAAACAGGACTACAATTTTCCTCATTTGGTACACTAATGGAGTAGGAGAAAGGAGTCCTGATGAGTTCCTGTCAGCTTGAGAACGTTACTTTGCATAAGCTTTTGTTTGGAGACATGTAAGGGATGGAAGGTGTGGGCATGCCCAAGGATGCTTCAGTAAGAGGACCTAGAAAATTCCTGATTGGTTAAATGATCGGAACTATCTTCAAGATAACTAAGCCTCTAGGACCAGGACAGCCCCGGTGGATGGGCTCTTTAAAGGAGTGACAGCTCTCCTAGGCCTATATCCACGAGTTGCCAAAACAACCCATCCTCCCTTTTATTATGAAAGCTAATCTTTATATAGCCCTTTAAGGTTTGCAAGTGCTTTACATAAGTAATTTCATTTAATCCTTACAACAACCCAATAAGGTAGGTGCTATTAACTCTATTTTATAGATGAGAAAAGGAAGGCTAAAGGAGTTTGCATAAATTATCTGGATTCACACAACTAGTAATTGTCTGACGCAGGATTTGAACTTGGGTCTTCCTGACTCCAAATCCAAATTTCCACCATACCACTTCTCTGCATATTGTGCTGGATTGAAGCCCCACACTATTGTTAATCTCATCACTTTATCTCATAGGTCTCCTTTTCTGGTTCACATGGCTTTCCCCCATAGTATTTCATTCCTTTGACACACTTCAGTTTGAATTGCTTCCTGTTTTAAGTCCACCCAAACCAGAAAGGTGCATGAGCCAGATCAGAATGGATTATGACAGCCAATTGTTCAATGTGAGCGTTTACATCATTTTGTTGATTGTCTAGACTTAAGAAAGTAATGGAAAAAATGTTAATAATGCAAATTAAACTTAAAGGTGTGTTTATCTGCTTTTTTCCTTAGAGAGACAGTTGTTAAACATTTCCTAGCATACCCCTTCCAGAAGAAAAGTCACAGAGAAGGAATAGGTATTTACTTGCAACCCACTGACACTTTTTGTGTGTGGTTTTAATATAATTTATTTTCAGTTTTCAACATTCACTTCCACAGGATTTTGAATTCCAAATTTCTTCCTGTCTCTCCCCTCCCCCTACCCTAGAACAATGTGCACCCCAATCTGCCTTCCCCTCTATCACCCTTCCACCATTCCCCTTCCCTTTATTTTCCTGTAGAGCAAGATAGATTTCTATACTCCGCTGCCTGAACAACTTATTTCCCATTTGCATGCAAAAACAATTTTTAACATTTATTTTTAAAGCTTTGAGTTCCACATTCTCTCCTCCCACCCACCCTCATTGAGAAAACAAGTAATTCAATATGTCATACATGTATAGTCATGTAAAACACTTCTGTAACAATTACGTTATGAAAGACTAACCACATTTCCCTCTATTCTGTCCGGCCCTCCATTATTCCATTCTCCCCCTTGACCTGTCCCCCCACAATAGTATTTGCTTCTGATTACCCCTTCCTCCAATCTGCCTTCCTATTATCCTCCCCCCCCCATCAATCGCCTTCCTTCTTGACTTCCTGTAGGGTAGTATAGATTTCCATACTAAATTGAATGTGTGTCATTCTCTCCTTAAGTCAAATCCAATGAGAGTAAGGCTCACTTATTCCTTCTCACCTCCTCCCTCTTCCCCTTCATTCTAAAAGCTCTTTCTTGCCTCTTTTATGTGAGATGATTTACTACATTCTACTTCTCCCTATTTAGTTCTCCCAGGACATTCCTCTCAACATTTAATTTTATTTTTTATATTCATATTCAGCTCACCCTGTACCTTCTGTCTACACATATACACAGAGACATATACGCACAGATATGCATATATACACATATATATATATAATGCATACATATACATATACTAATATATACATATATATTGTGGTATAAGAAATGATGAACAGGTGGACTTCAGAAATACCTGGATACACTTACATAAACTGATGCTGAGTGAAGTGAGCAGAGCCAGGAGGACATTATACACAGTAATAGCCACTGTATGTGAGGACTGTTTTATCGACTTAGACCTTCACAGAAATGCAAAGATCTAAAACATTTCCAAAGGACTCATGATGCAAAATGCCATCCACATCAAGAGAAAGAACTGTGGAGCTGGAACACAAAATGAAGCAGATTATTTTCCCTTTTATGTTTGGTTTTGTTTAATTCAACTCATGCTTTCTCCCATTCATTTTAATTCTTCTATGCAACGTGACTAATGTGAAAATGTGTTTAACAAGAATGTACGTATAGAGCCCATATAACATTGCATGCCTTCTTGGACAGGAAGGTAAGAGGGAGGGGGAGAAAATCTAAAACTTATGAAAGTGATTGTTGAAAATTAAAAACAAATAAATTTGGAGGAAAAAAATTAAATTAAATTAAACAAATGCATTCAAAGCTCTTCATTACCTAATCCCTTTCTACCTTTCCAGTCTTCTTACACCTCACTCCCTAATACATACTCTTCAATTCATTGAGACTAGCCTCTGGGCTATTCCACAAACAAGACCTTCTATCTCTCAACTCCAAGCATTTTCTCTGGCCATCCCACATGCCTGGAACACTCTCCCTTCTCTGCTCCAGCTGCTCACCCAAGCTTCCTTTAAGTCTCAACTGAAAACCTACCTTTTATAGGAAGCCTTATCGAATCCATCTTAAATGCACTGCCTTTCCTCTCTTAACTTCATATATATAAATATTTATTTGCATATTATCTCCTCCATTAGATGGTAAGCTCTTAGAGGACAGGAACTGTCTTTTGCCTCTTTTTGTATCCCCAGTGCTTAATACAGTGCCTGGCATATAGTAGGCACTTCATAAATGTCTGTTGAATTGAATTATGGAGTTCAGAACTTGGATCATGGTCTCTCAAATCCCTGTCCTCATACCTTGCTTCTTCAGTATTCATACTGGTGCTTCTTCCAACATCCTAGCTTCTCATTCCTCATCTCCCATAACTTCCATCTCTAATCTACCTCAGCCACCTATAGTGATGTAAAACTTGAAACTCATTCACCATCACCCGAAATGTTCCACCTCTATGATTTTAAACTCTGAAATTCCACTCTACTCACAGTATCTAATCTGTCCGTCTTTCCTACTGCCTCATTCCATTTAAGTTTGATTATAGTATCGTATCATAAATTTAGAGCTTAGAGGAAACTTCAGAACTATGTGGTCCAATGCTCTCATACTGAAAATGAAGAAACTATGACTCAAACAGTGAAATAGCTTGTGGGAAATCATATAGGTAGTTATTAGAAGAATGAGAATTCAAACTTAAGCCCTTTCCTTTCAAGCATTCTTGATTGAAAGACTAGGGCTGAATAGAAAATTTAACTTTCAAATACAAGACTCAAGAGAAACATAAAAAGGTAAACAGGAAAAAGAAAGCATAAGGATTTAATAAAGTAAACTGTTTGTATTTCTACACAGGAAGAGGATATTTGTAACTCATATGACCTTTCTAATTATTAGGGCAGTTAAAAGGAGCATATATAGACAGAGGATACATATGTGAGTTGAATATTAAGAGATGATACATATAAAAAATTAAGTAGTGAGATAGGAAGTACTGGAAAAAAGAGAAAGGGAGAGGTAGAATGGAGTAAATTATCTCACATAAAAAAGGCAAGAAAAAGCTTTCACAGTGGAGGAGAAAAAGGAGGAGGTAAGATGGAGTGAGTGAACTTTACTCTCCTCAGAAATGACTCCAAGAGGGAATAACATAAACATGCAATTGGGTATTGTATTGATAATGTATTTTTTGTTTTAGTATAATCAAGTGCCTCTGATTGAATAATGTGATTAAAGATCTTCCCCACCCATTTAATGGGCCTGGAAAGATTTGTAGGAAGGCCCACATCTTTTGTTAATGAGGTACTTGTTCTCAAGGGTTGTGATGCTCTCTGGCTCTAAAAAATGTATAAACACTCGGAGGTAAGGTTTTACTTTGGAGCTTAGTTTTTGGAAGAAGCTTTGTGTACCAGATGAGAGTCTGGGAAGCCACTAAGCAGCGCCCTGTCTTTGAAAACCCAGATATTGGTACTTCCCTCTCTAGTAATTATGTATGTATGGTCAGACAGTTGAATCTGTCTGTTGATCTATGATGTATGTATTGCTTATGTCAGACAAATGGAAGCATGTCTGTTGATCTTTGATTTCTCTGTATTTTCTCTGAAGTTCAGAGTGCTGACTTAAGTGAATGATACACGTGTTTGATTAAAGTGACTGTTGACTTCTCAAAAATTTTTTACCTTTTAGAAATGCAGGTCAAAGAACCTGTGATAGCAGGCCCCCCCTCTGTATGTTGGGGTGCTTACTGATACAGGTATAAATATCTATCTTACCCTACAGGAAAGTAGAAGAGGAAGGGGATAAGAGAAGTGGGAGGGGTGATAGAAGGGAAGGAAGATTGGGGGAGGGGTAGTCAGAAGCAAAACACTTGAGGAAGGACAAGGTGAAAGGAGAGAGAGAATGAAATAAACAGAATGGGGAAGAACAGGATGGAGGAAAATACAGTTAGCAACAGTAACTGTGAAAAAAAATTGAAGCAAATTTCTCTGATAAAGGCCTCATTTCTCCAAAATATAGAGACCTGAGTCAAATTTATAAAAATAAGGACTATTCCCTAATTGACAAATGATCAAACTTAAATCCTCTCATTTGAAAACCAGAGCAAAACTACTAGTCTTGCCATTATTATTTCTCTTCATTTTCTCCTCAACCCCAGTTCTTCCATCCCTACCTGTTTTCTCATTCTATCACCTGCATTCTGACCTTTGGTTTCCTCCATTCACAGCCTTGACTTTATATTTTATCAGTTCATTTAGGTACTATCTGTCCTCACATCCCATGCTTGTTTGCCTTATACCCTTCATTCTCAAATAATTCTTATTGCTCGGTTACCCTCCCCTCCATCTCAGCCCTTTTTACTTTCTATTTCTGAAAGGCTTAATGCTGTTGGAAAAAAATCACAAGGGCAGGCTAACTTATTCACTTCAAATCCATGTTTTCTAATCTTAGCGGCACCCTCCTTTTTAATCATATATGATTGGCTCTCAGTGACACATCACAGCTGCTCCTCCTTAAGCCCCTAATGGGACTCCTCCTTTCTTCTCTGTATCAGAGGATGATGACTCCACCTTCTTTAATGAGAAAATCAGGGCCATCTAGCAAAAGTTCTTCTGTCTTTCTCATTAGAATCAATCTGTGTGGTGGAAAGACTTCTGGCCATGAAATCATCAGATTCAGGGGTTCAGGGATTCCTGGCTATGTGATAACAAACAAGTTGCTGAATTCCACTGAACCTCAGTTTTTTTCCCCTTTAAAACTGGAGCAAAGATAACCAATAGCATCTACCTATCAGGCTAAAAGATATCAGACTAAAAGATATTTGTAAAGTGTTTTGCGAATCTTCAGATACTCTAAAATTATCAAATTGAGACCTCTTTACATCTTGACTTATCCACTTCTCTTTGCTCCAATCTCTGAGGACAAGATTGCATTTATCTTGACAAGGTTAACCCTCTACAGCTTTTGACATCAATCATGTTCTTTCTATCTCTCTCTTCCTCTCTCCTATTCCTCTTCTTTATCTTCCTCCCTCTTTCTATCAAAACAGCTAAATCCTACTCATTCTAATCTCCCTAACGTACTCCTTGTACCTGCAGCACCCTATTTTGGCCCTCTCTTCAAAACTCCAGAGGTTTGCCCACATATGCTTATTAAGGGCAGGAATTTGGAATAAGGGATTTAGATAGTGGGTTTTGCCTAATACTGGCATTTCATGGCTTTTTAAAAAAAATATTCTTTTTACCTTTCTCTCTTTCCTTCACTTGCATGGCAGACCTAAAGGATCTTTGGAAGCCAACAGAAAACTATGATGCCTCAATCCCTCACAATTCTTGTAGAGTTTCCTTGTCATAGTTCATAAAATGAGTTTGGAGAAATAGGAGTTTCTAGTCTTGGGTCAGGAAGAGGCTTGGAACAAAGACATGAGTCCTTCTAACAGAAAGAAATCAGCTCAAAGCCAGGATAAATGCCTGAGAGCTCTAATTATCTGACCAGCTATGCTATGTTCCAAGACAGCTTAATCCCTGGTAGTGATGATTTTAGAAGATGGAAAGCTTTTGGAGATAAAAGCCATTGAATACTTCTTCCTAGTATGATGACTAGATGTGCGAATAGTTTGCTTTTCTCATTAAAAGAGCTCAAGCTCTTAAAGCTGTGCATTCTAAGCTAGACAAGAGATGACAGAGTTCACTTCTTTTCTTATGAGAGAGAAAATGGCACTCCAGCTAATGACTAATTGAGATCCAGGAGGACTAGCACCTCTGGTGTGAAGGCTGCTGAACCCTTTTACAGGGCTCTCATCCACCTTTGGTGTCCATCTGTCACCCACCTCTCACCGATGACTCCAACAAGCTATAGCAAGCTATAGCATATGTAGCAGCCACATCCCAGCAAATTATTTCAACAAACAGTATAAAACAGGTTGAGGGCAACTGACAAACCTCAAACCTGTTGGTGAGTTAGGCGATTTCTATCCCAAGCATGTGAAAACTTCCCCTGGCAGAATGGGTGAATGAAAACAATTTGTTCTAGCAGCTATGAAGGTGGCTGAAGCAGGCACTATGGAGTGCTTAGAGCTTGGTCAGACATTGAAGACACCAATGCCATCTGCTGCATCCTGGGCCAATGCCAGTTGTTTTTACTTTTGTCTTGCCACTGGACATCTATGACTTGGGAAGAGAGTGAAGCGAAGGACTTTGTGCAACTCTGCCTCACTTAAATCCAATTCACTCATAAGTCAAGATGGCACCGCATACTGTGGACAAACAAAACAATTGAGATCCAGTAGGTGGCAGTAGTAATAATATCCTAGTACAGAGAAATAGGGAGCAACAAAGACAGAAGATACTCAAAGAGAAAATGAGGAAGCAGCAGAGATATGATAAGATGTGGTACAATCAAGAGAGCACAGACCTTGTGGCTATTCCCTGTTCCCTGTTGGAACAGTATAATAACATCAATAGCAGACACCAGAGGCCTTGAAACATCAAATGCGTGAGTTGAACTTCCATGCTTGTCTCTCAACTACATGTGTCCTCTCCACATGTTTGCCTTGTCATACATGTTCCTTATATGTGTGAAATTGATCCATGGTCCCTGAGCACATTGTTCTTTACATGGGTGCCTCTACATGTGTGTTCTAGTTATGTTGCTCAGTCCTTTTCAGTCATGTTTGATTCATTGTTACCCCCTTTGGGGTTTTCTTGGCAAAGATATGGATTGGTTTGCCATTTCCTTCTTCAGCTCATTTTACAAATGAGGAACTGAGGCAAACAGGGTAAGTGACTTGACAAGGGTTGTCAGTAAGTGTCTGAGGCCAACTTGAACTCAGGAAGATGAATCTTCTTGAATTCAGGCCTGGAACTCCATCCGCACCACCTACCTGCCCATATGTATGTGTACATACATATACACACATATGTATGTACACATACATATATATTTAATTATGTACAAGATAGATACAAAATTAATGTCATCAGATAGAACTCAGTTTTAAAGTAGTGTTTGTTTACCACTATTTACAAGGGGCCATGAGGATTTGGACATTGTTTTCTCTGACCCAAAGGACAGCCTGGGGGTGAGGTATCTTGATAATCTCTTCAGAGTTGGTTTGTTTTGGCCTGGCTCCTGTTTTAGAGAATGGTGGTGCCTTTCATTAGAATGGGAGCTACCTAAGGGCAGATCTGTGTTTTTGTCTTTTCTTTTCATCCTCAACCCTTAGCACAGGGTCTGGCACACAGTGGTATTTAATAAACATTTGTTGACTCATTTTTGTTGTTGTTTCTTTTCTTTTTAGTTCCATGACTTATCTTCTTGTTAGCCCAATGATCTGGCCCCTTTCCTAGACAGATATTCCTGGCTGCTGCAGCTCATATACTCCCTAAATGGGGAGGGTATCAATCAGCACCATGCAACCTACTCAGTATGTCCCATGATGGATCTTAGGTTTTGGTCCAGGGCCAAGGAGAACAGTACAGTTTCCTTTACTTTGTCATTGGCACTTAGTAATGCTATTTTAGTAAATCAGGTTTTCATCCAACTTGGGCTGAAGGTATTGGTGGAAAGATTTCTGCTATCCAAATTTAAAGGAGCCTGATCAGTTGACCAGAATGGCAATTTATCTAGGAATGGTAATATTCTGCATAGTTAGTTGAACCCACAGTGTTTTGTAGTAATACTGATACTATATTATAATCCAGTCCCACCATATGGAGTAAGAAATATTAAAACAGGCTGACCCAAAGGTAAAAATCTCCTCTACCCTTTGAATGGCAGAGAGTAAAGATTAGCCCATGTAGGAACCTATATTATTTAAAATAATCAGGAAACAGCTTCTAGATGAATTCAAATTGGTGTCTGTCTCCCCTGCCCTACTCTACCCTCTTTCCTTCTTCTCCTCAACTAAGAAAAAGAGAGGGAGGGACAGAGACAGAGGCTGAGACAGACAGATAGACACACAGAAAGAGAGGTGCCATGGGATATTTCTTACCCTAGGGGTCATCTGGAGTTACAGAGGAAAGGTTTAAGTATATGGAAGACCTGCATGATGAGCCTACCATGAACACAGAAGTTTGAATAACAATCAATCAACAGACCTTTCTTTCATGCCTGCGATGTGCCAGGCACAATACTAGGTATGAGGGAGACAGATTCAAAGAATAAGCAATCCTTACTAATGAGGAGTTTATATTACAATGGGATACATATGTATGTATGTATATATGTGTATGTGTGTGTATATATATATATATATATATATATACATATACATTCATACACATATATACATACATACATATGTATATATGTGTATGTGTGTGTGTATATATATATATATATATATATATATATATATATATACATATACATTCATACACATATACATGCATGTATGAGTATACACATTCTCCCTAGCTTTCACCCTAATTACCAGGTGAGAAATCCCTGAGTCTTTGGGATAGGAGAGAAGAAAGTTGTGGGGCAAGGAGAGATAATATTAATATGGTAAACTTCAAGCTCTTACTGTACATGGGAAAGGTTAAATCTTGAGGACTTTTCAAAAATCACTCATTGATTCATTTCTCACCCAGAGTTCTCTATGAGAATCTCAAAATATAATATTTCATATCTAGGTTTCTAGAGATGTTGACAAAAAAATAAAACCAACCCAGACTTCATGTAAACACTTAACTAATAAGCACTTTGAATATAAGACAATCCTTACTTCACTCTACAGAAAATGCAAATGTAAAACAGGTATCTCTGCATGAGCTATCTAAATATGAGGTTCAAAATGTATAGATAGGATCAAAGTCTGGCCTTCCTCTGCAGAGACAAGGAAAACCAAAGGTCCACCAGTAAGCTAGCTAGAGAAGAGAGGCAGACAGACCCCAGGAGTGCCACCAAGGCTAAGACCTCTTTTCTCCAGTATCTAAGAGGATATTGAGTTAGAATTATATCTATCTGCCTTCCCTAGATATCTCTGGTCTAGGAGTTTGAGTCTTCAGAAGAAATGTTGCCCCCATTGTCATTATTAATGGTTAGGTAGCCTTTAGTTTGTTAAGTTGCTTAGTTTCTTTCTCCCAAATGCTGCTAACACAAAAGACCATTTCAAATAGTGAATAGCAAATAAATCCATTTATATAAGCAAAACAGCAAATAGAAATTGAAGAATTTATACAGACTAGATTATTACAATGAATATAGAAGAATCATTGAGTTTTTCATTTGGGAGTGAGATAAGACCTCAGTTCAGGCCAGGAGAAAAGGAACAATTTTACCCAAGAAGTCCATTCTGGGAAGTCTGTTAAGGAGGCAAGCTGGAAATCAAGAGCCTAAAGACCTAGTTTTCCCTACATCTCCATACCTTCTCTCTATATATGAATCTCTCCCAAAGAGTGTCTGAAACTACTCCAATTAAGTCCCTCATGGCCCATACAGCCCTGGACTCAGCGTTCTCTCTACCACTAAATAGTTCTGTCTCCCTCTGCACACTCAGCAGCATGCAAAATGTACCAGTCTTTCTTGGAAGATCAGTTACTGTCAAACAGCGGGGGGAATAAAAGCATAACAATTCATCAATCAAAATAATCAATACAATTTTCTTCCCTCCCCGCTGAGTCCCTTCCCTCCCCCCCACTCCATATGGGTTGACATTCATCCAAATTCATAGTGCCGTTCTAGGATTTGTAATTTTTTAATTTAGGGTTGCTAGGGAGCCAATCCATTATTCGATAAGGTGCCTCAAGACCCTCTAGAAGTCCATGAAATCCTCCAAACTTATTGTTTCCCCAAGGATTTTGGAGCTCCTCAAAAGGAATTTTGTAACTGGGGTTACTATAGAAGCACACTTTTCCCCATCAGACTTGTATTGTGAAATAAGAGAATACCACATCTGATCTTCCCTGCATTGTTTCTCATCACTTGCTGTCAGAGTCTGTTGAGAACACATTAGGAACGTGTTCCAAGACCAAGTCCTTTTCACTAATCAATGTGGTTCCATAAGTACTGAGCAGTTGAGATGCACCATAGGTCTTTAGCCCATAAATAGCCTTCAGGGCATCATAAAAGCACTTTGGATTGTTATTGTAAGTGTAAAACTAAATTTCATGTGTCTTCTTACTGAGCCAAGAACCCTCCATCTCTCTAAGCTTCATTTGTACTTTACTTTTGGTGGAATTAAAATGCTGCCTTCTTGTTACTGTGTTTGTCCTTAGTTCTCAAAGAGGACCATGACAATAAGATCCTAAATTATAATTGTTTTCTCTTCCCCTCCCAGTTTGCTGCCTTCTTAGAGATGAATGAACTATTGTACTGGTAAACCTGGTGGAGTCTCATTTTTCATTTAGCAGCTTCTAAATTTCTCCATCATTTTCATCAAACCAGTCTTGGTGTTTGTGAGTGTTCTGGCCCAGATGAATAAATGCATTGCTATATGCCAAATTGCTGAACACTGCCCACTCCTTTTCTGCTCCACTCTTAAAAACTGTGTATTGGTTCAGTTTTCCCTAGAAGTTAGCAACTAATTAACAAAAGTTAGTTCTCTCCAAGTTAGCAATGAAACAGTATTATATATTATAAACACATGATCCATGGGAAGACACAGAAGAGAGGGCTTTGCCTCTTTATGATGGAGTTTTAGTTATAGTGTACTTATGATGTTATTGTGAAACAGTATCGATAATGCCAACTTTAAGCAAGATTTGCTTTTTCACTGAATAGGCTTTTGAATCTCAGTAGGGTAAAAAGAATCGCTAATGACTTGTAAACAAACTTCATTTAACTAATAGTTCTTTGCTTCCTTAAAAAACAAACAAACAAATAAAAACAACCTCCTCAACCAGAGATTAATACAGAGAAGGTAGAGTCAAATATGGAATGCTAAGGAATAAATACTAGGAGTATGCCCAGGAAAAAGGACCTTTCATTCTTTTGCTCAGGATTGATGGGAGCAAATTAACTGATACCATCCAAGAAAATGTTACAATTCCCTATGTCATGTTTCCATTGAAAAAGAAAAAGTATTTTTTAGAAAAGGTTGGTATTTTGACAGAAACAACCAAAGGTTGATTTATTAATATTATTTATTAATCAGTACCCTTTTTTTTCCTTATGCAACAACATGACGGGAACAGTTATGATCAAGAGGAACACGTTCAAGGTGCCTTGGAAAGGTAATCTGGCATAAGTTGGGCTTCTCATGTTTCAGTTAAATAACTTTTCAAGGGAAGATAGTTGTTCTTATGTATTGGATTTACAGAACCATACTTATCAAAGGTACTTCTTGCAAGAAATCTTCAGCTTCTCAATATAGCTACTTCTGAGGCTAATTCTTCAAAGGAGATTCTGTTCTGGGAAGGGGAAAGAAGAAGGCACTGAGAAATGCTGGTGGTAGCAGTAGAACAGTATGTGTAACAATCTAAAAAGAACTGGAGACAGTTTTGAAGGGAGAAAGGTAATCAGGGGACTTGGGGTTTTCGTTTGATCCTGTGGTATCAGGTATCTCTAACATGTAGGAAATGTACTCATTCTTTAAGGCTCCCTCTCCTTCCTAAAATCTTTTCTCCTTTCTCTGAACTAGAATATAATATAGGTACATCCCATAAAAGGGACAACTGTTTTGCAATGGCATCAATACCATCAGAAGAAGCATCAATTTCTCCACAAAAATCCTGTGCTAATAGACCTCATAAGGAAATGGATATGATCCTAGATTTTCAATGACTTTATCATTGTTGTTCAGTCATTTTAGTCATGTCCAACTCTCTACAACCCCTTTTGGAATTTTCTTGGCAAAGATACTGGAGTGGTCTGCCATTTCCTTCTCAAGCTCACTTTACAGATGAGAAAACTGAGGCAAAAAGGGTTAAATGTCTTATTTAGGGTCACAGAGCTAATAAGTGTCTGAGACCAGATTTGAACTTAGGAAAATGAGTCAGAGAACAAGTTTTAACCATTCAATTAAATAAGTATGTATTATATATCTGGCTCTCAGGGTCTGGGTCCTGAACTGTGCTTTGAAGGAAGCTAGGACTTCCAAGGGTGAACCATGAGAAGCATGGGAGAAGGGAGAGCATTGTACACACAGGGACAGCAAGGGCATCAAGGTAGGAGATAGAATGTTACTCCCACAGTCCTCTCTTCTTTATCCTTTAAAATCTGAATTCTGACCTTATCACTCATTAAAATTTTTCTCTCCCGAGTTATCCATAGCCTCTTAATTTTCAAATCTGATGATCTTTTTTTCTGTCCTCATCCTTTTTGGTCTATTTACTGCCTTCATACTGTCAACCACCTTCTTCTGGTTACTCTTTCTTCCTCTCTTCTTGTAGAAACTTTCATGCCACACCTCTCACCTGGTTCTCCCTTTACCTGTCTGACTGTTCCTTCTTGGTATTCTTTACTGCATCTTGATCCAGGTTGTATCTGCCAATGTAGATGTCCCTCAAGTCTATGCTGGATCCTCTTCTCTTCTTCCTCTATACTATTTTGATTGGTGATCTCATCTGCCACAGTAGATTTAATTATCATTTTTATGAAGATGATTCTCAAATTTACTTATCTGGCCTTGTCTCTCTTTTGATCTCTAGTCTTGTATTTCCAACCGCCAAATGGACATCTTCAACTGGTGTAATGGTATTTTGAAGGGGGAGATCTTTCCCATTCAATAATAGGCCAATGTGACCTGCCTGGGGCACATGGAAGTCTGAGTCACATAGAGCCTGTGGTTGGAGGAGTTTGCTGAATGGGTGGAACAGGAAGAGATGGAGCTAGAACAGAGCTAAGAGGAAGTTAGTCTTGAGAGCCATCAGATTCAGGAAGGATGCAGGCAAGCAGGCAGCTGGCTAGAGTGTGTGAAAGAGCCTGTTTGTAATTTTGTTTAATGGAGCTGGTTTTTGAGAAGCCTAGCAGGAGGAAGGCTTAGGGATGGTGTTGTTCTCTGCAATGTTGCTGTGGATAGATTTTTGTTACTGTGACTTTCTGGTGTCTGAATTAATGTTTTAATTCTGACCTCCATGTGGAGAGTCTGTTGTATTTCAAAACTCAGAATTGCACTGGGATATTCATGGCCGTCATAGGTGCTATGAATATCACACTGGCACTACAACTTGGATGTACAGCAAATACCTTAAATTCAACAAGTCCAAAACAAAACTCACTATTTTTTCTCTAAAAACCCTCCCCATTTTAAACTTTCATATAATTGCTGAAGGTGTTGCCATCCTCCTCATTACCCTGGCTCACAAACTAGATATCATTTCTATCTTCTTGTTCTCTCCACTCCCTACCTCTTCCTATCCAATCTGTAGCCAAGTCCTATTGATTTTACCTTCCCAGCATCTCCCATATATACTCATTTCTGTCCTCTGACACTGTTACCGGTCTGACCTTGGTCCTTATCACCCCACACTTGGACTATTGCAGTAACCTTTTGGTTGTTCTCCCTGCCTCACATCTTTTCCCTCTCTAGTCCATCCTCCACTTAGTTATCAAACTGATCTTCCTAAAAGACATATCTGACTATGTCACTCCACTCCTCTAGTGGCTCCCTATTATCTTCAGGATCAAATGTAAAATCTTCCTTTTGACTTTTAAAGCCCTCTTCATATCCTGATCCCTTCCTACCTTTCTAGTCTTACGTCTTACTCCCCACCAAGTACTCTATGATACAATTTCACTGTCCTTGTTGATCTGTCTCCTGACTGTGCATTTTTACTAGTTGTCCCTATACCTGAAATTTTCTCCCTCTTCATCTGTACCCCTTGGATTTCTTCAGTTTTCAGCTGAAGTCTCACCTTCTGCAAGAAACTTTTTCTGATCCCACTTAATGACAGAGAATTCTCACCATTGTTTCCAATTTATCCTATATATAGCTTGTTTGTATGTAGTGTGTTTGCATATTGTCTCTACGCCCCCCACTACCATTAAAATGTGAGCTCCTTGAGACTAAGGCTATTTTTCGTTTTGGGTTTTTTTTTTTTTTTGTCTTTCTTTGTATCCCCAGAACTTAGCACAATGCCTGACTTGGAAGAGGCAATTAATAAATTCTTCTTAACTGGTTGACTCTGAGGTTGTCTCCAATTTATCCTGTACATATCTTGTATGTACATAATTGCTTGCCTGGTTTCCTCCCCATTAGAATGTGAACTCCTGGGAAGCAGGGACTATTTTTGCTTTTCTTAGTATCCTCAGTCCTTAAGCATAATCCTTGGCACTAGTAGTTAGTTAGTAAATGATTGTTCCCTTGACTTGTTAGCAATGTTGTAGGGGGTATAATTATGGGTTAAATGGCCTCTGAGGTCCCTTCTAACTCTATGGTTATATGATTGTGAATCAAGATAACCTAGTTATAACAGGAGGAAATGGTGAAGCAAACCAGCTGAACCTAACTTACTTTAATGAAAAATGTACCCTGTATTCTATGGCAGAAACATGCTAGCTGCTGGGCTGTCCTTTTGTTCCTACAGAAGTTGTTCTTCTAAGTATTTATATTGTCAAGGTCTTCGGTTTCTAGGTGTAGTCTTTTCCATTCAGAAGAAACAAGCAGCTAATCAACAAACCATAACAATATGGTCCAAGAATATCTTAGGGACAGAACAGAATAAAAACTGCTTGGTACAGGTTGCTAGGGTACTCTTCTTTGAGTTTCTAGGGTAACTTCTATTCCAACAACCTGTTAGTATTCAAGCTATTCCTGGCAAAAATCGTGGGATTCTATTTGGCGTAGTGAACAGAGCACTGGGCCTGGAGTCAGAAAGATATGAGTTCAAATCCTATCTAGCTGTGTAACCCTTGGCATGTCCCTTACCTTGTTTGCCTCAGTTTCCTCATCTGTAAAGTGGGGATAATAGTAGTGCTATTTCCCAAGGTTGTTGTAAGGACCAAATAAGATAATAACTGTGAAGCACTTACCATAGTACCTAGCTCAAAGTAAGCACTAGATAAATTTAAATATAATTATAGCCAAAGTATTTCAACTAAATTAGTCATTCAGGGTCACTGGAAGTGCCCAAAGTCAACAAGACTGATTTACCCTGCCCCTAGTTCTTCAGATTCAGTCTTGATGTCTTCTCATCTTCCGAGTATCTCCTTTTTATCAGCTGCAAGCTTCTTTCCTTATAATTCCCAATCTCATTCTATGAGATGGAACGCTCTAGTGAACTGAGAAAATGAATTTGAAATCAGAAAACTTGGGTTTGAACTCTGCCTTTGCTACTTCTTACCTCTGGTGAAATGATGTAGCATTATTATTAATTATTTATAATAATAGCTAGCATTTATATAGTGTTTTAAGTATAAGCACTTTATCAATATTATTTCATTTGATGCTCACAACAACCCTGGGGGTCAGTTCTATTATTATTCCTATTTTGCACTTGAGGAAACTGAGGCAAAGGTTAATGATTCATTCAGGGTGACAGAGCTAGGAAGTATCTGATGTCAGATTTGAACTCAGGTCTTCCTAACTACAGGTCAAGTGCTCTATCCACTGTACCACTTAGCTGCCTATAAGGGGACTATGTAGTTAGCACACCTATACAGTAAAAAGTCTGGTGGAAAAGATGTATAAAATTCATCATTTCACAGATTGCTCCTTTCCTTGACCTCATAGCTTCTGTGTACTCCTATGAACTTCTCTATGAATTCCACACCAAATTTCTCTTCCTTAGTCTTGGTTAATTGCCCCCAAATAGCCAAAATTTAAAGTTCTAGAGTTGAAAGGAAGCTCACAATTCATCTAGGTCAATCTCTTTGTTTTACAAATATTGTTGCTGTTTGCCCTTCCTTCTTGGAGAGGGCCACAACATCCGGGAGGTGATATGATGTGCAAGTGAATTAATAGATTTAAGTCAGGGAGGGCGGTGCAAAGTCTCCTAAACTTTTTTTTTTTTTTTGCAAGTGAAGAAAGCCCTGAAACACAGAGTTTTAGAACCTTATCCATGATGACTTGGGATTTGAACCCAGGCCTTCTGTCTTAACCTTCTAATAGTTTTTGTTAGGACCTATCTAGTGAGATAGGTTGCCTCCTGGAAAACAGTCCTATCCTATGTTGGAAAAGGCAGAGGAATTTCTAAAGGAATATAAGGGGACTTTGGAGAACCCTCTTTGATCTGAAATCATCAACCCTAGGTTTTACAACCTAGCCAAGAGCAAGCTACCCTGTGAGAAGGAAATTCCTCCTCAACCCTGATCCCAGACTTATTCTGGAATGTCCCTACTTCTGTTGATCAATTTTTGGAAGGTCTTGATTTCTATAGCCATGATCATAGGAAGGAAAGAAACACGCATCTATCAATCACCTACGATGTGTCAGATATTGAGCCACGTAATACAAATAACATCTCACTTGATCTCACAACAACTGTAGGAGGTAGGTGTTATTATTAACCCCATTTTTCAATTGAGTAAACCAGAATGACAGAGGTAGTGTGATTTGCTCCAGATCACATAGTTTGTATGTGTCTTAAGTTGGATTTGAACTTAGGTCTTCTTGATTCTAGGCTTCATAATAGGCACTACCTTGCTGCCATGATCATAAGGTCATAGAATCATAAATGGAGAGCTGGAAAGGACTTTCAAGGTCTTTGAGTTCAACCCACTCACTTTAAAGATAAATTTAAGTTATTCGATAAATGTCAACACTATAAGTGGCACAGACAGAATTTGAACCCAGATCCTCTCACTTCAAATTGAATACTTTCTACACCAGCTTGCTTGCTACATTCATCCAGTCATGTGTTCACATTGAATTTTAATTCCAGTTGGGGCCAACACAATTTCAGTTTCTCTCGTATTTGCCCAGTCTGTCTTTTGGTAGATAAAATGCTTCAGGTTAGTTGGGGGTGGGGGGTAGAGAGGGGCAGGAAATCGAAACCATCATTTAGCTAATCAGTGTACTACCAGTTCACTGCTTCCTTCACATTGTGGTTTTTCTGGATTTATTCTGTGGATTTATTCCATGCCAACCTCTCCATCTTTGGACTTGTTCAATGTCCTCCTTCCTAAACCCTGCATAGCCTACAGATTTTGTCACCTTGTGAACTCTGGCCAAGACATGCATGGTGTTTTGTCTTTCCTCTCAAATAACAGCTTTGGACTACAGCTTCTTTTCCTAGGAAGGTTACCTCCCTTAGTCACTATTAATTGTTTCTAATTTCAGAGTTATGAATTAACAACACCAACTTGTGTGAAACCAAATGAATGGCTCTTTGAGGTTACTCTCAGCTTTATAATAGTATATGTGTCTTTTATAGGATACAGCAATGGTTAAGTACATGTGATATAGCTGTGGAAACTAATTTTCAAATATCTTTTCAGTTATTTTAAACTTAAACAAATGATAGCAAAAAACCAAACCCTCTGTGCTCTAGAGTAATATTCCTTCTCAATTCTAAAGAATATTATTTTCATGATAGTCTCATATTTAAGATTTCCCTGGGCATGTCTTCAACAACTCTATTTTAATAGGATGAGATTTATTTTATTGAATATGACTCTGTCTTTGAACCTGGAATGGCATAAATTCACCCTCCAGGATTCTTCAACATTCAAGTGGGGCTGCCTCTGAACTCATTCAGTGAGGCCACAGTCATACTCCCCAGCAGCTAAGCAGACAAAGAGCCCATTTGGTGCCCTGAAAATCGTCTTATAGAAATTCCTACCCCGGTGAATTGCAGAAGACTCCAGGAGTTGAATTCTGTAACTGATTGATTATAAGCATGAGCTCTGTTAAGTCTGCCCAAGGTCAGTTCTCTAAGTGGGCTGTACAAGCAAAGAATACAAAGGCCTTTCAAAGAGTCACCTCACCTGGGCACAGTTGGGGAGAATGTGTATCTCCCATGACCTACAAAAGTCTAATTTCTAACAATCAATTCTTCCTGGAAAATGAGAGGAAATAAGAATTCGTTCTGTCCTTGGGTCTCTTCTCTCACATACTTTCTCCCTCTGTGATTTCAAGTACTCACACTGCTCCAGGTGAGTTTTAATAACCATCAGATATATCTCTCTAGCTCCAATCTTCTTCTTGAACTCCTGTTCTATAGGTCCAAATGCCTTCTGGGTAGGAAAGGTAGTGTACAGTTCAAGGAAGAGTATTATATATGAAGTCAGGAGAGAAATGGGTACACATTCTGAAACTTACTAGTTGTGCAAACATTAGTAAATAACCTCTCTGAACCTGTTTCCTCATCTATAAAATTGGGATAGTATTTGTTTTACCTACCTGGAAGGCTTATTGTGCAGGTCAAATAAATAAATAAATATGATAAGAGTGGTAATAGTAGCTAGCATTTACATCGAGATTTATTGTTGGCAAAACACTTTACAAAAACTGCATTTTATCTTCACAGTAACCCTCTGAGGTAGATACTATTATCCTCATTTTAGAGATGAGGAAATTGAGGCAGACAGATTTAATCAGGTGTGATTTGAGTGGGATTTATTCAGGGTCATTCCCCTACTAAGTATCTGAGGCCAGATTTGATCTCAGAGTTTCCTGACTCTAAGTCCAACATTCTGTTCACTGTGTCACCTAGATGCTCAATAATATATGTAAATGGGATAATTATATATAAAGTGTTTTGTGTATCTACTCATCTTCAATCCCTCCATCCTCAAGAACAAAAACAAAAACAAATAAGCAAACAAAAACTCTTCATCTTCCTTGACTTGGGAATATAGTCAAACTGGGTGTGCTCATCTCACCCTTCCCTCTCCTACTTCCAGGTAGACACATTTTCTTCTAAGTCTACAGGTCAGCCCTAACTAATATGGAGTAACACAGAGTAGACACATTGAGGGGTAAAGGAAACATACTTCTTTCTCTATGGAGGTCCTCCCTTACCTATGTGTTGTCTGACACAACCATTTTCCACTCTCTCACTGGCCTCATCCCCTAGGGCTGCATTCATCACTGTTGCTCTCTTCTTCTCCAACTGAAACAAATCAGAGCAGACTTACTCCATTTAACTATATTTAACTACATTTAACTTTGGGACCATGTGGGATGCCTACTCAACTCAATTTACCTAAGCGCTTAGAATTCCTTCTTATGGCCTTGTTTGTGTGATCCTGTGTCAGAGACTGTAAAGTATGAATGACCTAGGCATACTTTGGAAAACTTTCTTACTCTTTGAGTTCATAATGCCTTTCCAGGAAACCTGGGAAAATGTATACATGGTAAACTCCATGCACACTGCATGTGTGCACGTACACACATATCCTGCCTATTGTGTGGTATGTGTATCTCTCTCTTTCTCTCTGTATATGTGTATGTGTACATATGTGATAAGGCCCTATGTGTGTCAAGATGTTCTGCTGCATGTAGCATGGGGGAGGGGATGTAGGTGTGTGCATGTGTATATGTGTATGTGTGTGTGTGTGTGCGTGTAGTGTCATTGTATGGCTCAAAGGAAGGCATAATAAATATTTCTAGCCTCTTTGTTCCCCCTTTTCTCCAAGGGAGACTTCTATTCCTATCAGGAGGGGAAGCAGGAGGTTGGGGCCAGAAGCCACTCTGCTCTACTCAGAAGAGGTACCAGGCTAGAATTATATCTGTCTACTCCCTTAAATATTATTAGTCTAGAGACATGATCAGGCTCAATATAACTTCTGACCACTATGCTATTATTATTGAGGTAGACGTGACCCCAAGCTTTATATCTGTGGCTTGAGTCTTTTCTCACCAAATATCAGTTCCAAAATAACATAGGCAACAAATAGCAAAGAAGCACATTTATCTAAATCACAGCAAAACAGAAATCAGATAAAGTATGCATAGCCGAAGATATGCAAAGAAATACAGAATAATGGCTATCTTCCATTGGCATTAAGATGACAGCTCAATTGAAAGAGAGTCCCAGATCTCACCCAAAGGAGAAACTCCCTAAAATCTCTAATGTAGCAAGCTGGGCACAGGGCCATGATGGATACTTCCAGCTCCTCTCATGTCATTCCTGAATCTTTTTCTTCAGCAACCTAAAGTGAGGTTGGCTTCTTTCATCTTCTTTCTCAAAACTGGAAGCCTGAAGTACCCAAAGGAGCTCAAAGAAGTCTTGAATAAAACTGAAGAGACCTGGAGCTTTCCTGATTTCACCCACTCCATCTGTTCCTCACATAGGGCAGGAGAGTCCACCATTGAGGAGAGTCTCATATCAGTGGGCCTTGGGGCAATAGGTCAACATAATATAAATTAACATAAGCTATATATAAAGTAAATGTGTATATCTGTATACCTATGTATATGTATATATTCATAGATGTTTGTATATATATATATATTATATATAGGCTATATATGTGTATATACATTTATAAAATCTTTTATGATTTTCTATTTGATCCTTCCTATTCACTTCCTCACATTTAATTTATATTATCTATGAACATCTCTCTTCCTCTCTTATTGTTTAGTCTTTTTCAGTTGTGTCTGACTTTTTTGTGATCTCATTTGAGGTTTTCTTGGCAAAAACTACTGGAGTAGTTTGTCATTTCCTTCTCCAGCTCATTTTACACATGAGGAAACTGAGGCAAAAATGGTTAAGGGATTTGCCCAGGGTCAGTCAGCTAGTAAGTGTCTGAGGTCATATCTGAACTCAGGAAGATGAATCCTCCTGACTCTAGGCCTGGCATTCTATCCACTGTGCCACCTAGCTGCCTACCTCTTTTTCTCTACCAAATTATAAATGCTCTGAAAGCAAGTATTGTGTGAATCTTTTAGTCTATAGGTGTTACACCTGGGGCCAGAAAAACTTTCATCCTTGACAAAAGCTTGGTGCCACCCCTATCGAGGACTCTGACACCTAAATGAATACTCAAAGAACCAAAGGCTCAAAACCGGGTCCAACATACAGCTAAGTACACATTCCGCCTGTAAGGAATAGTCTTTCCATGTGCCTCATCTCCCTGTCATCTTGGTATGAAATATTTGAGCTGGGACTATGTGTGAATTCCCTCCAGTCCTCCAGACTTTCAATCTGAACTCCCTGTGCCATCAGTCCTAAGGCCTTGATGTTTGCAGGAGAAATCAATACTCTGGCCATGATTATAGCACCCTGAAAGATAGGATCAACTGGTACCTATGGATAACAGGTTTGCACTTGCTGCCTCCTGAAAACAGAGATTCAGAGTTGCTATTTTCTAGAGCAAAAGTCTCCTTTTTTTCCACTCTCTCTCATTCATACCCTTCCCCAGACTCTTTCTTCCTTTGCCCTCCATCTCCATTGCGCCTTATGGAACACAAGCTCAATTGTTACCAAACATCAGCCCTTACCAATAATTTTAGCACCTAGGAAAAGTTTTTACAAAGTACCACTGAGAAAATAAAAAAAATGTATTTTTTTAAGCTACCTTCCAAGTCTTCTCTGATGTTTCCTGCTAGTGTCCTCCTTAATCCCTGTTCTATGGTGAGAAAATGTTATTGTGCATTTGTTTTGTTTCTAAATGGTGTATACTTATATACCCACTGTATTTTTAATTGAATGCAAGTTCCTTGAGAGCAGGGACTGTCTAACTTTTGTCTTTGTATCCCTAGAACTGATACATAGTAGATTTTTAATAAATTCTTGTTGATTGCTAGATTCCAGTCTCCCAGCAGAAGGATATGGAAGTCCTGGAACAGTACAAGGCTGCTTGCTGCTCAAGAGGCTGCCCCTCCCCAGGCAATATTTTCATGGATGTTGAGTTTGAGGGTTTTTTTGTTTGTTTGTTTTTTGTTTTTTTTTAAGGAAGGAGGAGATTTGTTGGCCACAGAGAGGGAGTGAGTAGATATAGAGAGATTGAAGATCTCTCAGGAGGACAGATGAAGGGAACCTATTGGAGAAAATTGAGAGTGAGATCCAAGTAGAGGTACTTTGGATGGAGGCAGCTTGATCACAAAAGAAAATCTGTTGTTAAATTGTCCATGTCAGGATTTACACCTTAGAAATTGGCAAATGCTACAAATCAGGGCTTGGTTTGTTGCGTTAGATTAAGAAAGTGAGGGAGAAAAGTTTAAAAATGTAGGTTAAATTTATAAGTATGTCAGCAGGTACACATTTCCTCCCATAGAGTTGGTTACTAAATATTTGCTAACACTATCGCCTTGTTAAATAAAGGGCTAACTTTTCATCTGAAACTGTAGTGAAGGAGGAAATAGTGTGGCTGAGTATGGGGTAGAGGGATGATGTCAGAGAGATTTGAGATGAGGAGATGGGGAGAAGAGGGAGTTCTTGGTGAATAACTATTTTTTTTCTGTGAAGTATGAAATGAGCACCTCAGCTAAGAGGATGAGGGGAAAGGGAGTTCTACGCAAATGACCTCTACTTTTTTGGTGAGGTTTGAGGCAAGGTCTTTGACAGAGAAAGCAGATGGTCATGTGGGAGATTTGAAGACAGGAAAATCAAAGGTCTAGTCCTTATCATCAGTACCTGACACATAGTAAGTGCTTATGTCTTTTTTACTGATATAGTATCTGCACACATGTTAATGTCACATCAAAAATATATGCTTTCATTAATGTGAGGATTCTTCTCAATCAATACAGATCAAAACCTGTCTATAACTTACTAGGTAAGGGTAAAGAAAGTTGTCTAGGGATCATATAGTTTAAGTAACATGCCCGTGATTTTACAATTTCAAGTTTTACAAGTGGGATTTGAACTCATCTTCTTGACTCAACTCCAAGTCAAGCTATGTTTCCTCTCACCTTCCATATTGTGTTTAATTAGTGTTCCTTGAATTGGATTTACCTCCTTAGTCCTATTAATGGTATCACTATTTTTCCAGTCACTCAGGTTGAAAATTTGTATCACCCTGTGCTCCTCTCCCATATACCCTTGTTCACAAGTCATGTCCATTGTGGAATCACAGAAATTAGAAGAAATTTTGAAAAGACCTAAGAAATTTAATTCAAAATCCTAATTTTGCAGATGAGGAATGTGAAGCTCTGCATCATATAGTAAGTGAGTGGCAGTCAGGATTAGAGTATTTTATCCCCACTTTAGATTGTAAGCTTTGTGAGGGAAGGCACCATTTTTCTCCCCTTTGTGACCCAGCACTAGGCTCTGTTGTTGTTGTTGTTGCGTTTGTTCTTCATTCTCGAAGAGAACCATGACATCAAGATGATGACATGACTTGCAGTAGACTTTGATTTGAATGAGGGAGGGCTGTGCAAGGTCATTAACCTCACTTAATTCTCTTGAGCAACCTGGATTTAGTGAGCTGATATTCATCAGGACAACTGGAGACTGCCCAGGATGCAATGTGAGACGCTGGCCCTTTCAAGATAACGTCTAGCACAGAGTGGATTTAAATACTAAATAGTAATTGTTTCTCTTTTACCCAGAAACCCTGTGGGTCTTCTCCTCCAAGTTTAATTTTTTTTTATTAAGGGGGCCATCCCTCAAGCAACTACTTAAAGAAGACTCTGTAGCCTTTCATGCACATGAAAGAAGCTTAATATAATTTTATTGAATAAGGGACTTTCGGAAGGTAGGATAGACCTGTGATTTCTTTGATCTGTGATTTCTTTGATGCCAGGAATTCTGGATGAGGAAATATGTTCCACCAATGCAGATTTGCAGTTTCTAGTCTTAGATCAGTGATGTCAAACAAATAACTTATATGTAAGGATCCCTGTGGCCTCACATGGACTTAGAAAACCATGAACTAACATATCTATGTTTTATTGTATTTTAAAAACATTTCATAGAAATGAATGTTGAAAACTGAAAACAAATAAATTAATATATTTGGAGGAAAAAATTTTCCCAATCACATTTTAATTTAGTTCTAGCAGCACACTTCTTTCAGTCTTCATTTCATACCTCTGGCTTAAAAGAATTGCCTGGGACACTCAAAGATTAAGTGACTTCTCCAAGGTCACCCAGACAGTGTCAATAGGAAGCAATAATTGAATCCACTGGCTTCAAAGATGGCTCTCCATTCACCATTCCACATACTCTGTCCAAGTATATGATAATTAGTAAGATCCCAGAATAAATATCATAGTGTCCATCAAGCCTGGGACTAAAGATGATGCCTTGTAGGATTAGACCAGAGGTGGCATAGACAAGAATGTGAAATAGCTTACCTTTGACTCCTTACGATCTTCCCTTCCAGTGTTCCTTTTCTGATATTTCTTTCTACCACAAGTGGCTATGCTCTGGAGCTCATCCCAAACTGTTAACTATTGAGGACTAAACGTATGCAAGCTCTCAGGGGCAATTTCATTTTAACTGGGGAATCTCAGAGTTAAAAGTCTTCTTATTCAAAGGAATACACACCTCTTGATAGAACTATGACCTGCTGGACAGGTGGTTGAAGGATATATTTTGAAATAGGAGGCCCTATCTGAAGAACTTTCACATACATTACTGTTAAATATCATTTACTTAAAAGCATCAAGCTGGTACAGCGGATAGAGTGCTGGACCTGGAGACGGGAAGACCTGAGTTCAGATTTGGCATTAGACACTTAGTAGCTGTGGGACCCTCGGCAAATCATTTAACTTTGGTCTACCTCAGTTTCCTCATCTATAAAATGAGGACCAGAATAGCACCTACCTGCCAGAGTTGTTAACAGTGAGGATAAACGGAGACAATATTTGTAAAGCGCTTTGCAAACTTTAAAGTCCTATGCAAATGTTATTTATTAATTTATTATTATTACATGTGTGAGCTTAAATCATAAAGAACTGCCAATCCTCCCCACAAAATGGATGTCAGTACCAATTTATTCAATGTCTTCTCAGGTGCTCTTTGCAATTTGGGATTATAGAGTTAGTGACCTGGATGGTGTCCACTTCTACCCCCAATGCCCAATGCCCCCAGTATAGAGACAGCTTAGGTATCATAGCGATTACTGTGGTTAGTGGTTATAGTGCTGGGGTCAAGAAGGCCTCAATTCCTTTTCTGTCTCAGACACTTTCTGGGCAAATTGCTTACCCTCTTTCTCAGCCTGAATATCCTTATCTGTAAAATGAGAATGATAGTAGCATGTACTTCCCCAAGCTAGCTGGGAAAATAAGATGAGATAACATGTATAAAGTACTTTGGAAACCTTAAAGTGCTATTTAATACTAGCTTCTATTATTATAGTAGATCTCAATTTTTTTCCTACTGTTTTATGCTAGGAGGATCCTGTTTTTTAAAAATGAAATGATTCTTTTCTGTGTTGATGATAAACTTCAACATTTTTCCATACTCTATTTTCCTTTCCATCTTGTCTTGATTCAAATGCATTGGCAAATTTCCAGCTGTTATATATGGGCTTGTAAAGGGTTACAGTGACAGATGATTTTGAAGTGAGAATCTTTTCTAGTGTTGCAGAAGAGTGAGTTTAAAGGGATATAATAAGTTAAACTGAATTGTTGTCCCTGGTATGATGAATTTAGAAATATCATAAATAATAGTAAATCAGAAGTAGCTTAGCAGAACCATTCAATAGTATTAATTTATTGTAAGAATTATTTTATTATAGGTACTTTGCCTTCACCCTACATTCTACAGAAGGATAATTCTCCTTCTTTAGGAATCTAATATGCAACATTTAGCCATTCAGAGAAACAAAGAATCCTACAGTTGAAAGAGAAACCATTGTGAGACAGAAAATCTGAGGACAAAGAAAAAATGAGATAAGAAAGAAAGGGGGAGTTGTCTGGAGAGATTGCTATGGGTAAACGGAATTCACTGACCAACTGAAATTGTTTTTAAAGACATGCAGAAAGTGGAAGCAGGGACAAGTAACAGAGGATGACTATGAAAAGGTGGCACAGACCTAAAACAATGTTTGGAGCACTACAGCTCAGAATGACATGAGGGGGCTGAGGAAAGCTAAGGAGGGCAACCCCAAAAGGGAGGAAGGCTGTTGTTTTAAACTCTACTGAGGAAAAGCAGAGGATCAAAGAGGGTGAAAGAAAGCCTGCTGCTTTAAGTGGCTTTGACAACAAGGAAAAGGCAGAATTGCTCATAATTTATTTTGTTTTTCTTGCCAAGGAACATGGTTTTTGGACTGGAGAGATTTGTAACCAAAATAAGTAAAGAAGATATAAAGAGAACACCTAGCTGCCTCTAATGAAAGCTAAGTCAGCAGGTTCAAATAAACTATATCCTCTGGTACCAAAAGAACCCTGTAGAAGCAGAACATAGGGTACTAGAACTGCAGTTATGAAAGCCCTAATTCAAAGACATCATCAGACACTAACTGTGTGGTCCTGGGCAAGTCACTTGACTGTTGTCTGCCTTGGTTTCCCCATATGTAAAATAGGGATATAATATGCACTTCTGATGGTTATTATGAGGATAAGATATTTCTCAAGTGCTTTGCAAATTTTAAAGTGCTATAAAGTGCTAGTTTTCTTCATCTACTCTTGGTGATCTTTGAAAGATCATAGTAGCAAAATGGGATAGGTACCTTATTTCATTAGAAGATGGCAAATTGTCCTGAGTAGGAAGAAAAAACACAAATGGAAATCTATAAACTATAGACAGACGAGTAAATCTAACTTTCATTCGTGACAAGAATTTAGAATGAATCATTAAATAAATGTTTAGTGAACTTTTAGGAAAGGAATTGATTATCACAAAAATATTAGCATGGCTTTACTGAGAGTCAGGAAAGGAAATGAGGTTAATCTGGTGTGACCTATTCTTCATGAAACTAGAACAGGGGAAATATCAGAGAAATGGTGAACTAGACTCTCACAAAGAAATTGGCAATGTTTCTCAAGTTCTCCTCGCAGAAAAGATGATTAGATGTGAGCTAGAGGATATTCAAGCTAGATGGATACAAATCTGATCACAAAGAAAGACTCTAAGACTAAGAAATTTATTTGTTCAATGCCAGTTTGGAAGGGTGTCTCTAGAAAGGGTCCTCCTCCAGGGGGAGGAGGTGAAGGAAGGAGGGAAATAATTTTGGAACTCAATTTCTTTAAAAAAAAAATGAATGTTAAAAATTGTCTTCACATGAAATTGGGAAAGATAAAATGTTATTTTAAAAAATAAAAACAAGGAAACTAAAAAAAGAAAGAAAACAAAAAAAAGAAAGGGTCCCAGAGATCTATGTTTGTCTCTGTGTTATATAACATTTCTACAAATGACTTGGATAAGCGTATATAGATGACTTGTCTATCAAATTTTCAAATGACACGAGACTGAGAAGAGTTGCTAACCCACTAGATGAGAGAGTTGGGATGTGAAAAGATCTTGACAGACTGAAACACTGGACTGAAAGAGATAAAATTTAATAGGGATAAATGTAAAGTCTTATATTTTATACTTGGATTAAAAAAACTTAATGTCACAATTACAAAGTGGTAAGCAGTTTGTCCAGCAAAGACCTGGCAGTTAACAGTATGAAGTAGCTTCATTAAGAGAGACCATGATCAGGACTAGGAGGATGATTTGCTGTGGCCAGCAATGGCGACATCGCATATAGAGGACTGTGTTCGGTTCTTGGTTCTTAGCTAGAATATTGGCGTGTTGTAGAGCCTTCCAGGGAAAGGTAACCAGAATGATGGAGGGCCTCAAGATCATGCCATGGGAAGACTAGTTAAAATAACTGAGGATGTTTAATCTGGAGAAGAAAAGCCTTAAGAAGGAGATGTTCTCTGTCTTCAAGTATGGAAAAGAATCTGATTGTTCAAATGTTCTGCTTGGCCTCACAGGGCAGAACTAGAAGAAATGAGTGGAAATCTCAAAGAAGCAAATGTAGACTTGATGTAAGCAAAAACAAGCCAAGAATGTGAAATATCTACAAGTGGAATGGGCTACCTTGAGAGGCAGGAGAGTTCTTCGCAGGAATGTTCTCCCCAGGAATGTGCTGATAAATGTTTGATGCCTGACTCTGAGGGGAGGGGGAGGGGAGAAATATGCATGATATACTTTCTTTTCTTTCTTTTTTTGGTAGATAAAGAGGCTAAGTGACTTGTCCAGGGTCACACAGATAGTAGGTATCAAATGACGGATTTGAACTCAGATGCTCCTGAGTCCAGAGTCAGTACTCTATCCCCTGCCTCCTCATTGCCCCTCACAACATACTTTTAAGTTTAATCTACATTACTAACATTTTCTCCATCACTTTAAGTCTAGACAATCAGCAAAACAATAAATCAAGCATCTGATCTGTAGCATTTGCTGATTTCCAAAATTTAAAAATCCAGTTGCTAGGCAGTTTGAGTTGACTCCAGCACACCCCTGGTTCTCTCTCAATAGAAATAGTTATCCAAAGGTTAGATGACCACTTGTTGAGTATGTTAAGGAAAGGACTTTTGTTCAGATGCGAGCTGGACTAGATGACCCCTAAGTTTGCTTCCAGCTCTAAGAGTCTTTGATTCTATGGCCTTAGGGGTGTCATCTTTTACAAACTCCTTCCCAATTTAAGAATCCTTTCTCCAACTTCCCTGACAAATAGTCATCCAATCACTCTTTTTTTTTTTTTTTGAACACTTTCAGTGACAGGTACATCACTCTTAATGAGGCAGCCAATTCTATTTTTGCACAGTTCTAATTTCAAGATGATTCTTATAATAAGTTGACATTTACCTCTTTCCACACATTGGACCTAATTTTGTACTCTGAAGAGAGTAAGTCAACTCTCTCTTTCACTTAGCTGTTCTTCCAACTATTCCACCTTGTTAGGGTCAACACATCAAGCTTATTTTGGATAACGATTTAGAAATACAATGAATTAGCTCCTACTTGCATGTTGATTGGCGTCTAATAGTCACCACTTCATCTTCTATGTGCTATTATTAGCTATCTACTATTTGAATATAAGGAGCCCCTTAGATCTGTTCCTTCCCTAAGGTTAACGCCCTTTCCCCGCTTCACCCCAGCTAATCAACTGTGTCTCATATGATATGGGATGTGTCCCTGCACCATACTAGTCATCTTCCCTTGGATAAGTTAAAGATTGTCAACGTAGCACTAAGAAATAAACAGTTGTAAACATGTACTATGTCTGGCACAGAACACGGTGCGGCTGCTTTATGTTTGGTGTGTTATAAACTCTCCTTTTATTGACAAAACCTGTGATCATTATACCTATGTCGGCAGCAACAGATGAATGTTCAGGCCATTTAAATCCATGTCTCGTCACTTGCATCATGTATGTTAATGCTTTTTTCAAATTTTTTAACCTAACCAGAAGACTTTAATTTCTATTAAAATTTATCTTGTTAGGCTCAGCTTATCAAGATCATTTTGGATCCTGACGCAGTGATTCAATGAATTAGCTCCCAGCTTCATGTGAATTTGACAAGCATGGTTTTCAGGTATTTTACCCACATATTAATTAAAGTGGTGAATTAAGACAGCATCAAGGGTTTAGTCTTATGGCATAACACTAAAGGTATCAGTAGACACTGATCTCACACAATCAACCCTCTTTGATTCAGTCATTCAACCAGTTATTAACCCATCTTATACTATTAATTAGCCTACAGTTGCTCTCATGTCCCCAGGGGGTTGTATGAGAAATGTAAAATCCAGATCCACTATGTCTTTTTATATGCTAGTTACATAAATACTCTTTTTATATACTAGTCCATACTTTTAACTTATGTCCAGACCTGGGACACTGAGAAGTTAAGTGACTTTCCCAAGAGAGTAGAAGCCGTGTGTGTCAAAGGCAGGACTTGACTCTGAAGCCAACCTTCTATCCACGGTATCATTAAGGACTGGTAATATAACTATGCTAAGAAAGAAAATCTAGATCATGGGGCATGACAGTCTTGGTGAACTCATCTGGCTTCTAGTGGTCACCACTTGCCCTAAATACTCATACATTTTCTGTTTAAAATTCTATACTAGAATTGTGATTTTGTGGTATGATGGGATAGGCTCACTCAGGATTTTTCCAGCTTTGAAAAACTTCTTTAAACATCTGTCTGAAAGAGAAATTTTTGTGATGTCAACGAATAAATTAATTTTCAAATTTAAAATACATAGGAAATTGGTTTAAAAAAAGAAACTAAATGGGAATGAATGGGCAAAGAATCTTGATGAAGACTTAGAAGGAATTATTTAAAAGTTATTATGCTACTTTGTCCCTTAAAATTGATTCATTTAAATATATGTAGTTAGTTACTTTGCAAGTTTATCTGAGTAGCCCAGGCTCTGACGCCTTATTCTCCTGACCTCCATACCCATTGGCAGGTCAAGTCCCCAGAGGGAGGATTTTACATCTCCTCAGGATCCAATATCCTTTCAGTTCAGGTTCCGTTTTGGGATGAAATGTGACACTTGTGAGGCATTGAATATTTAACAAAGGAAGTTTACTTTGCATTGACACAGCAAGATTATGCAACAAGGATATAGTGGTTATTTAGCTTCTCTGGATGAGGCCTCATGCTCACCATCTGGAAACAGTTTGATCAGAAGGTCATTAGGGTATGTGATTTTAAGCACTTATCAAGTCTGAGAGGCCCAGATTACATACAATGCAGCTGGAACTTTTTATGCCTCTAGATGACCAGGATTAGGGAAATTGGGGTCAAAGAAGTCCTGGGTCAGTTTTGTCCTGGGTCTACCCTAAGTAAGGAGAATAGGGAGGCTGGAAAGGAAGCTATGTCTGGGAACCTGAGAGCAATTGGGCCTGGGGGCAACTTTGTCTTTATAAGACAGGTAACACACAGGAGGGTTGCTAGCACAGGTTCACTCTTGATCTGGTCAGACAGGAAGGATAGGAGATAGCTTTGGAAAGGTTAATAATCTTATTTTGTTCTAATCTAGTCTTCTCAAAGGGGTTGCTGATAATGAGAACACCAACTCCTAAAGTGTTTCCTAATCACCCTTCTAGCAGGCAACTATTCCTACATCTCAGTGGGCTGAATCAAGATAGGCACAGTTTGTGCACTTACCTAAATCCCCTCAAGCCTCAATGGGGGCCAGTTGAAGCAAACACAGATTCCCCCCAAGCCTCTATGGGTGCCAATCAAGGCACACACAGCATTCCAGCTTGTTCATTCAACCCTAAGGGTTTACCACTTGCTGACTAGAGCCTACCTGCTTTATAGGGTGATAGACAGAGAAGGTATAGAGCTAGCAATAGCCTCACAAGTTTACAGTAGCTCACCATTATATCTCACTGCACAGTCACAGTGGATATTTACAATTTAAGCACAAATGTTTATATTATTTATCACTATATAGTTCCATGCAAGCATGGTGGAGCTGTTTACAAGTCATGAGCCTAGGAGATAGAGATTGCCATGGATCCTAAGAAACTAAACTACAAGAAAGAATAACAAAAATCTACTTTATACGCACACTAAAATCCACCTTACTTACTGTCTTCTTTCAGGTAAAGTCTCCCCTTGTGAGTGGTAAGAAATTGTCTCAGGGAAACACTGACCCTTTCACAGAGAGAGTGGCCCTGAAGGATCTCTGAGTCTTTTGCTTAGCAGGATAGTTCACAAGACCCTACTACTGTGCTTCCTAACATGATTATCATTTAATGGCATAGCTTTTTGGCTGGGCTCTTTGTAGAGAGCCTAGAATCTGTGTCCATTCTGTCCTTGGCTTATGATACAGATGCTGTTATTGGTTGATTCAGCTCTTGGGAAATGCCAAGGTGGGAAGTGCTCAAGACCACCAAAGGTGATAAAGTCTTCCTCTGCTAAGTGAGGAAGGAAAGACAGATCAATATTAAGATGGAGGCTCTGCTCTTCTCCTCTCATAATTGATTCCTCTCAAGATTTTAGTTGGAATACTCTCTCCCTTCTGCTTGTGGAAATCTATCTCCAGTTCTAATTTGGTTCCCTGGTTTTATACAACTCCCTCAGGGTATGACCAAGTTTTCTCAGTCAATCCAAACACTCTTCCTGTGCAACATCACTCTGATCAAGAACTTTTTTCTGCATGTAGCCTCTCTAAAATCTATGACTGATAGATTAATTAAGATATGATCTCACTTGGTTAAGGTACTAGGGTATAGCATTTAGTACTTACTTGAAATGGGGTAGGGTCACTTGATTTACTCACCTCCCACTCCTATACCGAGCTTTACTTGATATTCAGTGGTTTTTAATAAAACCTTTCACATTTTTCCCCCATATGAAGTTAGCTCCTGGATTCTTTCAGTTTCCTATCACTGAAACAAGTGGGTCATGGGTAGGGTGATGGGTAGGTAACAGAGGAAACAGTAGAAGGAAGACAGATTTGATTGTTCAGGGATCTAGGTAAGGCTTTTTTTTTCTGTGCAAGTTTGTATATGACAGAGTATATGAGTAACAAGTCATTCTGTTAATCAGTCAACAAGCATTTATTAAGCACCTACTATGTGCCAGTCACTGTACCAAGTATTAGGGATACAAAGACAGACAATATTTCATTCTCTGTCCTTATGGAGCTTACATGTTAACAAGGCAGACAATATGCAAATAATTATGTATGTACAAGATATATACAGTGTAAACCAAAGGTAATGTCAGAGGGAAGGCATAGAGGTGGGGGTGTGGAGATGAAACTGAGAAAGGCCTCCTACACAAGCAGGGATTTGAGTTGAGTCTTAAAGGAAGCCAGGGAAAGCAGGAGGTAGAGGTGAGAAATGAGATCATACCAGCATGGGGAACAGTCAGTGAAAAAACACAGAGAAAGGAGATAGACTGTCACATGTGATTAGGCCAGTATGTCAAGTGAAGGTGTAGCATATGTATCACAGGTTTATAGCTAGAAAGGATTTTAGGGATCAGCCAGTCTAACCTCCTCATGTTGTACCTAAGACAATGGAGTTCTAGATAGGTTATGACTACTTACACAGGTAGGGTTCAAAACTAGGTCTTCTGACTATAAATCCACTGATTTTTTTCCACTGTACCATATTTACATATATCTTTCTAATAACTACTCCTTATGACCACAAACAGCTAAATCTCTTTGACAGAAATTAAGAATCGAGCCAATCAACTTTTCTAAAGTGAAAAAAAAATTGAGCTGAGGGCCAAGAGCTACCTGATTTTCCATCACTAACTAGGAGAATTTTGTTGAAATTCTATCTCAAAGTAGGGTGATTAGATGATTCTTAATGTTTGGGGGTGGAGGAAGAGCAGCAATCCAATGAAAGACTTCCAAATAAGGACAAATGTACAGTAGAGCTTTAAATAATAAATTATAGTCCTCTGTTGTTCTATTTTTGTTCCTAGACTATACTAATCCAGAATGTATTTTTAGGGGAACTGAATTTTCTTTACACTAATTGTTTGGAATGAAGAAGGGGCTTATTAGATGACCTCTCAGTTCCCTTACAGCTTTAAAAATCTAAGAATTAAGGACTCTAAGAAGGCTTTTGAGTCACATTTTGAATTTTTCTAAGCAAATAGCTGCCTCTCATCTTCTGTCAAAATGTGAAAAACAACTTGAAATTAGCTATGGGAAAGTGAGGTTTCCTATTTGGATTAGGCCAGTACCCATGGGCTACTTCCACCCCTGGAGGCACACTCCTAGTTTCAGACCGTCACTGCAAAGTGGAGCTACTTAGTTGTAGTCTGACCACACACTAAAGAAACAAGGAAAGGGCTTAACTTACAGGGAAGACCCTCAAAGATAACCTTATATCCCAATGGTGATCTTAGAATAGTAGAAACTCAAAGGAATGTTTAAAAGTAGTTAGCCTAATTCCCTCATTTAGCAAAAAAGGAAACAGGCTCAAAGAGTAGGCATGAATTTCCCAAGATCACGAAGCTTAGCTGGTAGCAGAACTAGGATGGAAAATAAATTCTGATTTCCATTCTAGGTATTTTTTTTTTTACTATTTTGTTAATATTCTTTAAATACAAGGGATTTGAGATATCACCAAAATATTTTAACTAAGTGAAACATGTAGATAGATGAATCTTTTAATTTTTGTACAATGCTTTCAGCAGGGAATTAGTCAAATGCCTTGAATTCTCTTTTACAGGGCAGTGGGCCATGTAGACATAACACAAACAAAGCACTGTCTTCCAAATGGCCATGTAATTTACTATATAAAGTAGTTTATTGGGATATATAGTCACAGCCTAAGATGTTGTTATGTTCAAAAACAGAAATAAATCAAAGAGAGGATAAATCTCAGTGAAACATAAGGAATACTTATACTAAGTAAATAGACCCTCCAGTGAGGAGTAACCATGGATACCTGTCATTTAATACAGAGGGTCATAGTTGGAGAGCTGAATTAATGAAATTTTATCAAAAAGCTTTGTTTTGGGAAGAAGCTTGAGGTCATTAAAATCCCTCGGCAACTTTTTGAAAGAGGATCCGGACTGCTTTTTTTCCCTTCTTTAACTCTGGGCCAGCTCATTGTCATTCACAGTATCTCCTCAAACATATATGTTCTGATGAATTAGTGCTGCGTGTTGTCATTCAGTTGTATATAATAATCTGGGGAACCTGCATTCTCAAGGCCACATGTGATCTTGTAGGTCCTTAGGCGTGGCCTTTTGGCTGAGTCCAAGACTTTACAGAACAAATCTTTTAATTAAGGGGATTTGTTCTGTGAAGTCTGGATTCAGTCAAAGGGTCACACCCAAGGACCTAGAAGGCCACATGTGGCCTTGAGGTCACACTTCCCCACCCCTGGTCTGGACAATATGTAGTCTTCATTCACTTAGTTTTTCTTATGTGGATAGCTTAGAGTGAACTCTTTGGGTGATTATGGATCTCACTTAGAAGGTTCTACAAAGATCTTCCTTAATGAAATCAGTGAAATGGTATTTGGAATACCTTACTAACTATAGTGTATCCCTTTCTATTTAGGCGATACATTGAATATACTCCATGGAGTACTTTTGATGAGTGTTTATCTCCCTGTACTAGGCCTGAATAAAGGTCCATCTTTTTATGTCAGTATTTTTCTATTGATGCTACATGGCTATAAAGCATGCAATACCACAGTCTTTGCAAGAGAATTAAAACTGCAGGTCACCCAAAGGGTAATGTATAGGTGCATGGGGAGGTAAGAATAAACTATACTATATTACCATTATTTAAAAGAAAACTGAGCAGAAATTATTTAAATGCCATCATCAACTCATCAGAGAGATATCTGACTAGAAAAGAAAGTGGGTCACTCTGAGAGTAAGAATGAAGAATCACTAATAGACAGAATGCTTATCTGGTACTCTTGCAACATCAAGAGACCCAGGGGAAGATGCCCAGCACTAGAGGACACTTTATGGAGGATTTCTAGTTGGATATAGACAATAATCCACAAATTGAGAAGGCATGGCTAAATTGAGATCTATATTACAATGGATATATCAATCCATGTAGTAATTACCTCCATTTTATATAGTCACACATCTATCATTGAAGTTATTTTTAAAAAGCTGCATTTATATGTCTTTTCAAATATGGAAATATTTGAATAATTTGAGTATTATTTGTACTCATCAACAACTAATTCTAGTTTTATTTCCTGAGTTTCAATTGCACTTACAGTTTACGTCTCATTTGATTATACAACTTTGTTCTGATAGCTACATTTTGGCTTCCTGTCTAAATGGAGATATTTTTTTCTTCCCGGGGAGCAGAAATCTCTTCTCCTCTTATATTGTCAAGCATTGGTGCAATGTTTAATAACTGTAGTAGAACCTCAATAAACCAGAGATTTCAAGAAGCTAGATGAACTGGAATTAGTTGGCAGTTTTAGGGGAAAAGATGACAGAAGAAAACAAATAGACGGGAAGGATTTGATTACAAAACAAACTACCTTTCGCTGAATGCCTTGGGCTCAATGTAAGAATATTCTATTCTCTGTGCTCCTCGTTTTGGATAGCTCAACCTAAGCTGCAAAGTTTTCTCTTAAATTGCAAACCAGATAAAGCCTTACTGCTTTAAGCACAGAATAGCTGTTGTAATTTTTCTTCAGCATCCCCTCTAAGCCCTAAATGGATCAGAACAACTAGAAAGAAAAAGGACTTTTTGTGTAACTCTTGATTAACCAGAAAATTAAATTAACTGGAACATTACATTTCCTAAGCATCCTGATTAATTAGAATTTGACTGTACTTATTGACTTGCCCATTTCATAACTCCTGGAGGCAGTGGACTTGGAGGAAGGAGCCTACTCTGGCACTTGCTACATGGGCAGCCGTAGTCAAATCAGTTAACCTTTCTGGGCCTCAATGTGCGCACAGGCAAAATGAAGATAAGCACCCCCTACTATTCCATAGGGTTGTTGTATGGGTCAAATGGAATAATCTAAAAACATTTTTAAATTGTAAAAATGAAATAAAATTGAAGGTATTATTCAGTAGTGTATAATTTACAATTTTTATATGACAAAAGAACAAATTCTGCTGTATTCAATATAATAAATTACTTTCTTCAAACAGTGAGAAACAGAATATGTGGGTAATATTTCTGAAATAATTGAAACAACTCATGTACGTGGTTGAAAGTTGCTACTGGTAGAAAGGATCATTAATAAAAAGACATAATTATTAACAATTCCAATCGATATATTTAAACAACACCTTAAGGTTTCCAAATCACTTTCCAAGTGTTACTTCATTTAAGCCCCACACTTACCCCTGTGAAGTAGATGCTATGGACATTATTCATGTGCTTAATGGTCCACTAAACGCTAAGTGTGAGTGAAGGTATTGTCCCTGTATATGATTATTTAGGGAAAATAATAATACACGGGCTGAAATATATTTTACTGTGGGCGACACTTGTGATTTTTCTGTTATCAGGAAATACTTTTTAAGATTGATAGTAAGGACAAGTAGTCTGGCACAGAACATAGCACATGGAATCCCAGAGCAGGGTTCATATCTTGACTCTGCTATTTAGCATCACTGAGACCTTGAATACATCTCTTAATTTCCCTGGGCCCAAGTTGCCTCATTGGCAAAAATAGAGGTTTGGGAAAAAATTTAAAACTCAAAACTTATCGAAGTAAATGTTGAAAACTAAAAATAACAAAATTAATTAAATTTTTAAAAAATAGGGGTGTTATTAGACAATCTCAAAAGTTTCTTCAAAATTTAAATCTCAAATAGCTGCACCATTCCAGGAAGTAACGTACCTCACTTTTTTTTTTGTAAGAGGATAATATATGGCTAAGGAAATAGGGAAACTTTCAGGAAACTTTTGGGCTATTATTAACAAAAATCATTCCCCTGAGGTAGAAAGTGATAGGAAGACTGCACTCTACAATTAAGAAAAAAATAAGAGCAGGAACCTGTAATGATAACTTTCATCTACTTGAGCGGTAAAGACAAAATTATATTATTCAACACAGACACTTACAGAATACTTTTCTACAAGGTAAGTAATGATACTAGGAATGAATAATGTCGCTTAAGCTGCTGAGTTCTGTTCTCAGCTCATTGCAAGAGGAAATATTACCATTTATATTGCACTTTATTGATTATTAAGCACTTCAAAGATACTTACATCAGTTGGATGTGGGGACCCAGAAGGCAATGGGTGCCTGAGATACATGCCAGCTAATGGAAGGACATTTGCAAGTTAACCCTTTCTACCTTGTTTCTTTGCTTTTCAGGAACGGTGTTACTGAATGTCCCATCAGAAAACAGTGGTTTCCCAAGAAACTTACATAATATTTCTACTCAGATAGTAAAGCCATCTTTCAAACTGGGTGATGACTTTTTAAAAAATCCCTAGCTAGATTATTTGATAGTTATGATGTACCAAACAGCAAGAATACTGAAAGTACAAAATAAGGACCCCATATATAGTAAAGGTGTTTCAGATACTTCTTCACAGAGAACATTGTGTTGATTATATTCAGCCCTAGAACACTGTGGAACCTCCAGAATGAAAGGAGGGAGGGAGTTATGAAGGAAGAACTAGAGGGAGGAAAGAAGAGAGGAAGGAAGGAAGGGGAAAGGGAAGGAGGGAAAGCAGGAAGGAGGGAAGGAAAGAGCAAAGGATAGAAGGAAGGAAGAAAGGAAAAGAGAGGGAAGACATGAGAGAAGGAAGGTAGAAAAGGAGTAAGGGAAGAAAAATGAGGAAAGGAAGGAGAAAAGGAAGGAATGAGAGAAGAAAAGTAGAAAGGAAGGAATAAGGGAAGAGAAATGAGAGAAAGAAGAAAAGAAAGGAGAGAGGGAAGAAAGGAGGGAAGGAAGGAAAGAAAAAAGGAAGAGGGGAGGGAAGGAAGGAAGGAAAGAAGGATGGATGAAAACAAGTATTTATTTGGGGGAGGGATGTGCTTAATAGCATTTTTTTCCAATTACATGTAAAGACAGTTTTCAACATTCATTTTTGTAAGATTTTGAGTTCCAAATTTTTCTCCCTCCCCCCTCTCCAAGATAGCAAGCAATCTGATATAGGTTATACATGTACAATCATGTTAAACATATCTCCACAATAGTCAAGTTGTGAAAGAAAAATTAAAACAAAAGGGGAAAACCATGAGAAAGAGAAAACAAACAAAAGAAAGTGAAAATAATATCCCTCAGCCTGCAATTCAGACTCCATAGCTTTTTCTCTGGATGTGGATAGCACTTGCTATCATGAATCTTTTGGAACTGCCTTGGATCATTGTATTGCTTAAAAGAGCTAATTCTATCATAGTTGATCATTTGTACACTGTGGCTCTTACTGTGTACATTATTTTCCTGGTTCTGCTGACTTCAACTGAGCAGTTCATGTAAGTCTTTTCAGGTTTTTCTGAAATCTGCCTACTCATCATTTCTTATAGCCCAAGATCATTCCATTATGTTCATATGCTACAACTTGTTCAGTCATTCCTCAATTGATGGACATCTCAATTTCCAATTTTTTGCCACCACAAAAAGAGGTGCTATAAATATTTTTGTACATGGGGGTCCTTTTTCTTTTGGGATACAGACCTAGAAGTGATATTGCTGGATCAAAGGGTATGCACAGTTGTAGCCCTTTGAGCATAGTTCTAAATTGCTCTCCAGAATGGTTGGAACAGTTTACAATCCACCAACAATGCATTAGTATTCCAATTTTCCCACATCTTCTCTTTTATTATTTTCGACTGTATCTCCAAGAGATCATAAAAATGGGAAAGGGTCCCACATATACAAATATATTTATAGCAGCATTCTTTGTGGTGGCCAAAAACTGGAAATCAATGGGATGCCCATCAATTAGGGAATGGTGTGTGAATGTTTTTTCTGGTTGACTTGGAACTTCATTGCAAGGCAAGGACTTAAAAAAAAATCCCAGTGGTCTTTTAAGGCAAAATGCCTTTCACATCCAAAGAAAGAACTATGGAATTCAATCGTAGAATGTAGCAGATCATTTTGTGTGTGTGTGTGTGTGTGTGTGTGTGTGTGTGTGTGTGTGTGTGTGTGTATTGAATTTTGGTTTGTTAGATAACTTCTCCCACTCATTTTAATTCTTCACCACAGCATGACTATAGTGAAAATGTATTTAATAGGGATGTATGTGTAGAACCTATACAAAACTGAATGCCATTTCAGGGAGGGAAGGGGGGAGATGGGGGAAAGGAGGAGAAAATAATAATCTAAGTTATATGGTAGTTATTGTAGAACACTGAAAATAAATAAAATTAGTTGATAAAAAAACAAAAAAAAATTTATCATTTTCCTTTTCTGTCTTATTAGCCAATATGATAGGTGTGAGGTGGTACTTCAGAGTTGTTTTTATTTATAGAAAACAAGTATTTATTAAGTGACTACTTGGTGCCAGGCACTATGCTAAATGCTTTATAAATATCTCATTTAATCCTCACAACAACCCTGGGAAGTGGGTGATATTATTCAACTCATTTTACAGTTAAGAGAACTGAAAGAGGTGAGATTAAATAACTGCTCCAGGGACACACAATTAGAAATTATCTGGGCCCAGGTTTGAATTCATGTCTTCCTGACTCCAGGCACAAGGCTCTATCCACTCCATCCTAAAGGAGTTGTATTTATTTATTAATGAGCATTCTAGAACATAGAGGGGCAGTATATTAGAGTGGATGGAGAAGTAGCCCTCAAAGTCAGAGACATCCATTCAAGTACTATCTATGATATATATTAGTTATATAACCATTTCATCTAAAATTCTTCTAGTGAATCTTGATTTTTTTTTCCTCAATTTTCCTTGATCTTTACCATCCTGCTGCATTTGACACTGTTGTCCTAGAGAACAGAATCTTCTTCTCTGGGTTTTCATGACACCCTTTTTTTCCTGGTTAACTTCTTACTTTCCCCATTGCTCCTTCTCATTCTCCTTTTCTGGTTCATCATGCATATCTCACCCTCTAACTATGGGCACTCCCTGAGGCTTTGTCCTGGACCTGTTTTATGACCTTATTTCCCTTGGGATTAATTATTCCCTCTCTCCAGATGATTCAATGACTACATATCCAATCTCTGTTTCTATCTTGAACCACAATCTTGGATCACTATCTGTTGGACATTTCAAATTGTATATTCCATCCTTGCCCTCCAAAAACCCAGGCCTCTTTCTAACTTCTCTATTTTTAGCTGATGCAGCAAGGCATCCTGAGAAAGAGACAGGAGGCAGTATGTGCTAAGCCAGTCATACTATCACCTTCTCCTCTTAGATCCTGATGGAGACAGCCCCAAACCCTAAACCCAAGAGCCTTGGGAGTAGAAATGTTTCCAGCCTGCTGTCCTTAGCCATTGTCTTGGGAAGTAACCCCTATGGAGATGTAACCTGGCAACTGCTCCTGTAGGTGCAATAGCTACTGAAGACCAAGAAAAGAAAGTTCTTGGCACCAAAGTCCTTGGCACTGTCAGAAACAGTCCTTGGCATTGGTCAACATCAGAAATGGATGTGATTTTTATCAGTGGAAATGATACAGAAGAGGCATTAATGTGTGTGTTGTAGATGCACCCCAAGGACCATGGATCTTTTTCATCTGATTTGTAGCTGAAACCTTTTTGTACATGTTGTCTCTCTCATTACAAATGAGTTCTTTGAGAGCTGAGACTGTCTTGTGTATTTGTTTCTCCAGTGCTTAGCACAGTACTACTCATAGAGCAAATGCTTAATAAATACTTCCTTTTTCATTTTTACTAAGCACTTTTAATTGCTTAGCCTTTCTCCCTCCTTTCCTTTTCCTTTCTTCCTTCTTTCTTCCCCTTCACCATTCTTGTGCTTTCTTAGATTTCTAAACTTGACATCATCCTTACTTCGTCACTCATCCTCAACACACATTTCTAATCAGTTGCTAGATCTCTCTGTTCCCACCTCCATGATACCTCTCACATCTGACTCCCTTCTCTCTAGTCACAAAATCAATATTCCAATACAGCCCATTATCAAACTTCACCTGGTCTATTGCCATAGCTTCCTGATTGATCTCCTTGCCTCAAACTGAAATCCATCCTCCATATAACTTCCTGAAGTGATTTTCTATATATTCATGGGGATTACCCTACTCAATAAACTCCAGTGGCTCCCTGTTGCCTCTAGGATCAAATGTAAATTCCTTTATAATGCTTTTAAAACTCTTCACAGCCTGGTCCCAACCTTTCTTTTCTAGCTTCATTATATATTCCTTCTCTTACTATACTCTATACTTTAAACAAACTGACCTTCTCTGTATTCCTCACGTTCCACACTCCATCTCCTACCTGTGCCTTTGCATTAGCTGTCCATCCTCTCCAGAATGTACTCTCTTTTCACCTTGACCTCACAGAATCCATCAATTCTTTCAAGACACAGATCAAGTACCACCTTCTTCTACACAAGCCCTTCCTGATTCTCTCGAATGCTAGTTCTTTCCCTCCCTAATTACTGTACAATGAACACCTTTGTATTTATTTCATTATCCTTTCTCTGTTATTTCACTTATTATATATTTATATATCATAAATATGTGTGCATGTAGTATCTTCTAGTAAAACGTAAGTTTCTTGAGTATGGGAATTGTTTCTTTGTCACCTAGCACAGTGCTTAACACATAGTAGATATTTAATAAATACTTACTGGTTGACTGATTGTGTTACCAGGGCAACTCTCTATGACTCTACATTAAAGATGAACTGTCTATCTGTGTTGGTGGAGGGAGCTTCTACACTAGGAATTTCTTCCATGTAATAGAGATGTTAGAATATAAATGACTGCTTGACACAGAAATGGTTAACTTTCACGTGGTATAGACAGACAGGCAGATACAAACAGACAGACAGACAGATAGAAAGACAGATAGATAGATAGACATCTTATTGAGAGTCTGGCCCACCCCACTTTATCTCTGGGGACACTGATTTCTACCTCGACGGAGAGTAGGAAGAGGGCAATGTCTAATACTATAGTCAGTAACTTCGCTCAGGAAGGGAAAGGATTCAGGACAGCCATCGCTGATCGATCACTTCTTTGTTCTCCTATCTCCAAAAAAGGGATACTATACCAGAATATCTATCACATCTACTTTTAGCATAGGGTAGGATGCTTTTTAGGGGCTTAGAAAAAAGCCAATTTCCTTGGCTCATCTGAAGGGAAGAGGAACACATTGGCTAATTTAGTTCTCGTTTCTCCCGATGCTAGTTATATCCAAAACAATCTTGATTGTCAAGCAAATACATTGATTCAAAGAAACAGTAAAAAGACATTGTGGGAATTATTCAGATTAGAGCAGAGCAAAGAATACACAAGAGTAGATGAGCTCTTAAAATGAGAGTGGAATGAAATTTTAGCTCAGTCAAAGATAGAAAGATCTCAGTGAGGAGATTCAGCATTTTCTAGGGTTTCATTCTCTAGCAGTACTTCCTAAACTGTGGGTCTTGACCCCATGTCGAGTTGCAAGAAATTTGACAACAGTAAAAGGTTGTTGACAGTGCAACAACCAAAAATTAATTAAAAATCAAATGCATAATGAATCTAAGGTGTTTCTGGCCCCTGCTGCATTGTGTAACTTCACTGCAGTCTTGCTTCTGAACACAAAACATGTGCACTTTGCATTGTGCATGCCCTGCCAATGAATGTTACTGAAATGTTAAAAGAGTTCAGGAGTGGTAAAAGTTTAAGAAGCCCTGCCCTATGGGCAACCAGGTAGAACAGTGGATAGAGTGCTGGGCCTGGAGTCAGGAAGACTCTTCTTTCTCAGTTTAAATCTGGCCTCAGATTCTTAATATCTGTGTGACCTTGGGCAAATCACTTAACCTTATTTGCCTCAGTTCCTTCTTCTGTCAAATGAACTGGAGAAGGAAATGGCAAATCACTCTAGCATCTTTTCCAAGAAAACCCCAAATGGGATCACAAAGAGTTGCATACAATTGAAATGACTGAACAAAGTCTGCAGGTTCTGGAAGTAAATGGACATGAGTAAATTTTGTCTGTAGCTCTAGAAGTAAAAGTATATGACTGAGTCACATGTCTGTGGCTCCAGAGAAATTTCCCATTGGCCATTCAAAAGTTTGCACATTACCTCTTTCAGTTGGCTCTCCATTCAAAAGTTTGTATCTTGTTTCTCTAGCTTGTCAGTCTTCCTCTGGCTTGGCAGGCTCAGAGATCTCTCAATCAATCAGAAGTAACATCCCTCTCCATGTATGTTGTCCATAACTATCACAGGGCTTCATGAAACTACCTGCATAGGATTGTGCTAGGTCTGGATTTAAAAAAAACAAACATACTATTTTACTTTATTCCTTCAAAGAGTAAGAAACCAAGCAATGGAAGCAATGCTTTTAAAGGAAGGTAAAGTAACCTAGAGCATTCAAGGTTGTAAGTCGTTGCTGGTGAGGCCATCAGACTTCTGGGAAATGCAGTAGGTACAGCTGTCAGAAACATGAAATAAAACCTAGAGAGGCCAAAAGGTTTGAAATAAGAATGTGGTTAGATGCATAGCTTTTATGAACTTCCAGCAGAATGGAATCATACATCAAAATAGTAGTATACCCTTTTTCTGATGGGGTTGCTTTCCCAACAGCCTCTATTATTTCCCATCAATTTCTATTTCAGTTTTCAAAGTGAATAATAGCCTAACAGAAATAGCTGATGCATGGAACATTTAGCTCTGTATCAATTCTAGGCATTCTGATTCTCTTTGCACAGTCTCCGTTTGTGGCCTTTGGAATACTTAGGGATCTTTTTAAATGATCACATTGGATTTTCTTCTGCACTGGGCAGGGTTGTTTGACAGAACTTCCAACTTAGGTAGGGCTGAATGGAGCCAAAGGAAGCCATAGATAATCTAGAACTATTTTACTGCATATCTTAATTTGGGATATTTGTATATTTGCAGCTTTTTTTGCTTTAGGATGTGACTTCCCTCACAAATATGCATTTTCCAGGCAGGTGTCTTCTATAGTAGGGGATCTGGTTGGGGTGGATGGGGGTGGGGAGGGAAAGTGTGTTTCTGATTATTTTTTTAAATTACAGGTGCCTGTTGACAATCACCTAACTTTATGCATCTTAATTTGACCATTGGTAAAAGAATAGTAATATTTATGCTATTGACAGTGATGCAATACTTTTGTTGGTTGTCATGTGTTTTTTAATTATTTTTTAACTGTAAAAGTAAAACCAATGCTTGTTACCAGTAGTTCAGGAACACATACAACCTTTTGAAAAATTTTAGATTATTAATTTCTAAAGTGAAATACCTTTTCTGCTCTGCTTTTGAGTTGGGTACTATAGAAGCTGAGAAAACAATCAGAACTCTAAAACAATCTTATTTTGTTTGAGCTTAACAAGTCTGACATTGTCACTTTCCTGCTTAAGAGCCTTCAGTGATTCCCTGTCACTTTAGAATCAAACATGAACTCCTCACCTTGACTTTTATACTCTCCCATCTTTTTGGCATTACCTAACATTATTTCCCTTCATACATGCTATGCTCAAGCACATCTGACCTGTTTGCTCTTCCCCAACCCAGCATTCCTTCTTCTGCATCCCTGCTCTAACACAGAATGCACTCAATCCTCACTTCTGCTTCTTAGAACTTTGGGCTTCCTTCAAAGCTTAGCTTATATGTCACCTCTGGCTGGAAGGTTGTCTGGATTCCTCTAGTTCCTAGTGCTATTCTTCTTTCCAAAGTATCTTGAATTAACCTGTATCTGTGTAATCCTTGTCACAAAGCCTATTGGGACTTTCTCTACATTGGTGGAGATGAATGCTCTCTGTGAGGGGTGGGGCAGAGTTGGCAAGGGTGAGATAGCTCCAATCTGCTTCAAGGTTATTTAAGCTTTGAATTGCTTCAGGCACTCCTGGCCTCCAGCTTTGAGAAGGAAGATAGTAGAGGCCAACCATGCTTAGGTTGCTGAAGGAAACGATTATAAGTAGATATGAGAGATGCTCCATCGGGTCCCTCTCTCCAGCTTGCTGTACTAGAGACTTCAGGGAGCTTCCCTTTTGATGAGATCTAGAAATCTCTCTTTTGGTTGAGCTGAGTTAACTTAATCCCAGTGACAGAGCTCCTTCATTCAGTTCTGTCTGAATTACATTCTCCTATGTGTACTTTCTCTGATTTCTGTTTTGCTATGATTTGGATAAGTTGTGTTTGTTTTCCTTCTCCAAGAGGACCATGACATCAAGATGATGACATGACTTGCAGATGACTTTGATTTGAGTGAGGGAGGGCTGTGCAAGGTCACCAGCCTCACTTTCTCCTCCATAGCCACCTGGGTCCAGTAGCCTGATATTCAGCAGGACAACTGGAGATGGCCCAGGATGGGTCCTTGGCCATTTTAGGCCACTTTGAGTGAGATACATCCATTCAATGAATAGGCCTCTTTAAGTAAATACTCAAGGGAAGGACCCTTTTAAGAAAAGAAAAAACAACAAAAATCAAACTGGTAGGGGAAAATCCTAAGGGTTCCTGGGTAAAAGAGAAACAGTTACTATTTAGTAATTACTAAATTTGGATAAGTGGATTTCTTTGATATTCATTTTGTATATTCATTGTGGAATTAGTATTAGGTGGGAAAAAATTAACACAATTGGCTACTTGGGTCCTCCTTACCCTCATATAATGACTTAATGATCAGAAGTTAGATGGAACCCAATTTTAAGGTGGCACATGGATATAATTCTAGCTCAGTACCCCCTCTGCCTGAGGAGAGCAAAGTGCAGCTTCGGCTTCTCCTCCTCCTTTGGAGAAGACTTGGGGTAGAAGAAACCAGAGATGTCTATTCTGCCTCCCTTTGAGCCACCCAAGGTGTGGGCGTGGGAGTAGGGGTGGGGAGGGCCTGGAACATTGCACCACGTGGGGCCTCTCGTTACCACTTTGTATGTTGTATCCTCCAGTTCTGATGAACTGCTTTCTGTAGCACTGTTCATTATAGCTGCATAGAAGGTGAGGTATTTAGCTGCTAATATTTCTCTGAAGTTTATAGAGACATTTCAAACTTTAAATAAAGTGTCAATTGTTTTGCTGTCTTGAAAGTGTTAACAGTCCTTTAAGCAAAGAGTGTTGTGCCATGAAAAGAGCCCTGGACTAGGGGTTAGGAGACTGGGATATCAGCAACCACTCTGGGAATGCTTGCCACATGATCTTGGCCAAGTCATTACATATCTTCACAATAAATAGGCTGCAGTTGTCCAATGGAAGGATAGCAGGTGGACAAAATGGAATATATCAATGTAATGGTGTAATTCAATTAAGAAAGATGATAGTAAGGAATATAATTACATAAACAAAATACCGTGAAACAGAAAAGCAGAATTATAAAAGCAATCTCTCTAATTCCTTAAACTATGTACAAACAAAAAAAAAACTATATGGAAAAGAGGAGAAAGGATAAAAGACAAAAGTTTTATTTAATCATAAAAATAAACATTATAGTTTGCTTATTTATATGACACCATTTCAGAGTTGGAAGTTCTACCTATTGATGTATGGAGTCTAATCTATGTATGCAAAAAGAATCCCCATTTACAAATGTATCTAACAGATTTCTACTTGAAGACCTTTAATGAGGAGGGGAACTCATTACTTCTTGAGACAGCCCATTCTATTTTTTAATGGCTCTAATTATTAGGCAATTTCCTCTTATAGCGAGTCTAAATTTGCCTCTGAGACTGACCTATCGTCTCTGGATCAAATAACCTGATGCGGATCTGTATTTTCTGCTTGGCTTTTAAAGCACTTCATAACTTGGCCCCTTCCTAACTGTCCAGTGTTTTCACTCTTTGCTCCCTCCCTTCACATATTCTCCAATCCAGCGCCACTGACCTCCAGGCTTTTCCTTGCAGAAGACATCCCATCTCTCAGCTTTAGTGCATTTCCCCTGGCTGTCCTTCATGTCTACAATGACCCTCTATCTTCATTTGTCTCCTGGTTTCCCTTTCTTCAAGCATCAGCAAAAATTGTCCCACTTTCTGCAAAAAGCCTTTCTCTGTCCTCTTTATTGTTAGTGCCTTCATGCCAAGATTACTATTGGTCTATGCGTAAATACTTTGTATAGACATAGCTTTCATGCTCTCTCCCTTCAGAAAGGGACTGTTTTTGCCTTCCTTTGTATACTCATTGCTCAGCACAGTGCCTAGTACACAGTAAGCACTTCATAAATATTTGAGGACTGCCTGACTGGGACACAGCAAGCTTTCCACAATTTACAAACAGATATATCACATCCTCCCCAAGTCTTCTCCTTTCTAAGTTAAACAATCCTAGTAACACTAATAATAGTGGTAGTAACAACATTAATAGCTAGCCTTTATATAGAGCTTTAAGATTTGTCAAGTACTTTATAAATATCATTCACATCATCCTGAGAGGTAGGTGTTTACTGGGATAATTTCACATCTGAGAAAAATGAGGAAGGTGGAGGTTAAAGAATTTTCCAGGCCACACAGTTAATAAGTGGATTTGAATTCAGGTCTTCCTGATTCCAGATCCAGCACTGTCTACTGGGCCACCTAGTTGCCTTCACTATCCTTGCCAGAACCTCTCTGGTATATCCATGTTTTTCCTAAAGCGTGGCACCCAGAACTGAACAAGGCACACCAAATATGATCTGACCAGGGTAAGCAGGCAAGCAATGAAAGCAAAAAATATTGAGTTGGAACTTACTCTGTGCCAAGCACTGAGCCAAAAAAATAAAAAGAGCAATCTATACTCTCAAGAAGCTTACATTCAAATGGAGGAAGGACAATCCTTAAAAGGGAACTGAAAGGGATGGGGGTGGGTAGCAAAGTATGGAAAATCAGAAACAACACTGTGTTCACCAATGGGAGAAAAAGGTTGGCATGGTAGAAGGATGTTTCAGGGTGAGAAGGCAGCTGAATCATGGTGGCACAATATAGGAGAATTATCACTTCTATTCCTGAATACTTTCTTAAGTGTAATCCAGGAATGAATTACCTTTTTGGCTGATATACAATACTGTTGATTCAACTAGCTGAATGACTTGCAGGCCATTAAAAAAACAAAAAACAAAACAAATCTTATTCAGAGAAACTACTGTCTCATCATGCTTCCCCCATTGTGAACCTGTAAGATTTTTTTTTAACCTGACTGTAAGATTTTATATTTGTTCTAATTAAATTCTTTTTTATTCAGTTTGGTTCAATGTTGTAGTCTCTCAAGATCTTTGGATCCAAACTCTGTTACCATAGGGTTAGCTTTACCCTGTCATAGGTAAATTTGATAAGGAGTCCATCCTGCTTTTAATCTAAGTTACTGATAAAATGTTAAACAGGGTAGGGCTGAACGTATTACTGAAGCACCCTTCTTTCTAGTAGACATTGAACCTCTGATGACTACTTCTTAAGTTAGGTCTTTCAACTAAGTTTGACTCTACCCATCTCTTTCCTAAGAATAATATTCAGGCTTCACTAAAATGGAGGTACACTGTATTCACAACATTCCTCAGATATACTGACTTGCTAACCCTACTTTAAAAAAAAGGAAATAAGGCTCGTTTAATATTTATTACAAAGTAGGGCTTCTATTCAGTGGGAGGGGCATGAATAGGTGGGTTAGTAATTGAGAAGAAGGAAGAGGAAAAGTAGAGGAAGAAGGAGAAGAGAAGAAAATTACTATGATGATCCTGGGATAATAGAATTAGTGCTGCAAGGAAATCTAGAGATCATCTACACCTGCCATATCAGTATATGAAGGAGTCAGGAACTCAGTCAAAACAGGTACCAAAGACCAAAGACCTTGCTCCTGGCCTTTAGTTTTTGTTCAGGGGTGGGGAACCTGCAACCTCAAGGCAACGAGGGGCCCTCAAGTACTCTTTATGATATACATCAGTTATGTAACCATGTCATCTAAAATTCTGCTAGTGAACCTTGATGTTTTTTCCTCAACTTTCCTGGAGCTTAACCATCCTGTAGCATTCGACACTATTGTCCTGGATAACAATGTCTTCTCTGGGTTTTCATGACACTCTTTTTTTCCTTTTTAACTTCTTACTTTCTCCACCCTTGGTTTATACTGTATGTGCATCCACTCATTTACCTGGGAAAATGGAAGTGATGAGGTTTATGGGTGAGGGGTTGGACCCCAAAATACCGACAGTCCGGGTCGTGCTCGAATGAATTCAACTCAAGCCTTCTTAAAGTCAAGAAAACAAAGTTTATTATCGCCTAATTGGGTTGCCTCTTCCGGAAACTAAGCTTAAGTAAGGCTTGCATTCACAAGTGGGCCAGATAGAATTCCAGCTAGACAGAGTCTGAGCTAGATTGAATCTGAGCGCCTTCATGGAGGCAAGGTGGGACTTAAATACTGAAAAGAGGGATGGGGGGTGGGGGTGGTCTGGTAGTCTAGAGTGATGGGGGAAGAAGTTCAGGAAGGACCTTCAAGGAGAATCAAAGGCTGGAAACCACTGGAGGTAATCAACAAACATCAGACAAGGAGGCACCTAGGTGGGAAGCAGGTAGGGCAATCAAGAGATGAACAACTATGGTCACAGATTTGAGTATGAAAGGCCAGATTCTATGAGGGGATACAGGGAGAGCTCAATTTGAGTATGAAAAGTCAATTTAAGTAAGGAGATTCCAGGGGAGCTCAAGGAAGTTCCCAGAGTCTGAACTCCATCAGAAGAAGAGACATACTTTAACAACTGAAGAACCCTTGAAATTTTGAATTGTTCAGTGGCTATTGGGCAAGTAATCATGACCTCCCTTATTGTTTAATATTCGGAAATGAAAATTAGATTAGTAGATAATCCTCATATTCTAGGATGAAGTCTCCAACTGAGGATCCCAAGCCCTGAACTAGGAAGTATGGTTCAAAGAAAAGGCTAAGCCTGAGGGCACCAGCAAGCTGGAACAACCTGG
>CM053770.1:438669084-438694930 GCA_028658325.1 Potorous gilbertii
ATTGTTGTAAATGTTAGGATGTTTTTCCTTGTAGCTGAAATGTGTTTCTCTGCTGAATAGGGCAAAACAGAAAAACATTATCCTTCTTTCACATGTCAGTGTTTCAAATACTTGAAGACAGATTTCATATTCCCACTAAGTCTTGTCAACTGCATGGAAGCTCTGGAGGGTCCTAATAAGACAGAAAAATTTTGTGATTTGGGTCTGATGAGAAGTTACGTGTCTATTTTCCTCAGGCTAGCTAGGGTAAGGAAGATTGTCATTACCAGGTTGACTGTGATGAATTTTTCAGTAACATCCCTTGAGAACCATCTACCAAAGTACAGAAAGTTTATGATTGGCATTGGTTGGAGAAGTGTCCACACAGACAGAATTGTGCATCTTTGAAGTCTTGAAGTGTATGAATTTATTAATCTAGAATTCTATCCTTCCATGACCAGGACTTATGAGAGTAGGACTGAGTAGGGTCAGTTACCGAATGTTTGTATGTATGTATGTATGTGTGTGTGTGTGTGTGTGTGTGCATGCAAAGGTATTCACAGATATTTCAGACTTTGTATTTTTAATTGCATTTTAATCTCTTTAAGGCTCCAGGACATATACATGTTTTTGAATGAACTGTTTTCTCCTATTCTCACCTCTTGGCTTCCCTTTTTACTTTGTTGATGGAAGGGAAAAGGGAGGGTGTGATAGGCAAATCCCAGGACCCCTGCACACCCACAGAAAACAAAGGGCATTTGACTGTGGTATTTCATATGGACTTTTCAGGGAAAGTCATTTCGGACTGTAGTTCAACTTGGGACTGTATGTGTGAACCCTGAGGGGACTGACTGTTCTAGTGAGTTAAATGATGTGGGTTTTCATTTTCCTGCCTTGGGTAGTCACTAATTATGTACACTCCAGAATCTGAATACATTTGACTACTTCATGGGATTCATTATTTACATTAATCAATCAACTTGCATTAATCAGTTTGCTGTATATGCAGGTGGTTCTCTATGCTAGAGCAGGTGAAAGATCATCAGCACTGCATTTCCACCCCTACAGTGTTACAGAGATAATAGTTTCCTTATCAGGATGGAAGAAAGAACACAGGAAGGAAGCCAGAGTGAAAGGAAGTAGATAGAATAAGAAGAGGCTGGTGGAATGTGGTACAGGTTATCAAACGGAGGGGAATTTCTTCTGGAGGGTCTAGATTACGGAAGCTAACCTATTCCCAGCCTTGTAGTAGAGAAAGGACAATGTATGTTGGTACTGGGCAAAAAATTGGAGGAAAGAACCCTCCTGGGAAAAAATGAGAGTGACTGAAGTGGTATTTCCAGAGTACATGCTGAGTGGGGCCAAAAATTCACCACAGTAATTATAACTGACATTTTTATTGACTTTTGAAGTTCTTTATACATATTGTTTCATTTGAACTGGAAACAAGCATGAGATTTGAGTCAGGGGACCCGGGTTCAAATGTTTCTTATCATTTCCTGCCTCTGTGACCATGGGCACTTTATGCTCATTGAGCATCAGTTTCCCCATATGTAAAAAGAAGGGTTTGGATTTGATAAACTTCAGTTCTAAAATGATGATCTTCTTGACTCCAAGTCTTGTGCCACATTGCCTCTACCTAGTCTAACATGTGAGGTCCAAGTGAGCAATCATATGGATGTAAGTGTGTAGAAACAGGTCCAAAATCTGAGGGAGTCAGCATCAAGTATGTCAGGATGAGAAAACTGTTTGTTAAAAAAATCACCATGCCCAAGATGGCTTTCTATAATGATGGTGATGTGTCTGCTATGGTGTTACCAGGCTAAACACCATCCTTCCTCCTAGAACATCTCCTGGAGACTTGAGATCCTGACTTAGAGGGAGGGTGTTGGAATTAGGCCTGGATCAGCCCCAGGACATGTGTGCTTTGTGTGAGATCCCATGTTATCTCCTCCAGCCAATAACTGGAGCACTCTACCAGGAACTGAAGACAAGTCATTGCTTCCTTGAATCTAGGATTTCCTGGACTACATATTTCTTTTGCCCATAGTAAATGACTGATAATGGGCAAAATTTTGGTGGAGATAGTTTAGCAGTAAGGTTAACCCATTACTACAAGGACTGGTGGAATACAGAGAAGTTCCCTAACAAGGACAGTAAGTATAGGATCATTGATTTAGAGCTAAAAGGAACTTTAGGGGCCATCTTTCTCTATGCCTTCATTTTATACATAAGAACCGAGGCCCAGAGAACGTGCCTATGGTCACACAAATTGTTGTTGTCTAGCTGTTTCATTCATGTCTGACCATTTGGGGTTTTCTTGGTATAGATATTACAATGGTTTGCCATTTCCCTCTCCAATTCATTTTACAGATAAGGAAACAGAGGCCAACAGGATTAAGTGACTTGACCAGGGTCACCTAGCTAGTAAGTATCTGAAGTTGGATTTGAACTTAGGTCTTTTTTGACCACAGGCCTGGTACTCTATCTATGTCGCACAGAAATAAGTGTTAAAGGCAGCATTTGAACTTAGACCTTCCTTATTCCAAATCCAAGGCTTATCCACTGTGCTATGCCAACTCTTTAACATATAGGCTGGTAAGTTATTGGTCTCATCATCTGAGACATGGGGAAGGGAATTATTCCCTTTTCTGTCATTTTTCAGAAAGTCTTATCACTTTTTATGTCATTAGAAAGTAGCCACTTACCTTATACCTAAGGGTTGCCTAGGGAAGGATGGCAGTTCACCGCATGTCTGTATGATTGCATTGACTATGGGTTTCATTAGCCTATCTAGACCAGTCGTGTCAAACTCAGATAGAAACAGGGTTGGATATACAGAAACTGTGGTTATAATTACTGAATTTTTGACCCCACTCAGCATGTACTCTGGAATTATTTAGTCACCATCACTTTTTCCCAGGAGGGTTCTTTCCTTATATTTTTTGCCCAATACCAATACACATTTTCCTTTCTCTACAAGACTGGGAATAGGTTGGATATATAGAAAACTACAAGCATTATCTACATGGCATTTTTATTTATTTTGTTAAACATTTCCCAGTTTGTAGAAAAATTGGGACACCAATGCATTGTTGGTGGAATTGTGACCATACAACCATTCTGGAGAGCAATTTGGAACGATGCCCAAAGGACTACCAAACTGTGCATACCCTTTAAGCCAGAAATACAACAACTAAGTATGTATCCCGAAGAGATTTTTAAAAATAGAAAAGGAAATATATGTACAAAAATATTTATAGTAGGCTCTTTTTGCAGTGGCAAAGAACTGGAAATTGAGGGAATGCCTATCAATTGGGGAATGGCTGAACAAGTTATGGCATATGAAAGTAATGGAATACTATTGTGCTATAAGAAATGATGAGCAGGATGCTCTCAGGAAAACTTGGAACGACTTGCATAAACTGATGTAGAGTGAAGTGAGCAGAACCAGGAGACTATTGTACACAGTAACAGCAATATTATATGATGATCAACTGTGAATGACTTGTTTTTCTCAGCAACTTTATCCTCATAGCTGGCCTCAGACAATTGCTAGCTGTGTGACTCTGGGCAAGTCACCTAACCCTGTTTGCCTCAGTTTCTTCATCTATAAAATGAGCTGGATAAGGAAATGGAAAATGGTATCTTTGCCAAAAAAACCCTAAATGGGGTCACAAAGAATCGCACATGATTGAAATGACTGAACAACAAAAATTTTCAACAATGCAATGGTCTAAGACAGTCCTGAAGGACTTATTAAGAAAAATGCTATCCATCTCTTGGGAAAGAACTGATGGAATCTGAATACAGATTGAAACATCCTTTTTTTTTTAACAAAATATATATATTTCTTGGTTTTAGGGGGTTTGTTTTCTTTTGGGGGCATATGTGTTCTTTGGTTACACCTTGAACTATGTTTTGCATGACTACACATGTATAATCTACATAAAATTTATTGCCTTCTCCAGGAGGGGAGTAGGGAGGTGAGAAAGGGAGACAATTTGGAACTCAAAATTTAAAAAGAAAATGTTAAAAATTGTTTCTATATATATTTGAGAAAAATAAAATGTAACATTTTTCATTTAAAAAATTTCCAATAATATTTTAATCTAGTTTATACAGTACTCAGAAATTTTGCAGGTCTCATGCACCCTCTCCCACTCCAGTTTGACACCTCTGTGAGATCGCAAAGTTAGTAATTGGTAGCCATGGTCATACATGTGGAGTAAATAGAGGAAAAAACCAGTAACAAAACCCATAATTCATTTAAAAGGCCATGTTCCAAGTAGAAAGGAGCTGAGTGGATAGAGAACAGTGTGGTACAGTGGAAAGAGCACTGGATTTGGAAGCAAAGGACCTGTGTGACTTGAGGTGTCAATGAACCCCTCTGAGTGTCAGTTCCCTCATCTCTAAAGTGAGGGGATTGGTTTGGATCTAAGATGTCAAATTCCCATGCAACTCACTGGTCAGGGGAAGCAGGAAAACTTCCACATAGTACCAGAACCAGAATAAAATGTAATTGAGAAATGTTTAACAAAATAAATAAAAACTGCACACAATATAGACAATGTTCATCTGTGGCTTGCTAAGTCAATAGGCAGCTGGTTGGGATTGCTTCTATTTGAATTTGGCATCACAATTCTAGACTGACTGACTACTTACGTTCTTTTTGGCTTTAAATCTATGACTTTATGATATATTGATTACAAAGCTAACATAACAGAATTCTTGAGGGCCATATTTACCAACTGTGTGACCCTGGGCAAATCACTTAATCCTATTTCCCTTAGTTTCCCCATCTGTAAAAATGAGCTAGAGAAGAAAATGGCAAACCACTTCGGTATCTTTGCTGAGAAAACCCCCAATGGGGTCATAAAGCGTCAGACATAGCTGAAAATGACTGAGCAGCAACCAAAAATGCACCATATACTGTGCTAAGCTCTTTTCGTCTGCTATCTCATTTGATCCTCCAAAAAACTTGTACAGCAAATGCAATTATTCCCCTCAGGTTACAGAAGAAGAATTTGAATCTTAGAGAGGCTGTGACATGGCCAGGGTCATGTTGTCAAACCAATGGACCATCAAAGCCCTCTGTTAATGCGGGACTCCCTTCCCAGTGCCTTCTACAGGTTTATGCCAACTCCCCTGCTGGGTGATCGCCCTCCAGAACTCTACCATCTATTTCTGGAATCGTTATTTCTCTAATTTAGCAAATAGCTTGTGCTAGTATTTTATTGTCCTTTGTTTTCAAAGCGTTCCAATGACATCTGGGCTGATGTCTTGACTTGTGTGTAAATTGAATTTAAATGAGGCAGAGTTGCACCAAGTCATCAGCCTCACTCTCTCTTACAGAGTCATCAAAGTTCAATGCAGGACAAAAGTCAAGATGGCTGGAGATGACCAAGGATGCAGTGGATGAGTTTGGCATCTTTGATGTCTGACCAAGCTCCAAGTACTCCACAGCACTCTACCCAAGTCACTTCATCTGCAAGTGCTTCTGGAAAATCTCTAAGACTCTAAGTTTCAAGGAAGGTGCTGACTTTTAAGAGTAGATGGAATTTCCTCATCTGGAGGTTCCTTCTATCAGTGAAATGACAAGTCCAGTTTCTATACCTATTCCTTTCATTCAGTTCCAATTTGGTAAATATCTCCACTCTTGGCAGTTCATTTGTCAAATATCCAGAAGGAGTATTGGTCTAGGAAGGTGTAAGCACTCAAGGCCCTATAGCTGAAACAAAGATAGGACTTTCTTCTTTTTCTCAGTAAAAAGCACTGTCTCAGAGAGAAGAGGTGTAGAACACAGTGAACTCCTTTGCCAGTCTTTCCCCAAGAAGCTCTTACAAAGCTCATGTCTCTGGTTACATTGGTAAGTAGGTTCGACTCATAATGGTCCCCAGGATTAGGTTAATTACACAGTATATGGGGGATGATTTTTCTGACTTAATGATACTAAAAATATTTCTGGAGTCCTTCCCCTAGTCTCCTATGGATTTATGCAAAACCTGCTAGCATTCTCAGTACCAATGGGAAGAAGAGGGAGTGTAATCTATTTAGGCTGAATACTTAAAAGCTGTCCTCAGTCTTGTATGAATGGATGCAAAGTGAAGTGAACAAAACCATGAGAACTTGTACAGAGTAACGGAAATATTTAATGATGTTTAACTGTGACTTAGCTGCTATGATCAAGACAATGTTCCAATACAATTCCAAAGGACACATGATAAAAATTGCTATCCATCTCCAGAGAGAGAAAACTGATAACTTTGAGTGAAGATTAATACACACTTTTATCATTTTACTTATTTTTCTGTGTGTGTATTTTCTTTTGCAACATGGCTAAAATGGAAATATGTTTTGCATGACTTCACATGCATGATCTATATCATATTTTTTGCCTTCTCAAGAGGTGGGCAGGGGGGAGAGATTTTGAAACTCAAAATTAAAAAAAATATATTGGGGACTTCAGAAAAACCTGGAAAGTTTTCTATGAACTGATGCTGAGTGAAGTGAGCAGAACCAAGAGAATATTATACACATGATGTAAAATACCATCCACATCCAGAGAAAGAACTACAGAACTACAACGCAGAATGAAGCAGAATATTTTCTCTTTTGTGATGTTTTGTTTTGTTTGGGTTTTTCTCATGACTTCTTCCATTCATTTTAATTCTTTTATGCAACATGAATAATGTGAAAATGTGTTTAATAAGAATGTAGGTGTACAACCCAGGTAAGATTGTATGCTATTTTGGGGAAGAAGGGGTAGAAAATTTAAAACTTATAGAGGTGATTGTTGAAAACTGAAAACAAATAAATTAAGTATAAAAATAAATAAATCTATATTCCTATAAGAGAAAAATAAATGTTAAAAAATTTAATATAATTAGGAAATATTAAAAAAATGAATAAAATAATGAGAGGGAGCACCTGAGTTCAAATCCAACTTCAGACACTTACTATGTGACTCTGGGCAAGTCGCTGCACTCTGTTGCCTCAGTTTCCTCATCTGTAAAATGAGCTAGAGAAGGAAATGGCAAACCCCTCCAGTATCTTTGTGAAGAGAACACCAACTAGGGTCACAGAGAGTTGGACACAGCTGAAATGACTCAATAGCAGAACAATAACCAAAAAGATGTGGTCTTCTCATTAAAGCCTTCTCATTTCATTCTCCTGTCTTCATCAAGCAGGTGCTGTGTGTGTGTGTGTATGTATATGTGTGTATGTGTGTTTATGTGTGTGTGTATGTGTGTGTGTGTGTGTATAAATTAATCCTGTATTCACCTCTGATAGATTCCTTCACAATTCTCCTCAGGTTGGCTGCTCCTTAAGCCTCCAACATCACCCCAATGTTTCTTTCATAGATAATGACCTCACCTCTACTTTACTGAAAATAAAACAACCAAGGTACAGATAAGACATCAAGATTTCTCTTATTTCTTCCTTTCAAAACTCCTGACATTACAGTGTGTTCTTTAGTTTCAGAGGTTGATGTGTCACTTCTTTGCAACAAGGTCAACTTGTCCCATTCATTTTTTCCTCCAGACAGCAAAATAGAGAGGATGCACCATTCACACAGTTGACACAATCGCTAGTTACTCCCACCCCCTCCCCCTGCCCCAGGTTATGATAGTGCACGAAGGTCTTTTGAGTGAGTGGGGGCGGGGAGGGAGGAAGAGAAAAGGAAGGAAGGAGAGTGGAGGAAAGAATGGGGGGAAGGAGAGAAAGAGGCAGGAAGGGAAAGTGGAAGAGGAAGGGAGAGAGGAGAGAGAGAGGGAAGAAGGGGAAAGAGAGAGAGAAGAAAGAGAAAGGAAAGAATGAGGGAAAGAGAGAGAGAAGAGAGAGAGGATAGAGAGGAAGAGGGAGGAGAGAAGAAGATAGGAAGGGAAAGGGAGAGAGGAAGGGAAGGAAGGGGAAAGGAAGGAGGGAGGAAGAAAGGGAAAATGAAAAAGGGAGGGAAGGAGAGGAAAGAGAAAGGAGAAAGAGAAAGCAAGGTAGAGAGGAAGGGAAAAGGAAAGAGGAAGATAGGAAGAGAAATGGGAGGAAAGAAAAGAGAAAGAGGGATAAAGAGAGGAAAGAGAGAGAAAGGCAGAGAGGGAGGGGAGGGAAGAAGGACGGGAAGTGTACCTGGATACAGGCTCTTGTCCTCAGTTCTGCGTTCAGGGGAAGTGAATCACACCTTGTAGCTTGAGTGGGCTTTGGGTCCTCCAACTGAGATCTGGATTTTTTTTTTTTTTGCAGCTTTATTGCATGGCAGTTGGAGACATTTTAGAAGATTTATATTTCAGTAGACTCTCTAATTTTCTAAAACAACAATAATAACTAACATTTACAGAGTGCTTCTTATGGACCAGGCAACGTGCTAAGTGATTCACAATTCTTACCTCCTTTGATCCTCGCAATAACCTTGGGAAGCAGATGGTATAATTATCCGCATTTTACAGATGAGGAAACTAAGGCAAATAGAAGTTAAGTGCCTTGCCCAGTCATACAGTCTGCAAGTGTCTGAAGCTATATTTGAACTCAGGTCTTCCTGACTCTAGGCCTGGACTCTTATCCATTGTACCACCCAGCTTTCCCATCAAATCAAGGACATTTTGAGAATGCTTGAATGTGCAGCTTTCTGTCTGACTGGCTTGCAGATAACATAGGTTTTACTGTACAATGAATCAAAAGCAGTTAGACAAGTATCAGTGGACGAGATATAAACAAGAGAGGGCTGAACTCGAAATGACAAAAACAGTAAACGCTGAATTTGCCTAGTGTTCTTACCATTTCCTTTTCTTCCCTCAAAGACACATAAATCACTTACATGTGGAAATAGACACATTTCCAAAATGAGTTTTACATGACAATCAATTTCCTGTTGAGAGAGCTTCCTCCCAGATTCTCAAAAACAATAAATCAGCAAGCCCAACAGATTTTCTTTTATCCCTTTAATATTTTCTAAGCTATTAAATTTACAACACAACATATTTTTAAAACTCAGCAAATAAGTCATGAATATAATCCAATGGAAATCTCAAACGTAAAGACCTCCTCACTTCTTCCTCTTTTCTCTTTGTTCATCTACTTTGAATACCTATTCAGAAGAATAATATCTATCTTCTTAATTCAACTACTATGAAATCTTTGTAGTTCATCTCTAGCTCTGTGGGCAATTACAAATCTTACCAATCTTATTTTTCCCAAATCTCCTTTTTCTCACAACAAAAGTTGCTAATGGAAAAAACATGTATTGGAAAGGAAATTCTTTTTTTCCTCCCAGCAAACCAGAGATATTAAAAAACAACACCACCACACCCTTAACATCAGCATCAATGAATGGAGTGCTGTAGGACAGCCAGAACTCTTGACCTCTGCAAGCTGCTGGGATGACAAAGGGAGTGGAGGGTTCATTGTTCTTAATGCTCAATATTAGACGGCAAGGGATATTGAGTAGAGCACTAGATTTGGCTTTAGATGAATCCAACTGGAGTATCTGCAACTTGCATCTCAATTGAGTATGGGCAAATCTTTCATTTCTCTGGCTTCAGTTCTTTAATCTATAAAATAGGAGCATTGGATAGGATGATCCTATGAGCCTATATTTTTAGACATATCTATATTGTAACCCATTTTGGAATTTTTTTACTGGGGTCAGGGGTCAGTGTGACTGGGTTTAATTTAATTTTTGAATGACAGCCTATTTGGAGTTGATTGTAATTTTGACTCTTTTAGAATTGCAGTCCTATGTCACTATGGTATTTGTGTCAAAGTGCCAGGTTTTCGATGCACTGAACAGTTTCAGGTAATCAAAAGTCCAAGAAAGATAAGATCTTGTCTCTTTCTATTGCTCAGTTTTTGGGCCAAGCTTTCTGTCCAAGTCCAGTGCCTATGCAAGATGTACATATTAATGAGTCCAACACAATGGATTTGGGGAATTTAACTTTTTAGTTTTCTTTGTCTCCTTCCCCCTCCACCATTGTCTAAGGGGCATGAGGGACATGAAAAGTAGTATAAAAGATACTATGAAGGGCATGTATGCTTGGAAAAGAGAGAACAGTCATCTAATGAGAATGAGAGACAACAGACCCAAGTAGTTAATTGGTACCCTAAAGGGATTAAAAAGTATAAGAGAACAAATAGACAATTTCAATTACAGAAAATTGAAGCTTCTGTATGAACAAAACCAGTGTAGCAAACATAAGAAGGGAATCTGTCAACTAGAAAAAAAAAACCTTGTATCAAATATTTCTTTTTTTTCATTTTCCAAGTTTTATTAATGTCTTATTAATGTATTGATTTACTACTGAATTTCACACATTTTATATATATATATATATATGTTTATATATTTATTATACACACATATATAATTATGAAAGACTCTAAGTCTAAATTAAACTGGGAAAAAGAAAGCCCTTGAAGGCAGCATTTGCCAAGTGTTTTTAGTAAATAAATATAATAAAGACCCAATATTATGTGCACCATATTATAGTGCACTATAGTTTAATACACGCACTTAAATACTGAACAAGTAAATCCAAAAGAAGAAAATAACTTTCTTGAAGAAGCTGTCCTTTCTTGAAGGAGAAAACTTCTGGAATATAAGCCAACCAAAGAGAAACAATCCACTCATCTCATCAACATATAGAGTAAGTTAAGTTTGAAATCTGTTGAAGATAAAATCATTTCCTATTCAAAAGAACATTTAAATTGTATAGATACCCTCTATACTCGAGTACTTTGCTCCCTTAGTCTATCATGAGTCATACCTTGTCAAGTCCCAAACTTACATCTCTACCAACTTCTAATATCTTTATTCTTACTCACATGCTACCAAAGGGAACAGGGAAAAAAAAATCACAAAACCATGCAGACTGGGTGTAATACACCCAGTAACATAATACAATTATGTTACATAATCTCAACTGGGTTGTCTTCAATAAGACAATCCTTGTACATTTTCTTAATTCACTATCCTACTATGATAGCAACTGTTTGAAATCTTCTATCTCTTTTCAGCCCTTTGTGGTACCCCTTCATTCTCCTCATCCTCTCAGTTGAAGATCTTGATTCATACATCACCAGAAAAAACAATTGAGACTAACTGCCAAGAGCTGCCTCTTTTTCCTCTTCCTTTTCTCACATTACTCAGATGCCTTCCACCATTATCTCTTTCTCCTGTATGGCATGAAGAGGTCTTCCTTCCCCTTGCCAAGACAATCTATTGTATCCCATCAATTACATTCCATTTCATCTTCTCCAACAGTTTGTCCCACTGGCATCCCCATTTTCTCACTAATCTTCAGTCACTATCTATTGGATGCTTCCCTATTGCCTACAAACTGTCCGTAGTTTTCCTTACCCTTAAAAATCCCTCATTTAACATTAATACCCTCATGAACTATGATCATAGATATCTCCTCCTTTCATGGCTAAACTCCTTGAGAAATCTACAATTGGTATCTCCATTTCTCTCCTCTTACTCTCTTCCAAAATCTCTGCAGTAGGCTGCAATTCTCACCATTCAAATGAAACTGCTCTTTCCAAAGTTATCAATGATTTATTAATTTCCAAGTCAAATGGCCTTTTAACAATTCTCATCTTTCTTGATCTTTCTCCAACCTCTGACTTTGTTGATCATCCTCTGTATCAAATATTTCTGATAAAATCTATCAAATATTTCTCTTGATCAAGGTATATAGGACCAAGAAACATTCTGAAAAAGAATAGATGGACAAAAGGTATAAACAATTTTCAAGAAAATCAATTAAGACAATCAATAACCATGTGAAAATATATTCAAAATGACTAGCAATAAGATAAAAATAAACTAAAACAAATTTGAGATTTTACCTTACACTTATCAAACTGGGAAAGATATTGTAAGAAGGAAATAATAAATGTTGAAAGGGTTGTAGGAAGGTAGATCCAATAATATACTGTTGATGGATCTGTGAACTGGTCCAACTCTTCCAGAAAGCAATTTGAAACTATATAGAAACAGTTACTTAACTGTACCTACTTTGTGACAGAAAGAAAAACTCCAAACACAATAAAATATTCATAAAAGCATTCTTCGTGGTAGTAAAAAAAAATGAATTTCCCAGTCATTGAGGAATGGTTTAATAAATCATGGTATATGAATGTAATAAAATATTGAACCATAAGAAACGCATCAATAGAAATTATTAGGAGTCAAAAGAAATTTGATCCATATGAAATGATAAATGTGAAGAATTCAGAAAAACTTGAGAAGCCTTTTATGAACTGATGTAGAGAGATATAAGCAGTCCTAAAAGATTAATATGCATGATGACCAGAGTAGCATAAAGGAAAATAATACCAAAAGACATCATTATTCACATCAAAATAATGGCTATTCTTAACTTCAGAGGACTGGAGTAAAATATTTCTTTCCTCATGGTAGAAGAATAACACGTCAGACACAGTCAATGCACTACTTTCTTTCACTTAACTGTATTTCTTTATTACAAGAGAAGATTCTATAGGAGTGGGATATTTGGAAATGATAGAAATGTGAGAAAAAAATCAATAAAACTTTAAAAAAAAGTCACGAGAAAGTCCTTTTGAACCTGGATGGATCCTTGAAGGATGATTTATGGGAATGCCTGGGTAAAAACTATACATAGTTAGAAGACCTACACCAGTTGGAGGGAGTACTCATACCAATAAAATCAAGGTTATCATTTAACCTTCAGTTCTATACATACGTGTTTGGGGGTGTGAACACTTACTAAATCCTATTCCATTTCTGAAGAAATTGACACTGAAGAGCCCATTGATTTAGGCTTCCCTAGGGACTTTCTATAATAAAAGAGTCACACCCAGTCTTTAAAGATGCAGCACTATTGAGACCCAAGCTCGGATTTCTTTCCAGTTTCTTTGCCAGGTTAGTCATGAGTATTGGATTCACTTGTAGCCCTGGAAATGGCAGCATGACCCATCTCATGAAAATAAAAACTTCTTTGCCAAATTACCCCATACCTCACTTTGCAAACAAGAAAAGTTTCATAATGTTTGTGCAAAAATAAGTTAAATTAGTTAAACAATAGCTTGACAATCATCTGAACCTAGAAAGATGATTACCACAATGTATAGCACAAAATATGACCCAACATATATATATGTATATGTGTCTATATAATATATATGTGTACATATATCCACACATACATATCCATACATCCAATGCATATATATATACACATATGTATATGTATATATATACATATGCATACATACATATATTGCTGCTAACGAGAGTTCATTTTAATATATTGATAAAAGGTAACAGCAAGGAGAAAGAAGGCCTTGATTACAAAAGTCATTCTGATTCAGACACAAGAAAAGTTAAGGACCGACATAAGTGTATATTTTACGTAGCATCTAGCATAATTCCTTTCACACTTGGGCCCCTAAAAAGGTTATCCCAGGTCTGAAGCACTTTGGGAGTTAGCACGCAATCCAAAACCATAACTCATAAGGCTCCAGCATTGAATTTACCCCTGCTAGTCAGCCAGAAACACATTAGTTTTGAAAAAAAAAATCACATTTAATCAAACAACGTAACAAATAAAACATCCATGCTTTCCTTACTTTACCTGTGCAAGGTAAATACCTTCCACAGATTATCGTATCACCAGTAGTAGAAGGAACACATATAGAGAATGTATGTGATCAGGGATCATATATGGAGGTCCAAGTACTAAACTATATAACTATGCAGAGATTATGGGATGATTAAATAAGACATGCTTCCTAACTGACAGAAAAGTAGATTTCATTAATTATTACTTCATGTGGAAAAGATAAGTCACTGAGTACCAGGAGGCTCGGATTTTGCTTTGAAAATAACATCGGCATCTAGGAAGGCCATAGACATTAGCAGGTAAGAAGACATTAGCAGAAGCAGTCCATGACAGATACTGTACTCTGAAGAGGGGGTCTTCAGGTTTTACCTGCCTGCCAAGGGGACTATGATATAAAAAAAAATTAGGAACCTCTTCACCATGGTGACAGACATGGTAACAGGTCAGGTGAACTTTGGGATTAAAGAATTTAGAAGTAGATGTGACCTTGGAGACTATTTAGTTTCAACTCCTTTAGATTTAAAGTATTTTAGTACTTCATCATTAGTACTTTATGTTTTCAAAGCACTTTTCGCTAACTCATTTGATTCTCACAACTCTATGAAGTAGGTCTTTTATCATATTAATTTTACAGATGAGGAAACTGAGCCATGGAGGAGTTAAGTGACTTTGCCCAGAATCACACAGCTGGAAAGTTTCTGAGGCTGGATTTGAACTCAGGTCTTTCTGACTCCAAGTCTCACACTATCCACAGTGACACCCAGCTACTTCATCTGCCTTATAGAGACCCAGAGAGTTTCAACAACTTGTTCAATTTCACAAGAGGAGAACTAGAATTCAAATCCAGGTCATTTGCTTTTGAATCCAGGGTTCCTTCTACTACATAACAGTGCCCATTTGTTCTTCAGTCATTTCAGTCATGCCTGACTCTTCATGACTTCATTTGGGGTTTTTTTTGGCAAAGATATTGGAATGGGTTGCCATTTCCTTCTCTGGTTCATTTTACAGATGAGGAAATGGAGGCAAACAGGGATAAGTGACTGGCCCACGGTCATCTAGTTGGTAGGTGTCTGAGGCTGAATTTGAATTCAGGTTTTCCTGATTCCAGGCTCAGGTTCCATCCATTGCACCACCCAGCCATCCTTCTCTTTGATACTGCCATTTCTATTCTTTTCAAAAGCACAAGGAGTCAGCCCCTTCCCTTCTCAGACAATGGCCCCTTGGAAGAATTGCCTTAGTAAGACTAACAAAAAGAGATACAGTTTGAAGCCTCGTATTAAGGTAGAATTCTATGAAAAGGAATCAAGTCCTATGCAGATAATTGGGCTGTCAGGACAAGTTAGGATGCCAGATGCTGGGGGTGGGGGCGTGGGGGAAAAGGGGCCTGAGTCTTTCTAATTCCTCTCTCCCCTCCTTCATTGAAAAGTCATGCTCTCCCCAACAAGAATGAAAGCTTTTTGAGAGTAGGGATTGTGGTGTCTTTGTCTTCTCATAACTAGGGTTTAGCACACTGCCTGGAACATAAAGGTGTTTAATAAGAGATTGTTAATTAGGTACTTGACTGATTCTCAGATCAGACTATTTAATAACACTAGATTTCTCTGAGGATAAATCTGGGTGGAATTTAATAGTGCTTCTAAAAAAACAGTGGAGCAGCTAGGTGGCACAGGGGATAGTGTGCTGGGCCTGCAGGCAAGAAGATGATCTTCCTGAGTTCAAATCTGGTCTTAGCTACGTGACCCTGGGCAAGTCACTTTACCCTCTTTGCCTCAGTTTCCACATCTGTAAAATGAGCTGGAGAATGAAATGGCAAACCACTCCAGTATCTTTGCCAACCAAACCCCAAATGGTGTCACAAAGGGTTGGATACAATTTAAAAAAACAAGTCTCAAAATGGCCAGATGGACTTGATTATAGTAAAATCTCAGTGACCTTAAGTAGTTCAAGAAATCACAGGAGCTGTAAGTATGGGATGAACTATGGGGTTATTAAACTATCCTGCATGCTAACTGCCTCCCTTTACAGAATCAGGCTGTTATCAAATCTCTACTCGAATACCTTCAAGAGATGGGAAGTCCATTCCTCACGAGGTGGCCCACTCTCTTTTTAGGTAGCTTTGATTATTGGGAAAGTCTTCTTAGGATTAAAACAAAGCAAAGAAATTCATGGTGAGAGAAATCATGGATCATGGGATTTAGAACTGGAAATGAGTTTTGAGATCATCTAATCTACCTTTATATTACAATGAGAAAAGTTGAGAGAGTTAGTAATCCACCCAAGGTCACAGTCTTTGTTCCAGGCAGGCAGAGAACTTCCCAGGGTCACCAGCCCAGAACAAGTTTTTTATGGACCACCATCCATCCCTGGGAATTTTCTTGGCCAATTCTTGGCCGAGTGGACTTCCTGGTGTCCCCTCTGGTGGGGCATCCCACTGTCTTGACCCAGTAGATAGTAATACTCTATTGGACAGCATCAAGGACTTTTCTTCTGTTCTCAGAGACTTGCCTGTAAAGCTAACATCAGCTCCAGAAGCCACAAGATGAAGGGATAGCTTACACTAGCTTGTGGTCATGGTTTCAGTGGAAAGAGCATTGAACTCAGACCTAACTGCCAATACTCATTCTGCCACTAACTATCCAAGCAAGGCATGGCCCCTTGGGCTTCAGTTTCATCTGTAAAGATCAGGGGTGGGATGACTATGGACTAGATGGTTCAAAAGTTCATTTTCAGCTCTATGATCTTTCTGAACCAAGTTCAGACTTGGCAGGAAATATTCCTGTTCTGGTGGAACAATTTTGACAGGGTTTGGCTACCAACTCATTCTTATTTTTCCAGAAATGGGGATGTGTTGCGCCCTATCTTCCAAGTGGAGACTTTTCCAGCACTCTCCTAGTCTCCTTTTGGATTCTGTCTTACCTGTACTTCTTTCTCTGACTTCAGATTAGGGTATGATTTACAATGATAGCTCAATATGGACTGAAAAGGAAGGGAGGAAATTAACATTTATTAAGTGCCTACTATGTGTCACTTCTTGTGCTAAGTCCTTTGCAAGTAATCTCATGTGAACCTTACAGCAACTTAAATAGAGAAATAGAGACTATATTATCTCCATTTTACAGTTGAAGAAACTGAGGCAGATATTAAATGACTTGTCCACAGCCATAAAGCTGGTAAGCATTTGAGGACGGATTTGAACTTAGGTCTTCTCAACTTCATATCCTAGTGCTCTATCCACTGCGTCTTCTAGCTTTCTCAAAGTCCCAAACTGTTGGACCTTTTGTTTCCACAGATGATTTTTTCCTTCTGGTTTCTGCCCCAACTTGTGCATCCTGAAGAAGAGGGCCAGGTACTTGAGAGAGAGTGTCCAAAATAGGAAGTGACAGTAATACTATGAATTGTCCAACTGCCACATTGAACTTTAAATAAAATAACTGAACTGCTTGGCATGAGACCATCAAGAAACGAGCTTGCTTGGATGGGAACACTTTTGATATATTGCCTATGGATCAAATGAGATATAGTGAGACAGTGGTGAATACTTGATGACTTGGCCAAATGCTTGGAAAGACTTGTGTAAATTCATCCCTTTATGAGGTGTTATTGCTGAGCATGACTTGTTTTTACCTGAGTATGGCAAACAACAGCTTGCCAATTCTATGTTAACCTTTCCCCCCACTACTTCATGCAATTAATATTCAATTATTCCTATCACAAAACTCAATTTCCTCGTAAGTCATTCAAATAGGAAAGGAGATTATGGTCTTAATGGGAAATGAGACATGAGCCAACTGAAGCTATATTTGGAGATTTTCCTGAAGTACATTTTGAGTGGTACAACCTATGAACCAAATAATTCTTTTACATTAAAAACTAATATTCCCAAAACACATATCTGATCACATCGCCTCTCTTCTCATTTAATTTTTTCATAAAAGTTGTAGACTTTTATCTGGAAGGGGCCTTAAAGAGGAGCCAGTTTAGAAGGTCTTAACTTTTTTGTGTCCTGGACCCCTGGTCCAGTCTGGTAAGAATCTCTTCTCATAATATCTTTTTAAAAAAGATTTAGAATTTATATAAAAAGATATATCTTTATACACATAAAGATATATAATTTATTTCATTTAGAGGCTGGTAAGAATGAAGACAACCTTTTTCCCCTTCCAAGTTCACACTCCGGAAATCTGTCCATGGTCTGGCTCGAAAGAACCTAGGTTAAGAACTCCTGATCTAATCCATCCTCCTCATTTCACAGATAAGGATGTGAAAACTGAGCTAGATGAAGCCATTTGTCCAGCTTTATGCAAATAATAATGGCACGATTGGGTATCGATCTCAGTTTCTCTGACTCCAATATTCTTTTCCACTGTCCCATATTGCTCTGATCTTTAAGCATTTCCTCTTTCCTCTAGGATACAAGATGAAATCTTGACATTCAAGGCCTTCCACTACCTGGCTCCCTTCTATCTTTCCAGGCTTAACGCTCCACTTTGTCTTCTTCTTTTAGTCTAATTGATCAGTTAGCAGTTGTACCCAGAGCACAGTAATGTGCCTCAAGCCTCTTTGCACCTGTGCAAAGGTGATCTTTCTTGACCCAAATGAATGGTGTCTGTACCTGTGCTTCTTGGAATCTCTAGCTCCTTTCAAGATGCAAAGTCAGGTGCAACCTTCCACTCAAAGCTGATCTCCCCAATTGCTAATGGTCTTTTTCTCTGAAAATTACTTTACATTTTAAAAATACACACATATGTTTATATATGCACATAGACATATACATTTACTTACATCAGTAGTTCTAAAACTTTTTTTTTTTTCTCCCAGTGAAGAGTTCTTGGCTGTGATGAATGATGGCGCATTGAAAGAAGGGTTTCTGGGCAGTAGGAAGTTCAGACCTATTCTTCAGATTTTGGGAATCCTTGCTCTCCCTCCCTTCCCTCTCCCTTTCATGCCCTCACTCTCATCTTTCTTTGCTTCTCTAGGATTGACAGAGGAAGATGCAAAGGATTAAACTGCTACTGTGATATGTCCATATCAGGCTAAGCTGGGAAGAACAGGTAGCAAATTGCAACTGGGATGTGGGTGTGCAGTGAGGAATATGGAAATCTTGGTGTGTGGGCATAGCATGCTAGTTATTGTGAGAAGGTGGTGGTATGTTTGTATCTAGAGAAGACCAGATTCCCTGCAAATACCCCAGTAACTCTCTAAAAATACACAAGAAGGAAATTTTAAAACAAAATTATAATCTCCTCCATCCACTCCAAGACTACATAGAAAGAATGCCAGAACCTATAGTGGCTCTGAGAAGGGATAAGCTAGGGTAGGCAAAAGGCAAAATGTTTATGTATCTTGGACCATATCAGGACACAGGGCCTGATCAGGGCCCAACACATGGCTCAGGTACCTAGTGCATAAACCACAGCAAGAGATAAGGCAGACACTAGAAGCCAGACAGCATAGGCAGAACCATATCCAACTCATAGTGGGAGACAGGGCCAAACCAGCACTAGACTGTCCATCCTTGGACCCATCACCCTAGTAATCTTCACCCAACCCACACCCCATGCAGCCTGTACAGGAACCACAGCAGACAGGGTCAGCCCAGTGTCCAGGCAGTCCTCACTCACCCAAGTCACAACAAGAGAAAGAACCAGAGTAGCAGCTGGGGTCTTGTAGCAGACTTGGTCCAATTCAATAATAATATCTGGTTGGGGCCTATCAGGATCATAGCAAAGGATGGACCTGACTTCAGGTTTAGGACTGTGTAATAAGAAGTAGATAGGAAAGGGACTAAGGCCCAAACCTAAGTTGAAGCACCAGGAGGCTAAGACAAAACCAAGGATTCTTTTTTTTTTTCCCCAAAGATGGAACGTGATCTCATGTACCACATTCAAGAATAAATGGACCTGTCCATCCTCTTCAAGAACGTGGGAGGGAGCAGTCTGACTCATGTATAAATTGCAATCCAGAAACTGAGACTTGGAGATAGAAGTAAACAAAAGAAAACAAAAAATGAAAAAATATTATGGATTGAGAGAAACCCAAGAGGTAAATTCAGAAGAGTAATTCTACAGAAAGTCCAAATAGAGTCACAAAAGGGAACAATGTCCTGGACAGAATATTATCTGGAAGAAATGAAGCAAGAGATTAAAAAAATGCCATGTTAAGTGAAATGTCATCTAGAAAGAAAAGGATGGTAAGGAGAATTAATGGCTTAGAATAGAAGGTAGTCAACTTTACCCAAGAATTGGACTTTCTAAAATTAGAAGGGGCCAAACAGAAAGCAATGACTCCATGAAACAAGAAATTATAAAATAAAAGGAAAGACTGAAGAATAAAAAAGAAAAGTGACGTATATAGTATCAAAAGAAACTGACCTGGAAAATGGGCCAAAGGAAACATCATCTAGAAATCACTGCACTAGTTTAAAATCATCACAAAACAAAAAACAAACAAACGAAAAGCTAGATACTATATTCCAAGAAATTATAAATGAAAATGGCTCAGAGAGAGAAGCGAAAGAAATCCATCAATTATTTCCTGAAAGGAAAAAGTGAAAAAAAGAAATGAAAAGTAAAAAAGTAAATACAAAGTATCAAAAGAATTTTAATACATAGTATCAAAAGAAACTGACCTGGAAAACAGGTTAAGGAAACCCCAACTGAACTCTAAGGAACATCAAAGCCAAAAATTCAGTTTCCAGGTTTAAAAAAAAATACTATATGCAACCAGAAAAGAAAGAGTACAGGTACAAAGGACCCCTAGTTAGGATCACACTAAATTTGGCAGCCACAGAAGAGCTTATAATATGCCAAAGGGCAAAAGATAAAAGACTATAATGAAGAAGAACAAATCAGGCAAACTTTAGTATTCCTACAGGGGAAAGATGAATCTTTAGTGAAATAGTTCTAAGCCTTCCTGGCTTAGAAAAGGTCAGATCAAAATAAAAGCTTTGAAATGCAAATACAGGAGTTAAGAGAAACAGAAAAATAAATATATCAGGATAATTGGAAGGGGCTTAATTGTTTATGTTCTGATGCAAAAAGAAACTGTGCTCTTAGATCGCTGTCTTCAAGAATTGTAAAAGGAATTAAATAAGACAGAAAGTTGTGTTTTCTTTCAGTGAACTTGAAAGCAAAAGGATATGGGAATGTATTTGGGAGTGAAGAAGGGAGAAGAAGAGAGAACTTAGTATCTCACATAGTAGGAATGGATAAAATGAAGAGTATTCAGACATGAAAAAAGGAGTGAGAGGAATAGGCATCTTGTTAACCTCACTTTTATCCATTCTATACAAATGAAGGTTGAACACACAATACACATATAAACACAAACAACTGATGTAGAAATATATTAAAGTTAATGGGGAAATAAGAAAGGACAAGGAGAGAGGAAAATGAGGTTTAAGAGGGAGAGCAGGATCATTGAAGGAATAAGTATAATCAAATAAATATCAGGAGGTTAATCAGGAGAAGTAAAGAGAAATAAAGAAAAAGTTAAAAAAAAGGCTTGTGATAAAGAATGGAGTAAGAAGAAGAGGAGCAAGAGTGGAAATGAATCACTTCAATTATAGATGAGTAGTATTAAGTACAGTCTTTCTCCATCTTCTTTCTTAAAAGGGACTGGGGCAGCTAGGTAGTGCAGTGGATAGAGCACCAGTGCAGGAGTCAGGAGGACCTGAGTTCAAATGTCACCTCAGACACTTGACACTCACTAGCTGTGTGACTTTGGGCAAGTCACTTAAGCCCAATTGCCTCATCCTGGGTCATCTCCAGCCATCTGAATCCAGTCACTGGATTCAGATGGCTCTGGAGGAGAAGTGAGACTGGTGACCTGCACAGCCCTCCCTCATTCAAAACAGTCAAGTGCAAGTCATATCATTATTTCTCTGATGGCATGGTCTTCTTTGGCAACAAAAGACAAACACACACCTTAAAAAGGAAGCAGAGGGAAAAGAGGGAGAAAAGCACAAACGGATAGGTTGGAGGGAAATATGCAATTAAAATCTTAACTGTGAATGTGAATAGTATGAATTCACTCATAAAATGGAAGAAGATAGAATAGATTCGAAAGAAGAATCTAGGAATATGTTGTTTATATGACACAAAAAACAAAATTAAAATACTGGACTAGAAAAAAATCTAGTATGTTTCAAGCAAACTGAAAAAAAAACAAGATTAACAATTGTGGTTATAGACAAAGTAATAATAAAAAGGGATATAAAAGAGAAAATGATTAAATAACATTATACTTAGAACCACCATATATAACAATATCAATATTTTATATAATGCAACAATAGCATAGCATCTAAATACTTACAGGAAAAGTTAATTGAATTACAGGGAGAAATAGTACTAAAACTATAATATGTACCCCTTTCAGACTTAGACAATTCTAACAAAAAGATAAACAAGGAAGAAATTAAGGACATGAATAGAATTTTAGCTCAGTTAGACAGGATAGTCTTTAAATGAGAAAAGAGTTTACACATTTTTCAGCTATATATGGTACCTTTGCCAAAACTGACTATTAGGACACAAAACCCGTACAAATATATATACAAAACCAAGACTATAAAATACATCTTTTTCTGACAATGATGCAAAAAAAAGATATTCAATAAAGGCTTTGAGAAAAAAGGTTAAAATTAATTTGATAAGAAATAATTTAATCTGAAAGAATAGTTCAAAGGTCAAATCATAAGAATAACAGAAAAAATCATCAAGGAAAATGAACAACGACAATTTACCAAAACGTTTGGCATGTAGCTAAAGCAGCCCTAAAGTTACTTTTTATCTTCTTTGTATATAGTTTTATGTTCATGTTGTCTTTTTTGTTAGAATATAAGGTCCTGGAGGGCAGGGGCTGTTTTCTTTTGCCTTTTAATCTTTGGTTCTTAGCATAGTGTCTGATGGATTGTAATACCTTAATAAAGGCTTATTGACTAGTTGACAGTAAGGACTTGAATTTTGTGTGTGTGTGTGTGTGTGTGTGTGTGTGTGTGTGTGTGTGCCTGCTCCCTCTTCCCAAAACCTAACAGTGCCTTGCATATACTTGGCCTAGTCAGTGTTTGCTAAATGTTGGTTCAATTAGGTTGAATTGGAGTACTTGTTATAATAATATCGCCACTTCATATTTATAAGTACTTTAAAGTTCACACAATGATTCAACTACACAAGAAGTATATAATGTGAAAAAAATCAAAGTGATTATTCTTATTCTAGTTGAGGATTTAGGGAAACACAATCATTTGTGGAGCTGGATTTATTTATGTCATTACAAATTCTCTGGAAAAATTGCTGTGAGGGAGAGGAGAGCCTTCTTCGATGATAATCACATAACATTATATACTTGAGTCTGAACCTCAACTTTCCATTTTTTTCTAATGCTCCAGGCAATAAAACTTCAAGACCTATCTGGTTCCTGCGCATTTTCCTCTTAAATCATTTGAGAGTCAGCATTTAGATACGTGGAAACTTCAATTTATTTCAACTTTGCAAAGGAAACTAAGCCACTGATAGTGACTCTAAAATAGACCCTCTTAACATGGCAAATCCAGAAACTGCTCGGTTACCAGCTCCTTCTTGTGTCCACCATTCTCCCCCCACATTTCTAACCTCATTGCCTCTAGGCAGATATCTTTAAGCTATAAATGGCAAATCATTTACCATTCCTTCAGAAACTCTCAGGGTGATAAGCAGGGATTAAGTACTAATGGGGTCCCAGAAAAGGTTCTGAATGCTCCAATGTCAGTTGGGGAAACTATCATTCAGCTTTTGGGCCGCTCATCAATAGTTTTAATTGGTTATTATACTAGTTGACATTGCTTAAAGCCTAGCCTAATGCCGGCTGAGAGCTTAACCAGACAGACAGGAGATACTGTAGAGTGCTAGCAGACTCATCCCCTCCCACCAGATCCTCCCCTAGACAGACTCATTGACTGATGATGCATCCTGGAAGAACTATGGGGTTACATAGTTTCCAGAGCAATGGTTCCCAGTTCTCGGATTTCCTTCTACAACATTGCTTCTATCCATTCCCTTCTTCGCACTCTAACAGTCACCACCCCAGTTCAGATCCTTATCATCTATTGTCTGGACTGTTGTAATAATCTCCTATTGTAATCCATTCATCACATAGCTGCCAAATGATTTTTCTAAAGTACAGCTGTATCTGTCACAATCCTTTTCAATAAACTCTTCCTTTACTTCAATAATTTCTTCCATTAAGTGTTTAAAGTCCTTTACAACCTGGCTCCATCCTATTTTTCCAGTCTTAATACATCATCTCCCTCCATACACATACTCATCTGGCCAAACTGACCTTTTTAACACTTGCTGAAAATGAGATTCCATATTCCATCTCTGTGCCTTTAGAGGCAGAGGTTATCCTACATGCCTGGGATTCAATCCTTTTTCATCTCTGCTCCTTAGAATATCTAGCTTTCTTGAAGACTGAATTCAAGCATCCCCTTCCATATGCTTTCTGATTCTCCTGGTTCTGAGTGACCTCCTGGTCTCCAGGCTAGATCTCCTGTGGAAAACTAATGAGGAGACGAGGACAAGAGTCACATAGGTTGGGTAGGCATGGATGGCCTATGGATAGGATGGACGATCTATTTGAGCCTGTTTGAGGCCCTGTGCTAGGCACGGGGGTTGTAAAGATAAAAATGAAATGGAGAGGAGAGGAAAAGAGAAGGATTAAATCATTACGCAAGTAAGTAAAGATGAAGTAATCGGAAGAGAGAGTGAACAGCAACAATCTCAATATTTATTCAGGAATAGTTCTAAATGTCTCAAAGGAAACAAAGCCTTTTAACTCAGCCTTAAAAGCAGGTTTAGACCTTCTGAATCCCTCTCACATTCACAGGAATTATAGTGAAGATATTCCTGAAAGCACTGGGACCCCATATGAGCCAGAGTGGTACCCTGGAAAGAACGCAGAATCAGAGCTGGGTTCACATTTGGCTTCACCACTTACTATTTGTGTGACCTTGGGTAAATCACTTTACCACTCTCTGGGACTGTTTCCTCATCTGTAAAATGAAAGGGGTTGGATTAGATGACCTCTAAATTTCCTTTCAGGACCAAATCTATTGTTCCTATGAATTAAAGAAGGAAGAGAAAGGGCTTGAATAATCCATAAGTTCTCTCATCCTCCCTTTTAATAGCTAACAATTGACTACATTAAGTTGGTAACTTTATAGCTGTAATAAAATGTACATACCATATTTCTTAGGTGAAATAGTTTCTGCCTGTACACAATTTTATTTGTGGAAAAAGGGATGATTACTATTCCATACTGACTTAAACTTGGGCTGCAATAAATATTTTTCAATGACTTCTTTTTGTTTTAAAGAGAAAATACAAGTATTATATTTTCACATCATGAAATCCAAGTAATTATTACAATTGTACTAAAAATCCTAACCTAGAAAAACCCAGGATCTTTCACACAAAGGCAGAAATGTTGGCTTTTCTCAAACTGTTCTCAGGGAACAATGGGCAAATGGCATTTAATATTTAGATCTCTGAATGTAAAAGCTGTTTAAATCTTTTGGGTCAGATTCTCTCAGCTAGAAGAGATTTTTCCCTTTTATGAACTCCAGCTTCATCTTCCTCCTCATCTCCCACTCCCAATCTTGCCAAGTGAAACTCCTGTGGAAATCTGTATGGAACCAGGTTGGGCTCTGGCAAGTGATAGCAATTGAAAGGAATTTTGGCACTCTGAAAGGAATTTTTAAACAATAATTCAAATACTCTATAGATTATAGATATAAGAAAAGCAATTCAAAAGCTTTACTTATTGCTTAAGGACTTCTCCGTCTGAATCACAAAAGAGATGAAATAGCCACTGGGGATAGAAACGGAGAGAGATGAGTCTTCCATAAGGAAAAAACTATATTAGAGTTGCCATATCCCTTGCCTCTAAGCAAAATGCTTTATTTCTAGTAAATACTTTATAGAAGTCAAGGATAAGGTAATGTATACAGAAGGTGGGCCTTGAAATCAGAAAGACCTGGTCATACATACTAATTGTGTGACCCTGGACAAATTACTTTGCCTTTTTGTACCCTCAGGTAACTCTCTAAGTCTTTAAGTTTCAGAGGAGTTGCTGATCTGCACTGGTGGAGGGAATTTCCATACAAGGAGTGCCCCACCTTGATGAAATATTAAGTTTAGATTAAAAACTAAAAAAGTTGAATTTTATTGAAAGGCATAATCATGATAAGACAAACAGCACATTCTTAAGTGTAAGGGGCAGCTAAGAAG
>CM053770.1:438695430-438727317 GCA_028658325.1 Potorous gilbertii
TGACCTCAGACTCTTGACACTTACTAGCTGTGTGACCCTGGGCAAGTCAATTATCTCCAACTGCCTCACCAAAAAAAAACCCCAAATCAACCGACATCAACTTAATGTTGTGCTCAGCCTTCAGTGGACACTCAGTGCTACATGCAGTGAGCATAAATGATGATACATGGATAGTCAAGTGCTTCCCCGGTGCCCATGAGATATAATCATACTTAAAAAGACTCTAGCATATTGGGTGAACCTTCTATAAATGTTTTAAGGGAAAGCATATATAAGAATCCCACAGGATAAGGTTTGGATAAGATGCAATTTGTACCAATAGATGGCATACCCACTTTGATGAGATCAAAGAGCTATTGATCATCCTAAGTGTAGATGCTGTCCAGCGGGGCTTGGATTAAGTTACAATGGACTACTTTTAGCCTCAAGTCCCCTGCCTACTTATCTCAAAGGAAATAAAGAAAAGATGGTTGTAAAATTCTTTGGACAACTCACAAAAAAAGGTCTTTTATAAATATGATTGTATTTAACAAGGATTACATTAATGATAATTCTTTAATTTCACCATCACTCTAAACCACTGGACAAGTCCCAGCTTCTCACCAAGCTTCTCACCTACTCTCTCACTCAAATGATAAAACCAAGACCTCAAATAGTGTACAGAAATGGGTTTCTTTCCCCATTTTCTGATAGCCCTATTCAGAGCTATTATTTGTCATGAATGTTTGAGTCACTCTCTGTTCCCATTCAGGAACAGCCACTTGGAGAGAGTGGGCATTTCTATTCAAATATTGAAGTGGAACCAATATGACAGGTACATTTCTGAATTACAGACAAGGAACAGAATCTTGTAGCACAGCCTAGATCTTGGAGTTCTCTCCTGTTTTTCCACATAGAGATTTAAAAGAGGAAAGGAAGTATTTTCTTCTATTTTATCGTCTCACTCGGATGGACTATAATATGACATATTTATGCTAATTTACGTTTGAATGAAGACATTTAAAGTTGTGCCATTTGAAAGTAGCCCTTTTTAATTCTGTTTTTCTCACTTTAAAAAGATTTCATTTTGCTCTTTTGGAGAGGAAATGAGTCTCAATTACACTTAATCCTAACAGTGCCTTTTCATAATTCGTAGAATCACAACTAGAAGGCAGAAAGTTAACTCACAGTTAACGTGCTTCTGCGCGAATTGCTTCTGTCCTCCCCTACATCTGTGATCTTATTGGGTGTTTCAAGTGAAGCAGGGTCAGAACATTCTGACTGTATAGAAAGATAATATGGGTGAGTCATAATTACTGAGATTTTTTTCCTATGAAGAACTAGACTCCTTTACGAGCTCTGCCTTTGGGATGAGATATAAAAATCAGTGCCCTGGTCATGGGTCAATGGTCACCTTTGATCTGAGGAATATTGATGTCAAAAAACAATTCCCATTTTATTTCAATAATTGTGATACAGTAAACATCTTATTAAAATAGCATTAGCACCACCAGGGGCACTAATACTTCAAGTTGATAATTATCACATTTTCTGCCTTGTTCTGGAATCATGGATATTTAAAAATTCTTGCCTATTTATCGTCACTGAGATTGGATGTGTCTGATTCCCCGAAGCCAATTCCTTGGAGAATAAATCACATATTGGGGAAGATCAGATTCCATCCAGTAGAGGGCACTGGTGCTAATAAACACAAATTATTTCCATGATAAGGAAAGCACAGTTCTGAGATAATCCAAGGGCTGGCATCTGGATGCAAAGAGGAAGCAGCCATCTTCAACAACAGAATTGGGTGTTAGCCATGATCTTTTTTTTCCTATTACTAACTCACTGTAAATTGAAATATTAAAAGTAAGTAATGAAACAACAAGGATAGTTCATATATTTATTAAGTATTAGCAGAGTACTTTTAATGTATTCTAAAGCATGAATATTAAAGCAACAAGATGGTGGTGGTATTTTTCCCATCACTGTTTTGGTGAATCTAAAATGGGGGTGACAACAACTTAATCAGCAGAAAGGAATAAACCACAAAACAATAATAAATAAACTACTTAAGGAAAACCCATAAAGCAGATAGAGTGCCAGCCCTGGAGTCAGGATGACTCATCTTCCTGAGTTCAAACCTGACCTCAGACACTTACTAGCTGTGTGATCCTGGGCAAGTCACTTAACCTGTTTGCCTCAGTTGGAGAAGAAAATAGCAAACCACTCCGGTATCTGGGCCAAGAAAATCCCAAATGGGGTCACAGAGTCAGATATAATGAACAACAATGAAAAATAGGAAACCATATAACTATATGAGTTAACTAAGCAGTGAGAAGTAAGGCTAATAAAAATATCTTTTAAAAATTCCTTATAGGATATTAAAAATTAGTAATCTCAGACACATATATGTATACGTATACACATGTATATGTCAGTTATATTTGGAATAATTTTTTAAAAGTCCATTGCATGCAAATTGTACATGCCATCAAAGGTAAATTTGCTTCTTTTTGTGTTGCAAACTTCTTAAAATCATGAAATTTTAGAGAATTCCCTGATATTTAATCTCTTACAGTTGAAGTTCAAGGAACATTGCTTAAAAGTACAGTAAGTACCTCCTTTGAAACATCATTTGTTCAATAAAGTCATAAGTTGTTTTGGGGTACTATATAGTCCCCAAAGGCAGACAATTGGAACAGTAGATAGATCACTGGGTCTGGAATCAGGAAGACCAGAGTTCAAATCTAACCTCAAATACTTGTTAGTAGCTGTGTGACGAATCATTGCCACAGGTAGCTGGGCAAGTCATTTAACCTCTTTGCCTCAGTTTCCTCAAATGTGAAATGGAAATAATAATAGCACCCATCTTCCAGGGTTGTTGTGAGAAGATAATATTTGCAAAGTACTTAGCATGTTACCTGGGACATTTTAAATAAAACCATTAATTAATTAAATAGGCACTTAACAAATGCTTTTTCCCTTCCCCATACTCTTTTCATTTGGTCAATAAAGTCCATCATAATAGATAAGTAAGGCAGAATTTTTATATATGAGCAGTTTGCTTTCAGAAAGAAGAAAAATAATTTTAATGAAAAGAAAAAAAGAATTATATAAACTTGCGGGGAATATAAGGTACATGCTGCTGTTTATATGTGAACAGTTTACTTGCTAAAATCACAAAAAAAGCAATTTGATGCATGAAAAATTGACAAAATTCGTAGGTGAAGAAAGTTTTTCTTTTAAAATGAAGGAAGGAAAGACACAGATTGTTAGGAGAACTCGGTAAAAAATTGCCCTTCAGAAGAATGGACTTAGAGAACAGAAAAAAATGATTAAGGCAGCAGGTAATTGTGGGCCCTCAGCTCATTTTGCTTGTTACTGAGTTTAGAACTTAAGAGGTTAAAACTCACAAAGTGTTGAATTAAATAACTATAGAGTATAAGAAAGTTAAATGAGGACTATCCATTTCATAACTCATAGAAAATTGGATTTCATGAGTTTTACTTCATAAAGAAAAGACAAGTCAACTCACTGGTCATCAGTAGATTGAGCTGAGTCATCCAAGGTTCTTAATCTGGGATCACAGAGATATTGTAGAGGATCCATCAATTTCAATAGGAGGAAAACAATTACATCTTTATTGTCACTAACCTCTAGCTGAATTTAAGCATTTCCTTTAGTTTTTTAAAAACATTACTCTGAAAAGGGGTCCATGGGTTTCACCAGACTGCCAAAGGGGTCCATTATATGAAAAAAGAAGGTTAAGAATCCTTTCGTTAGAGACAGTAAAGCATCCAGGTGAAGAGGCGCGAAGGACATAATAATAGGTGAGTATGAAGAACCAGCAAATCAGTCAGGAAATTCTCTACTACTGTATTTGAACCTTGCTGATGGAGGAGAGGAATTGATATGGGGACTTTGTGAAGAAAATACTGGTTCCTGGAAGTAAGTTGAATGATGATTCATTTCAAGCTATTACCCTTTACGGTCATCCATAGTTTGATAGAAGTAGAACCTCTCAAATGGACTTATTTGCTCTTTACTGTCTTGCCTAATTTAAGGAAAATCAAAAGGGTGAAGATAGGTTTTGCAGATGCTTTAACCTAAGTATAATTTTGAAGTTAATTGGGCAAAGCAGTAGCCTGTCAGAGGAAAAGCTGACTGATATCCCTTGCATTGCCCAGTGAATCAACCTGAAGAGTTTCTTCCTTTTTTATATTTTATTGACATATTTTTGCTTTTCACAAACTGAATTTTCTTTTATATAACCCCCCCTTTTCTCTCCCCTCCTAGAGAGTCATCCCATATAACAAAGAAAACTTTAAGAGAAAAGAGGAAGAAAAAAAATCAGTGAAATCAATCAATACATAGCTGACAATATATGCAATGTTCCATATTTGTAGATCACCTCCTCCCCCTACCCCACCCACAATACACATACCTCTGCAAAGGACTAGGGGGAGGTGACTTCTTATAGATCTTCTTTAGAGCCATATTTATCCATTGTAATTTTGTCATATCTTTTTTCAATTGTTGTTCCTATTGTTTATCTTGTTTTAATAATGCATATATTATTTTCTTGCTCTACTTATTTCTCCTTGCATCAGCTTATGTCTTTTCATTCTTCTCTAGATTCATATTTGTTACTTCTTAAAACACAGTGATATTCCATTACATCTATAAACCATAATTTGTTAATTCCCCAGTTGATTGACATCTATTTTGTTTTCAGTTCTTTGCTACTATAAATATTTTGGTGTAAGTGGGACCTTTGTTTTATCAATGACCTCTTCCAAGCCTCATTTGGTCATGGTTTGGGTTTTGGTGTTTCAGACTAAGTGTAAGTAGCAATTATTTCTGTTCCGGACAGAAACCCTGAGGATCTTCTCCCAAGTTGGTTTGGGTTGGTTTTTTTGTTTTGTTTTGTTTTTTTAGTAGGCAAACTAGGTCATCTTTAGCCTCATTTCTTACCTAGCCATAAGTCACTGAATGACTGTTGCCTCAGACACACTGAAACTTGAGAAAAACCTTAGCTTAAAAAGGTCAAGGTCTCCCTCTGTACCTGGGGCCATCTCTAGTTGTGCTGACCTGTCTTGCCACTGGATTCAAATGACTGGAGGAAAATGTGAGACTGAGGATTTTGCACAGTCCTACCTCTCTTAAATCCAATTCACTTGCAAGTCAAGACATCTCCCTCTTGATATCATTGGTCTTCTTTAAGGATAAAGGATGAACAACTAGCACTTTGGGGTATATGCGTAGTAACAGAATCTCTGAGTCACAGGGTATGAACATTTTAGTCATTTTATTTGCATAATTCCAAATTTCTTTCTAAAATAATTGTATTAATTCATAGTTCCAATCACAACTCATGACTGTTCCTATTTTTCCACAACACCATCAATATTGAAAATTTACATCTCGATCTAAGGAATTTTTCTATGAGTTCTATTTTGCTTTAATAGAGCTAGAAGCCGATTGGATGGTGCACAATCTTGTTGAGTAAAGAGCTGGCTAGATTTGTCTGCCTCCTCCAGAGAGAAACTTGAAAACTTTGAAGCTCTCTGACTTAAAAAAAAAAGTCTCTTGTCACTATAGTAGTCTGATACTTTCTCAGAACTCTTTTAAAGGTGATTGTGAGATTAAAAATCTTGTCATTGTTTCATCATTTTGAGAGAAGAAAGGGAGTGGATTTGCCCTGTAAGTGGTAAGACCAGAAGGAAAACAGTTAAAAAAAGCAACTACTATATTAAATGTCTATCAGAAGCAGCTTCATTTGAGGCAGATTGTTCATAAAGATACAAAGAACATCAGTGCTTACAATTCTAAAATGCTATCTTCCTCTGTGTGTGTGATGAGAGACAGAAGTGTTTATACATTTCCATTCCACCCTACACTTAGCCTGAACCCCACTCCTACACGTAGCATGGAACTGGCTCCAATCAAGTTGGTAAAAATTAGACACAATCTTTTGTTCCATGGGTTTGGGAGAAAGTGAGGTGGTTTGTTTGGGCTACAGGTGATTGGAATGTTTACCTCTAATGCCTTCTGTTGCTTTTACCTTTTTTTAGTCTAATTAAAATGTTTAACTATGAGGTAACTAGTGAAAATATACAGATTCTAACAGGGGTTCTTATTCTAGGGGTGCAAGAGCTTGTTTTTAAAAATATTTTGTTAACTGTATTTCATTATAATTGGCTTCCTTGTAATTCTATGCTTTTCAGTTTATGCATTTAAAAACATCATTCTGAGAAGGAGTGCATAGGGCTTATCAGATTACTAAAAGGGTCTATGACACAGAAAGGTTAAGAACTCCTGCTCTAAGAAAAAGTGAGAATTTTTCAAGAGATATAAAAAGTTAATGAGAATAGAACCTATGGGTAATAAAACCTATGTTCCTCCCTCCTTACCCTCTCCCTCTCCACCCCACCCCTGTTGCTTTAGGAGTCACCACTAATTATGTAACTTTGTTTTGTGGTTGGAATTTAAACTTAAGCCAATGATATTAATTTATAAGTATAGCCTATATCAGATTGCTTGCTTTCTTAGGGAAGAGAGAGGGGAGAAGGAAGAGAGAAAAGATTATAAAATCTTATAAAGGTGAATATTGAAAACTAAAAAAAAAGTGAATGAATTTTTAAAGAGAGTTTAATGACATCAAAAATACAAAGGTGAATTTGGGAAAAGTATATAAAAGGCACAGTCATAAAGGTAGCCAGGACTACAAGGAAGGAATAGATTAACCTATGGAATAGCAAGGTAAGAAGAAAATTGATGGAATGGAGTAAAAAAAAATTAGAGAATACACAATGTCTTTGAATGCCAGAGTTTGGGAGGAAAGAGCTAAAAATAAAAGCAGTTCTCCAAGCTAACAACATTAGATAACTCTCCATCATTTTGAAGTGATCCAAGGGCTGTGTATTGACAATTTTATTTTTAGCCAGTAATCTTTCCCCTCTTTTTATTGACTTCACTGCATATTTGACTAGACTAGACAACTTTCATCAAAGTACAAAGTATAGTAAGAATCCCACTTCCTCTCCCACTTGCCCACTCATCAGGCCCACCTAATTCTAACAAGCTCTTCACTGTTCAGACCCTTTAACACATGTATGAACATGACAAAAATATGTAATAATTTTTTTAATGTACTATCTATTTATCTTGGCAGAAAAACTATCCTCCAAGAACGTCTGTTAATGTCATCATAATCTATTTTAGGTTGTAATCTCTTAGTAATTAGGCACAGGCTTTGGGAGGAGGCACTTACATGCAAATTCTCCTCAAACTGAAAGGATACTTTGGCTATTGGTGACTACTTATCCAGTTAGACCATTTAGCATCCATTTAATCCAATAAGATTACTTGGTACCTATTTCATCTATGATCCATGAAAGGAGTTTACATGACCTAAAGGAGACAAGATGTTCCAACAATCTTCAGAGGACTGAGAAAATTTCAGGATACTTCTAATCTGAAGTAATTTTTCCACAGGACTTTTTAGGATTCTTTTATGAAACCCATTTGACTTAAGTCAGGGAGTAAAGATAGGACACCAAGGAAAAATGCCTGGTTCCCATTCTTCTCTTTCATTCTCAAGTGCAAAGTAAGTAGGATGAAGGTAAACAAAGGAACAAATTAATTTTGCAGGCACATAAGTAATGAAGGGGTCTAAATCTATTAATAAATCACCAAGCATTTAGTAAGTACTTACTCTGATCCAAGCACCCATATTAGACACTAGAGATACAAAACCAAAAATGAAACCAGCCCCAACCTCAAGGAGCTACCTTTTACTGGAGAAAATAATGTGTACACTTATGAGTACATACAAAACATCAGGTTCAAATGAAAGAATCCAAGACAAATGAGTCTAATAGTTACTCCAAGCATCAAGAAAATCACTCTTCTCACCTGGAGGGAGATTACTAAAGCATTCTTGGTCTCATGAGCTACAAAGCTCCAGGCTGATTTACTGTGTCTATGCACAGCTCTCTGACTTGGGCTGCCTTGTTACCTGTGACAATTAAAAGTTTATTTCCTACATGCTTTACAATCTATTTGGTTGGACATTCCCCAGAAGAGCCCTGTGAGTCAGATTAGAAGGGTTAGCTCTATTTTACTCTTGAGGAATTGTCAGAGTTAAGTGATTTGCCCCAGTTCCCTCAGATAATTAGTGGCCAATCCAGAGAAGTAGGCCTTGTTAATTTTGTAACCTACATAAGCTATTGGACCACATTGCCTGTTCCTCTATAAATATTTCATATGTAAAACAGGTGAAAACACTTACAATCCAAAAATAAAGAGCCCAAGCAGAAAGTAAAGCAAGTGTCAAGGTCCATTAATCAGGTGCCCACCCTTTTCTGTACTTGGTCACAGGGAAGTGCTCAGTTAAATTAAAATATTTTCAAACCCTATATACAGATGATAAGTTGGTAACTACTTTATGTATGCATTTCTAACTCTTGTTTGATCCTGGTAGTACTAGGTTGTTAGCTGTCCTGAGTGAGTGTGGACTATGGCATTCTAAAGTAGGCTGTTGAGAATGTTCTGCAAATCTGGGTCTTCCATACACATGAGACTTCCAGTACAGTATTTCCAGAATGCTTTGACTTCATGTCTGTGGAAGACCCAGACTGAGGGAGCTAATGAATGTGGAAGAACATGAACCTCCTCTTCAAGTCTATTAATTTTTCTTTTTCAAAATTTTTTATCACAAACTTAAATATCAATATCACTTCTCAAAGAATAAAAAGGAGGTTGTTACAACTAAGGTTGTAACTTTAAACTTCTGCCATGTACAGTTAGGTTTTTTCACTTTATCTTACATTTAATATGAGAGTAACAAAATTACCCTGTTTGGGGCCTCTTCTGGACTTCTTTTTGGTTTTTTTCTGGTTTTTTTTTCAACTATTTTATTGACACTTTTTTTCTTCTCTGTCACTGCATACTAACTCTTTACCCCTCAAACAGAAGCCCTCTTTTGTAACTAGTCAGCAAAACAAATCAACCCATGGGCCATGTCTGAAATTATGTCTCATTTCACACCTCTAGTCCACTATCTCTCTCCCAAGTGGAAGAGGGAGAAGGGAGGTAAGCTTCGCCATCAGTCCTTCAGATTAATGACTGGTCACTGTATTGATCAGAGCCCTGAAGTTTTTTCAAAATTGTTTTCTTTCTTATTATCATCTTGCAAAGTATTCACCCAATTCTTCTCATTTCACTGTGAATCAGTTCATACAAATCTTCCCAGTGTTCTCCGAATCCATCCTATCATCATTTCTTATACCACAATTCATTCGCCAAATTCTGGAAACCCACTTTGTTTCTGATTCTCTACCACAACAAAAAGCTGTACAATGAGTGTTTTTGTACAAATGAGCCCTTTCCCTCCTTCTTTGACTTCTTTGGAGTAGATGCACCATGGAGGGATCACTGCATCAAGAAATATGCACAGTTTAGTAAATTTGGGGGAATAGTTCCAAATCACTTTTCCAGAGTGTTTGGACCAATTCACATTCCTACTAACAGGATATTAGTGTGCCTGTCCTTCCATTGCCCCTCCAACAGTTGCTATTTTTATCTGTCACCAAGCCATCTTCCGGAGTGAAACTGAGACAAGAATGTAAGCTGACAACTCTGTTAACCAGCCGATGTCCCCTATACCATCCATGCAGACATAGAAGAATTGAAGGCTAGACTTGGAATGGCCTTGGACAACATTTGGTCCAACTCTTTCATTTCACAGATGTGGGAAATGAGGCTCAAGGAATAGAAGTGACTTTCCCAAATTAGTACAGCTAGGAAATAAGGGAACAGAATTCAAACCTAGGCATCATAATTCAGACTCCAGAGTTCTTTTCTCCCATACTACCCTACTAAAGATGATGTTCCTAGTAGCTACTTAAATATGCAGATAAGAATATAAAAATAAAAAGGAGCATAGACTTAGAACTAGAAAGGGTCTCAGAGGTGACTGAATACATTTTCTACATTTTAGAGCTAAGGTAACTGAGCCTCTGAATGGCATGGCCCAAAGCCACACAGATAGTAAGTAGTAAATGGCAGAGCCAAGATTTGGAGCCACGTCCTTTGACTCCAAATCTAGTCCTCCTTCTGTTGACCCACATTCCCACATCACAATAACAGCATGATCGTCTCATAATAACATGTGTGCATGGTTTATGGAAATGTGTTGTAATGCTTTGTGGTCATGCTTCACACTATGTGATAGTACCAAGTACTCTGTGGAAAGTCAGAAAAACCAGGTAGACTACCTGGAAATTCCTTTGTGCATGAATTGTTTTGCCTGCAGGATAATATGAAACATTTGTGTATGAGGGTGGGGACTCCACACACAGCAGAGATGATCTCATCCAGTGTGGAATGAACCTGGCTTAGAGCAGGAATATTTCTGGAGCCGAGAGACAGTGAGTTGGGGCCAAAGTATATGGCATAGACACTTCCTCATGAAGTCCAAGTGTGACTAAGGCATCTTCTAAGTGCTCTATGGAATGAAATGAACATGTATTTGGTCATGTATAGCTATAGCCTCATAATACTAAACTATATAAAAATACTAGCAGTCCCTAGTACAGTATCCAACAAAATGTAAAAGTCTTGTGCTATGGGAGTTTGTGCCAACAAATAAATGATCCATGCTGATTCAAATTAGCCCCAATTAGCCTCATTCAAATTAGGCTGAATGTAAACCTGTGACATTGTGTGGAAATAGAATGGTAATTGAGGAGAACTTGACTTTGGCTGCCTTGATCTGAGGTTGTCTTCATTTTCAATTTTCAAAGGAGGCCACCCTTGCCCCCAAATAGGATACCATTTTGTCTTCTGTGTTTTGCTTTGGACCAATGATTTCATCAGTGTGGTTACTTCTTCTATTAATGTAAGGGTTCCACACCTTCTCCTCCTCTCTGATTTTTATCCTTTATCCTACCCAAAGTGCTGGAGACCTCCTTGTGGTATTTTGAGGGGTATGGGTGAAGCAGTGTATGTTCTTTCTACTTCTTACTGCATGACTAATCCACCTCCTTTGATGTCATACATAGCAATAATTCAGTTAGTCAACTACTATTTAGTAAGCACCTACTATTTGCAAAGGGGCAATTAGGGGGCATAGTGGATAAAGTACTAGACCTGGAGTCAGGAAGATTAAGCTTCATGAGTTCAAATTTGGCTTCAGATACTTATTATCTGTGTGACCCTGGGCAAGTCATTTAATCCTATTTTCCTCAGTTTCCTCATTAGTAAACTAAGCTGGGAAAGGAAATAGCAAACCACTCCAGTATCTCTGCCAAGAAAGCCCTAAATGGAGTCACAAAAAGTCAGACACAACTGAAACGACTCAACAGCAATAATAGCTCTTTGCCAGGTACTGTGCTAAGTGTTTAGGATCCAAAATAAAGGCCAAAAATAGTCCCACTCATAGGAATTTTTAAAAGCCCAGTGTATGGAGATGCAAAACCAGAAACTAAGCCTGCTTTCAAAGAGCTTATAGCCTTTCCATGAAAACAGTAGACCCTCATCCTTATTGTTTTTTGTACATGATTTTTTGTTAATATTGCAACCCCTCCTCTCCAACACACACAAATATACATACACTCACATCTGCAAACTGAATGTGAAATTCTTACTTACTATAAAAATAGATTTTCTTTGGGGTACTTTTTGGAAGAAAAAATATAAATTATGTTTTTAACAAATTGCATCTTGAAGCTTTTTATTGCAATTCTTGGAGAACAGGTGAATAATAACAGCTAACATGTATATAAGCGCTTTAATGTTTGGAAAGTGTTTTGTAAATGTTGTCTCGATTCTCACAACAACCACAGGAGGGACATGCTCTTATTATGTTTCCCATTTCTTTTAATAGATGAAGAAACCAAAGCAGACAGAGGTGGCATGACTTGCCCAAGATCACACAGCTAGAACCTGAGACAGGATTTGAATCTAGGTCTACCTCATTCTAAATCCAGTACTCTATCCACTGTGCTACCTAGCTGTTTCCCAAAACAGACCAAAGCAACCAAGTATGGAAGACCTGGAGCATTCTCTGGGCTCACTCTGACGGTGGTATGGCCTTCTAGAATCCAAGGACATTTTGAAGGAAACTGAAGCAGTGCAGTCCTGTATGAGGACATTTTCTTTTCATTTTTAGTTTTGGCTAATATATTATTTAAAATTCTCACATCACTATTCATAAATAATGAAAGTCAGCATTATAAAGTGGATGGAAAGTAAATCTTGGAGTCAGAAAGACTTGGTTTCAAGTCTTGCCTCTTACACAAAGTGCCTATGCAACTAAGGGAAATTCACAGTCTCTCTGTGTCCCCAGCAAATCTCTGCAACTATAAAATATAGAAAAGTTGCTGATCTTGATTGGCAAAGATAGTTGCCACAATGGGAACTCTTTACATGGACAAAATCACAGGTTGTACTCTCCAAACACCAAAATTTAAAAAAATTCGTGATATTATTTTACAGTTTTCTTTCTCACCCTTTTGTCCTTTGAACTTGCTTCTCTCTAAGTTTCCATGACTCTCCTCTGTCCTGGTTCTGACATCCACCATGGATTCGTCCTGGGGCTTGTGAAGATACTTTTTAGGGACTTTGGGGATAGAAATGAAAACTTTTTGATGATTTGCACTTTACAAAAGTAAAATGAATTGTTTCATAAGGTAGAGAAGTCTCCATCACTAGCGATATTCAAGGACAGGAACAATAATCTCTCATTAGGGATATTGTAGAATAGATTTCTGTTCCAACACATGTTCAGTTAGATGACCTTTGAGATGCTTTCCGACTCTGAAATACTATGTTTTGTTTTCACTTTTATAGACTGATCTTGGTTGGGGTCATTCTTTCATCTTGAACCCTTCCATGGCATGATAATTCAGTTTTCTATATAATAGAACAGAAGCAGTTAGGCAGCACAGTTGAGAGAGTGGCAGACCTGGAATCAGGAAGACTCATCTTCCTGAAGTCAAATCTATCTTCACTTAACTAACTGTGTGACCCTGGGCAAGTCACTTAACCTGAGTTGGAGAAAGAAATGGCAAACCACTCCAGTACCTTTGCCAAGAAAACCCCAAATGGGATCACACAGTCAGACATGGCTGAAAAACAAAATACATAATGGAACAATGTTTGGTCATTTCTATGGTGGCAAACTAATATTTTTAAAGGATAAAGCAATACTTAATGCAGGTAGGCCTTAAGAATTGTGGTATAAGAGTGTTTCATATCCTCTTATGTATATTCAAGAAAGAATTCTAGCAACAATGATCTGTGATTGGGCTGTTGACATACTATATGTAAATGTGACATCAATGAACATTGTAAGTGTCCTACTTATTCTTTCATTAGGATCAGAAACTAGTGAGGTATTTAGGTTCAAATACAGTCATTTGTTCAGGGCAGAGAGAAAGACATTTACCAAAAAAACAAAACAAAACCAAGGAGCACCAAGAAAGAAAAGTCTTTTAGGAGATGTAAAAATAAAAGACTTCCATAACAACGGCTGAAAGGTGTATTTGAACCTAAGTGTATTCAGGTTCTCTAGCTTAGCCACCAATGACCCTAAGATTTTAAGGAAATATAGTTGATTTGAAGGAGCAGCCAGTTGGGATAATGTTAAAACATTTCATCTCTTGTTTTACTATACAAATCTAGCATTTAAGAAGCGATTTAATTTTTCCTTGGTATATTGTCTGAAATTAGAACTAGCCTGCACCAGGTGAGCAGTGGTGCCTTGTGACCACTCTGTGGCTTAAATGGACAGGCTTCAGTCATTCAATGGTTCAAATATATATCTTTTCATTAAAATATGACCATAGAAACACTAATGAATATAATATCTGAAAGAGGAACTGTATCTAAAGCAAGACTTTAAAGAAATAAACACATTTGACTTCCTATCTCTTTTGCTAATTAACAAGGTCACCGAATCCGAGAGTTGGAAGGGGCTCCAGCAGTCATGTACTCCAGTTCCTACCCCAAGAAATCTCCACCCTAACGTAACATAGATTCACAGAATTTGAGAGTAGCTAACATTTATCTGGAATTTTTTAAGAATTGCAAAATTCTCTCCATATATTATTTCATAATGCTATGACATAGATGCTATTTTTATCCACATTTTTACAGATAGTTTCTGACTTTGAATCCCTTACCAGGAGACCTGTGACTTTTACAGTAATCATTCATTTTTACTTCATTAGCTGGGTCTCATGTGAAATGAAATGCTCATGTAATGGTCCCCTTAGCATCCAGAAATTTTTTTTTTAGAGCAGAGGACAGCTTAAAGTTTGTGTTCTTAAACTTCATTTCATTTCTTTTTTTAATTAATATGCTTTTTTGTTTTCCATTTCACTCCAAATGAAAAAGAAAAAGAAAACCTTCATAACAAATGTGCATCCTCAAGCAAAGCAAATTCCCTCATTGGTCAGGTCCAAAAAATGTATGTTTCACTTTATATTTTGAATCAATTACCTCCCTATCATCTCAACCAGTAACTTTTATAAGCATTCTCTGATGATGAGTGTAACAATGACTCCCTGAAGACCAGGTGTGTTACATTTTCCCTCTCCTAGAGGGTTCCCCAGTACCCAATAGGGGGCTGAAGGTCTCTCTGACTCTGTATTGGCTCAAGCCACCATAAATTTTGTTTCCCCTGTTTTTGGGGTCCCCATTGCTCAATTCCACTTAACAACCTAGATCAACTTTTACAAAGGAATATTTTTTACTTCTGAGTAAAAGGTACAGCAAAAACAAGCATACAAAAATTTTCCCCCAATCAAAAGAAAAGCCTTGAGCCCTCTACCCTCTCAGCTTTAGGTAGTTCCAGCAAATTCCAAGTCCAAACGTCTTTCTGGGTTTTCATCCTGGGACCCTGGCTTTTTCCTCTTAGCTCTTTGGAACCACTGGCCTGGAATCTTGGACTCCAAGATTCCCATGACCCACGTGCCACTCTTAGTACCTAGAACTCAAAAGAACCAATAAAACAGCACTAAATCTCTAAGTCCCTTTCTCAAGGCCAAGGGGCCTAAGGAAAAGGAAAGGTTCCCCTGAAGCCCTTCCTGGCCCAGGGATCTGCTTGGTGCCTCTCATGTAAGGGAATTAATCTTTCACCCTTGGAAAGATTCACTACCAGAAAGGGAGAGACTGGGCCTCAGGTAGATTTTTTAAAACATGGAAAGAGGTTGATGGCTGAATGTCCATAACTGAACCACTATTGTCTTCCAGAAAAAGGTCCCAAGCATCTCTCACATGAAGTTATAGATATGGGGAACAGGAAGGATGATGGAGAAAAGAGAGAGGAGAAAGCAAAAAAGTCATGCATTAACTGTAGTATGTGGATAAGAGACACTACCAAACATGTACTGCTGCAAATAATATTGGAATATGCAACCTTGGCTAGAGATACACTTGCTATGAGGGTGATATCTAACACAAACTGTTGTATGCATCCCTAGCTAGTAAATCAAAAAAGACCCAAAGCAAAAGCCACCATCTTCTTGGATGAAAGACTGATACAGAGAAAGTGTTGAATCTAGAATGAGAAAACCTGAATTCAAATTCTGACTCAGACAACTCTTGTCAGTTCTACTTCCTTATCTCTCACTTACATTTCTTTCCATTACAAACCAACCGCTTTAGCTCAGAACCTCATTATCACTTATTTCAATGACTCAGTTGGTTGCCATTATCCAGTCTCCCCTGTCTCAAATCCAGCCTCCACTTAACTACCAAACTGAGATTCCTATAGGACAGACCTGACCATGACACTCCCCTACTCAAAGCTCCCCACTGCCTTTAAATGACAAATTGCTCTGTTTGACATTTAAAGCCCTTTATAATCTGGCTCTAATCTTACCTTTTCATGTTGATTATATATCACTCCTCTTATATTCTACGTTCCAACGAAATTGGCCAACTGTTCCCAAGTACAGAACATTCTTTCTCTTCCTTCTGTACCCTTGTTCAGCATGTCCTCAATGACTGGAATGTTCTCCCTCCTCAATTTTGCCTCTTGGGATCCCAAACTTCATTTAAGGCCCAACTCTAAAGCTATCTCCTATTTTGTATCACCGACTACTGAGTGACTTTCCTGATTAACACAGTCATGAAACAAAAATTATTTTGTGTATATTTTGTTTTATTTATCCATCTACCTAATTTTCCCTCATCCCCTGATCCAGCAGGATCTATGCACTCTGAGGGCAAAAATTCTTCATTTTTATCTTTAAATCCTGAGCAATTGGTACAGCGCCTGGCATGTAGTAGGTGATAAAGGTCTGTTAGTTCAGGGAATACTTGCTTGAACCTGGGCAACTTATCTAACTTTTCACCTGTAAAATGAGATGATTTGACCAGACATATTCATTGACATTTTGTTCAGCTCTTAACATAATACAGCATGCATTTAGGATAAAATGACCACCTTTGAACCATGAATTTCTGAAATGCATGTAATGGTGTAATGTTAATAGAATGGGAAGATCTTTCCTGCCCATTAATAGGTCTATGTGACCTCCTTTGAGCTCAGGGCCCAGTTGACAGTTGCGATGGAGCCTGAACCACAAGGCATAATGGGGGGAGTTCACTAAACAGGTGGAGCTAGAAGGGTGGAGCAGAGAGGGAGAGTGAAGCAGAACTGGGACAGAATGAGGCAGAGTAGCTAACTTGAGGGACAGAGGGAAGAATTTTGCCTAGGGGAACTTGCTTGTGGGGATGCTTAAGAGAGGGAAGGCGTATGCATGGTGGTGGTCCCTGGATTGGTAGTGTGTATAAACTTCTTTGTTACCATGGTGGAATTGACTTTCTGGTATCTGAATAAATATCTTGGTTTTGTCTTTGAGGAAGAGAGTTTGTTATATTATGCGATTCAACCCTGGAAATATGTCTTCATATTCATAATGGCTGCTATGGGTATGACATTGGCAATATCTAAGTTTCCAAGGAAGAAAAAAGAACATTGATGGACTGTCTGAGGAAGAGGAATAGTATAGACTGCCTGCATAGTACTTAAAATTACTGGTGCACAATGAAATTGCTAGCCTAATTACAGATTGGCTAAATAAAATAAAATGGCTTAATCCAAGGCTTTTAGGTTGCATATTCAATCTTACACACAAAGGCTATGTATGAAAAAGGCTCACTGGTACCCATATCAATGTTGTTTGGTTTTTGTTTGTGTTGGAGAGAACATTTTATTAAAGATTAGGAATTCAGGAAGACTGAACAAAGTACAGTCAGTTCACTAGATTTGTAGGCAGTATAAAGAATGAGGATATTTTATTAATTTAGAGCTTTAAGTTGCTTAATTAAGTCCAGAAGGAATTTTTCCCTTGGTCAGTATTATTCTATTTTAATAATTCAAGTTAAAAATTCCATCAGTCTAGACCAAGGCTAACTGGGCATATAATCTGGCAAAAGAGTCTTCATGAGTGCACAATTAAATGAATGGTATTTGTTTGACTAAGACTCCTAAGGCAATGCCTAGTTCCACGTATGGACACATTTTTACATTAAATACTTGGGCTAGAAAACTTGAAATGAGAGAACTATTTATATTGAACAAGTATTTCTATATGATTTTATTTAGGGAGAGAAAAAAAATTAAAGACCCATATAGAAGCACCATATTGTAATGGATTTAGTCTGAAAGGATGTTAGTTCAAATTCCAGCATACTTACTACCTGTGTGACTGTGGGAAAATCACTTAAGCTCTCTAGGATTCAGTGTAAAGAAATTGTTCACCACAATCATCCAAGCTCCTTTATAGCTCTAATTCCTATTATCCAGGGTTCCATCCAGGATATAATTATTCTATATGCTACATCTTTCTCCAAAGTCAATAGTTGTCGTTCAGTTGTTTCTATCATGTCTGAGTCTTTGTGACCCCCATTTAAAGTTTTCTTGGCAAAGTCATTGGAGTGATTTGCCATTTCTTTCTTCAGCTCATTTAACAGATGAGGAAGCTAAGGTAAACAGCGGGTGAAGTGACTTGCCCAGTCACACAGCTAGTATTTGTCTGAAGCCAGGTTTAAACTCAGGAAGATGAATCTTCCTGACTCCAGTTCCAGCCCTCTATTTACTGCATCACTTACCTGCCCTTAAAGTCAGTAGACTAGCTGTCTAAGTTGATTTAGGCACAGATGATAAAAGATGAGTATAGTCAAAGTTAAAGGGAACATAGGAACCAATACATCCAATAGAGCTATTAAATAGTCCAGCCACTATAGAATATTTATTGGAATTATTCAAGGAAAGTGAGTCAATTGTTCATACCCTTTGATTGAATGATCCCATTTACTCCAGAAAGGTCAAAGATAAAAAGAAAGGTTATGTTAATACTAAAATATTCATAGCAACCCTTTTTTGGTAGCAAAAAATGGGAAACAAAACTGGTTCCTTTTATGGTACAAATTTTGGTACACAAATATAAAGAATTTTATTGGGCTGTAAGGAACAACAAGTGTAAGAAATTCCGAGAAATATGGGAAGGCCTGGATGAAGTCAAAATAAACAGAATAAGGAGAACAATATATGTGATATCTACAAAATTGTGGAGAACAATCCCAAAAAGGAGCTGAATGCAGATTAGATGCAATAACTGATGCCTTTTAGCCAAGATAGATGATAAAATACTCTTCCCTCAGTAGAGCAGGTGGAGGAATGGTGAACTTCAAATGCATTGTGTAGCATCTTCAGAGAGATATGATCAATATATTGACTGGTTTTGCCTAATATTTTCTTCATTACAAGAAAGGGATCTGGGAAAGAAAGAAGAGGGTGCATAACGATATCAGTAATATATTTTTCCAATTCATTTATTTATTTTAGTTTTCAACATTCACTTCCACAAGATTTTGAGTTCCAAATATGCTCTCCAATAATATTTTTTAAAACATTTAAATATGTCTCATCCCACAGGCTCAGGACCTAAAAGAGAGTGAGCCAGAACTTATAAATTATATAATGGACAAGTATTTTCTACCTAAATCAAGTCTAGTAAGTCAAATCTGGAAGTTTTTATTAAACATCTACTATGTTTCAGGCACTATGCTAAGTGCTGTACAAAGAAAGGCAAAAAAACAGTGCCTTCATTAAGTGACTGTTCTTCTGAGTCTAACTCCAGGTATGGATGGCAAGAAAGGCGGTCTGAGCCTCCAATCCATGATGCCAGTAAGCCTGTGAGATGCTGGTATGAACTCAAAAAGGTAATCTCATGGGAAGGATGCGAGAGCAGCTGTTCAGCCTGGGCTGAATTTCTCCACTGACACCTGGCAGACTCTAAGCCTCACTGAATGTAAGTTGACAGTCTATGCCTGCCTGGAATTGATATGAAGTTGGGGAGATATTGGTTCCCTGCAATATCCCTACTCTTAATGGCAATTTCCTATAGTCAGTCCTAATGCCAGATCTATTAAATTATAGATTGTTGGTAAGGGAACATCTGAGGTTAAGTCTAAAAGCTATTAGGCTTGGGACTTTAGACCAACAACAAGTTAGGGTTCTTTAATTCTTAGTAATACTGTGGAGACAATTAGGTTAAGGGCTTGTGAAATTAGCAACATAAATATTATTTGTGTCTCAGTTGGTTAATGTTTAAAAAAATTCTTTTGTGGTCCATATCGTAAATGCTTTAAAAAGAAGTATCACCTGACCAAAAGTTGGAATTGTTTTATGTGATATGAACTGTGTTAAAAATGAAAAATTAAATTTAAAAAAATTTTTAAAAAAAGAAAATGAAAATGTTTATATCCTTTGACCATTGATTATCTAGTGAATCATATATTTTAATCAGTTCCTTATATGTTGAATATGCAAAGATGTTTTTCCTTTGTACTTATTCTCCTTATAACTTTTGCTAAATATTTTGTGTGCAAATTTTTAAAAATTTGTCATCAAAATTGTCCTTTATTTCTTTTATGATTTTCTTGATCCTTTGGTCTTCCCTTACCATATATATGACAGGTAATTTCTTCCTTGCTCTTTTGGTTTGTTTATGCTGTTTCTCTTTATTATTCTAAGCCATCTTTACATTTAGAGTCTATCTTGGTATATTGTGCATACTTGGCATATAGTGTATATTTTATATATTGTATAAAGTGTCAGTATAAACCTAATTTCTGCCATATTCCTTTCCAGTTTTCCTAATAGTTTGAATTAAATTGTGCTTCTCCAATATTTTGGATCTTTGGGATTACTGTGTTCATTTCTTTTTGTATGTTTTATCTGTAATTTCAAAGGCTTTATGAAAAAAATTCAACTAATTTTAGCTGATTCTTTAGAATTCTTTAGATATATCATATTATATGCAAAAAGTCATACCTATATATATGCAAAGAAGCAATAAGATTAGTTGGTTTTCTTTGGGAAAAAAAAACAATCCCCTCAAGGAGTTCACAATCTAATGAGATAGAGAGGAGACAACATGTAAACAACTATGTACAAAGTACACACAAGATAAAATGGAGATAATCCCAGGGGGATTGCACCAGCATTAAGGGGGAATTGGAAAAGACTTCTTATAGAAGGTGGGATTTTAGTTGGATTTTGAAGGAAAGCCAGGAAACAGAGATGAGGAAGGAGAAAAATCAATAAAAATTCATGGAGTTGGGGAATACTGTCTTAGGGAGAGGAATGGCAAGGAGGACTGGTACTGTATTTCTTTAAGTTAATGAAATCCATTTAAATCAGACATACCCTCTAAATAATACAGACAGGAACAGGAATTTCAGATGGAATTTTAACCATGTCACCCCTAAATTTTTGCATACACTTTTCCAAATTTTTATGAGAACAATATAGACCATTACTTTTCGAATGAAAAACAAAAAAAGGGAAGGTAAACAATTTTTAACCTTGCCTCAGGCTGCAATAAAATACATGTGCTCTTAGATGAACCTTCATTTATTCCTTTAAAAATAAGTCTTTACACAAAGTACAAAACATGTAGTGAATGTAATGTTAAAACTAATAGGAAACCACACTTTCCAAGTCATAGTCCCCAAGAAACTGCAGCATCTTTGAGTTTCCCAGGCAGTAACATTCTTCAGAGAGGCTGAGAAAGGCTTTCTCAACATCAAGATGATGAGCAAACCTGAGTTTTCTCTCCCAGCTATTTATTCTATCTATATCTTATTCAGTTCTACCTCAGGCTGAACTTCCCCCAAATCTTGAAGTAGATCTATCTGGCATTCCCCAGAGTCTTCTCCTACCATTTTCCCATTCTGCAGTGTCCCTCGCTTCTCCTTTCAAGCAATTTAGTGTCTTCATGGTCTTGCCTCCCCTTCCTTGCTCTCAGATTAAAACATGCTATCAGTCATCGATATTACCCCTTAGAACCACATTTAACTCAATAAGAAACTGGGATGGAGGTTAAAGATCAGAATATAGTGAGAAACAAGCAGACAAATATAAAAACATCTTATTTATATTTTTCTGGGCATTATATATAGGCTTTCCTTGTTTCCTCAAAATGAAGAAGAGACAGAGAGAGTTTTAAAGAGGCTTGTGACAATGATTTCCATTATTCCTGTTATTGCCGTGTGTGTGTGTGTGTGTGTGTGTGTGTGTGTGTGAGAGAGAGAGAGAGAGAGAGAGAGAGAGAGAGTGTGCATTCAAATAAGCAAAATTTAATTTTTGTAAAGAGGTTATCTCATGTTTCTGTGAACTTGCCAGGACAGACTTGGCATTTGGGGTTTGCCCCCTTTGGTTGGTCAGCTACTCAATAGCAATTCTCATAGAAGGAACAATTAAAAGAAACTGAAGGTGTTTATATATCATAGAAAAGAAAAGCCTGGTCTGGGAGTAAGGGAATGGGGCGGAATGGGAAGGATATGCTAGTTGTTTTCAAACTTTAAATAAGCTGTCATCCGGAAGTTAGGGGCACTAGGTGGCACAGTAGTTAGAGCACCAGTTCAAATCTAGCCTCAGACATTTAACTAGTTGTTTGACCCTGGGTGAGTCACTTAATCCTGTTTGCCTCAGTTTCCTCCTCTGTAAAATGAGCTAGAGGAGGAAACGGCAAACCACTCCAGTATCTTTGCCAATAAACCCCAAATGGGGTCATGAAGATTCAACCATGACTGAAGTGAATGAACAATATGGAAGCTATATTCAATTTAATTCTGCTTGGCTCCAGAAGGAATAACTAGAACCAATCATTGAAATTTAAAGGGAAATAGGCTTCATACCAACATAAGGGAGAGTTTCCAAACAATCACAATTATACAAAAATGGAATGGTCTGTCTTAGAAAGTAATGACTTCTTTACCAAATGAGGAGACACCACTTGGGTGGCACAGTGAATAGAGCACCGTCAGGAAGAAATGTGTTCAAATCCAGCCTCAGACATGTATCTTGTGCAAACCATTTAATCTCAGTTTCCTCAAGTGTAAAATGGAGGACCTGCCTCAGAGGAGTGCTGTAAGGATCAAATGAGATATTTTAGCACTGCTAGGCACATAGTAGACACTATATAAATGGTTGTTCCCTTTCTTTCTTCCCCTGCAAGCAGAAGCTAAAGACCATTTCTAAGTTGTTGTCATGGTGATCCTTATATCTGGAAGGGAATTGAGCTAGATGACTTTTGAGGTTCCTTAAAAACTGAGATTCAGTGGTAAGAGTGAAAGATTAAGTCTGGAAAGACTTCTATTTTTCTTTTGTGAGAAGCTTTGAAAAAGCTGTAATTCTCTTGAGGAATTGGTCAAATCAGTTCCTGATTGAATTGTTTCCCCATTCTCCACCTCTTGATATAATCACAGAAATTAAAGATCAAACAGAGATAAGATATTAATCTGTTAAAATGAAGGTTAAAAAAAAGCATATCTATACACTATTGTCCATTTATGAAGAAGTTTCCCTGATTAATCAGAAAGGGAGCTTGACTTTGGCCAGTTAAGCCTTGGCCATGCTCCTGCTGGCCCTTAAAAGAAGTGATAGAATCTAGCTCTGGGTAAGCCACATAAAAGACTCATAGAACTAGAGAAGGGGAGGCCACAAACAGCCACTTGATTCCATAAAAACAAAAGAATGAATAGAAGCAGCTGCCATGAGGAAGGGCTTGATCTTCATCCAGGTCATGTCTGCCAACCTTGGGTGTCCCGTAGGACTCTGTCCTGGCCCTCTTTTCTTCTCCTCTTCTTCTTCTATTTCACTTATTAATTTCATCAGCTCCCATGGATTCACTAATCATCTCTATGCTATTGGTTCTCAAATCTACTTATCCAGCTGTAACCTCTCTGCTGACATCTACCCCCAAATCTCAAATTTCCTTATAGACATCTTGAACTGAATGTCCCATAGATATATTAAATTCAACACGTCCAACATGTCCAAAACTGAACTCATTATCTTTATCCCCCTTCCCTCCCCAAAAAAAAAACCTTCTCATCTTCCTGACTTCCCTGTTACTGTTGAGGATACCACCATCCTCTCAGCCAGATTCACAACCTAGGTGTCAACCTTGACCCCTTACTTTCTTTCACACCCTCCCATATAAAATGTGTTGCCAAAGTCTGTTGATTTTACCTTCATAACACCTTCATAACATGTCCCCTTCTCTCCTCTGATATTGCCTCTACTTTGGTACAAGGTTTTCACCTCTGGACTCTAGCAATAACCTGCTGGTTAGTCTGCCTGAATGCAAGTCTCTTCCCACTCCAGTCCATCTTCCACTCAGCTTTCAGAATGAAATTCCTAAAATGATTTTCCAGTCATGTCACCCCTTTCCATGCAGTAAACTCCAGTGGCTCTCTATCACCTCCAGGATTAAATATTAAATTCCTTGTTTCATATTCAAAGCCCTTCATCACCTGCACCCTTTACCTTTCCAGTCTTTTTACATCTTACACACCTCCCCTACCTCACGTATTCTGAGATTCCATATTCACAGGATTCCTTTGTGTTCTTCACACAAGACACTGCATTTCCCTATATCAGGCATTTTCACTATCCCCTCACCCTGGAATGCTCTCCCTCTTTATCTCTGCCTACTTTTTTCCCTAGCTTCTTTCAAGTCCCTACTACAATGGGAAAGAAGTCTTTCCAATCCCCCTAAATTCTAGTGCCCCTCTAACTGATGATTATGTCAAATATATCCTGTATGTAGTTTGTACATAGTTGTTTGCATGCTGTGTCCCCCATTGGACTCTGAGCTTCCTTCTGCCTTTATGTGTATCCTCAGTGCTTAGCTTAGTGTCTAATGCAGAGAAGGGACTTACTAAATGTTTATTGAGTGACAACTCTGTCATCTAAAAAATAAAAACATGAAAAGATCATTGTGAGCATGTGCAAGGTGGAATTTTTGTTGCTTTTTTTTTTGTAGTTCAGCTTCCTAGGCTCAGGCTAAATTGAGAACATCTGAAGACTCAGTCGCCTTTGAACCCTGGTAATTCACAGTTGTGCTGAGTTACATGGGTTGTGAAGCCTTCTGACTCTGAGCCTATTAGTTGAAAACTGTCTCTACTGTGAAGTTGGTATTTTACTGCTTATGAGAAGGACCTTTTCATTCCCTGGATGTGACTCTGAGTAGCCATTTGTTAAGAGTTTCCCACACACACACACTCAGATGTTATTGGTGTACCCCCATCCAGTGGTGTATGTAAGTGGTTGTAACTTCGTCAGACTGTGGGAGCCCTGTCTGTTGATCTTTGTGCTAATTTCTCTGCTTGTATTTTCTCCCTTTCTATTTTCTCCATGTTCAGGATGTTAACCTTTCCCCTGAATTAGTGAATGACTTATATATGCTTAATTAAAGAATTGTTAACGCCTTTGACGCTGTCTTTCCTTTATAAAGCAGATCAAGGACCTGTGCTAGCAGGCCATCCTGGGTGTGCTAGGGTGCTTGCTAATACAATCATTAAACAAAATTTTCCAGTGCTTCTGAGGTGGGTTTTAGATAAAAAAAAAAAAACAAAAAAAAACCCCCCAGATTATTTGTATTGATTTTGTCTTTGTTGTCCATGTTAGGGAATTGTTTTATCAGTAAAAGTCTTACAAACAGGACTTCTAAGATCTTGAATAAACCCCTTCCAACAGAGTCTAAGAAAATATGGATTATGTTCGATTCTATCCTGTGGCAAATGGTTTTTATAGTTAAGAATAACAGCATGTGAATGTGCCTCACTTTGTCCACTAGATACATTCCCTAAAAAGTTATATAGATGTCTCATTTTTATAAGTCAAATCCCAACTGAAAAGCAATGAGGGATATACACAATATCCTGTTGTGTATCATATTGTATGATGAACAGTCCTTTTGTACAGTAATTTAAAAGTTATTCTTGTGATAGTTTTGTGTAAATCCAAATTTTTCTATGTTGGAATTACCTAAAAGAATATACATTTCTATTCACAAAGATAGTTCCATCTCTTCTAAGCTGTGATATCATGATGATCAGTGTAGATTGGCTAAGTGAGGTGTAAGCAGAGACACCTGTCTTTAATGAGACAGAGCAGAGATATGCTAAATACTACCTCATCTTTACTACATAGCACATACCTTCCTGAGATCATTATCTACTTAAATAGATTTTGAGCTATGACAAAGACACTATTCAGGAAACTGCCAGATAATAGATTGTACTATTACTAAAATTTTAGTAATATAAAATATATTAAAACATACAATAATAAAATTTATGAATATTAATAGCAGTGATAAAGAAATGTAACTAAGAGGCCAAAAAAAGGCAAAGGGGAACTGAGTCGGGAAGAATGCTAAAAGAGTTGAGGGATGCCATTTTTATTGGGACAAGGGAGAGGGGTGGGTTCTTGGATTGAAATTTTGAGAGTTTGGAGGTATGGGTTGCCATCACAATTTGTGTCAACTTCACAAATGAATACACTGGTTTGGGTTTCCTCTACTCTTTGCTATGAAAAGAATGAATCCTCTGTCCAATCCAACACTGTTAAGGGGAAGAGGAGGTAGATGACAAGCTACTTCAGTTTCCAAAGCAGGAAAAATGCTCTAGGAAAGAGCCTGATTTCACAAACAAGATATCTGACCTGCTTTTGAATTCTTCAACAGATAATGGATTATGTTAAGTGCTTCCCTGGTGAATGACTGCCACAACTCTCCCCACCATCCTCTGCCTTTCAGTCTCCAGTGCTGTTGAGTTCTAGCCTTGGATCTCCAATTTTCTGTATCCCGTGGGTTTCAAGAACACAGAAACAGAGAACCTAGCAAACTGTGGGATTCCCCATGTCCCCAGGTCAGTTTACATCCATTTCATTTACCTCATGCTTGAGTTGTGAAACATTCCAATAGGAGCATAAGTCATTGGCGGTAGAAACAATTCTTTTTGATGAACCCTGGCAGTCTCTGTTCCTGATAGGCTGTCTTCCAAAACTATTTAGCATTGCATAACAACATATAACTACCACACCTTACTTCCTCCCCCTCCCTATTTACTCCTATTGCTTCTGAATTGCTTTAATAAGAATCATCCTTCCTTCCCTAAGCATTCATGTGAGTTACATGAATGTAGTGATTTCAAACCCCAGGTGAGGATAGTCTTTTATTACTATATATTTAATGTTCATCTAGAACAATCTTTTTATGTTCTCAGTATATAACACTGGAAATTACTTTCCCGAATAAGGAATCTTTAATAGCATCTCTTCTATTGCCCAAAATTCTAAACTTTTTGGAGAGTTGGGATGATGTTTCTGGTCTCTAGTTTTGACTTAACAATGTCAGTTTTGAAAGAAACATGAAGCACAGGGCTATAATTATAGTTTGTGATGGAGAAAAGTATCATCTCACCAACTGATATTTCTGGAGTACATGACTTAGTAAGTTGTCACTGAGAGTTGTTGGGCATTGACACAGGTACTGCTGACTCCAAGGCAATGAATGGTTGTTAGCATCCTTTGTAAGGTAGGTCACAATTCCAGTAGGTCAAGTTTCTGGAATATATGGAGCAATAATGGTCCTTCCATACCTCTTTCTCTCTTATTTCCAGATGGGAGTCACTTGTACACAAACATGTCACTAATTACAAAAATTCCCTGTATGACAGGAGAAACCCTTTTGGCAATGATGTTGAATAAATGATTTAACAAAGCATGTTGAAAAATAATCCGGCAAAAGTCCATGCCTCCCCTTCCATCGCCATTTGAAAACATTTGCATTAAAGAATAGGAAAAACATTCATTCTAAAGAGTCTGCTTGAGGTCTAGAAATCTTAGTTTAGACAAATTCCTTATACTTTAATTTAAAAATGCCCTCCTTAAAAAGGCAATTGAAACAAATGTCACATGATACTACCAGCTGCATTTAGGTTTTTTTCAGTCTTACTAAGAGCTATTGTGAATTTTTAAAAATTTCCTGTTATTGTACAAACATCCACACTGATCAGGCCTGATGATAATTAAAAAAATCTTTAAAAGATACACTGCCATCTTCATTATTGATTAGGTCCTTAGCTGAAACCCAAGACTATATCTTCTAAGATTAAATAAGAATATATCTTCACAATAATGAAGATATGACGTATGACTATTTTTTAAAAGATTCAGTTTTTTGGGTGGCTCATAAAACAGCTCTATAAGCAGTTTCCCAAAAAGAGATTCCACAAATATTTTGAGCAGGATCGGTATCATCACAACAATGATATTATCCCACAAAGTGGCTACTTTGAAGGACAACACTCATTTGGATACATAAATTTTGGAACACTTAAAAATTGTTTCATTACATTAAAAAAAGTTAGCATGAACTTAAATGATCTTGTATGATCAAAAAACAAAATCCAAAAACAAAACTCCACTAAGCATTACTTTCAAAATGATTTGAAAACAAAGAGGTTGATATCTACAAACCATAGGTCAGTGAGCTTGATTTCTGTTTCTAGCAAAATTCTAAAACATATTATTAAAGGAATGGCTTGTTGGCATTTATGAAGGGAAGCAGTGATCATTAAAAGCCAGTATGACTTCAGTAAGAACAGGATATGCTAGACTAACCTGATTTCCTTTTATTTTTCCATTGGACCTTCAATTTCATCAGGATAAGGAACTACTGGAAAGGAAACTCCCTCTTCTGGGCCCATCCTAACTCAAGTCAGTTCAAGGATTCTTGCTTGGTATTAGAATATAATGACCATCATAAAAACAACCTGATTGATATTATTTTTAAAAAGATGATTCCTGATTGAATATTCAAACAAAACACCACTCCCTTCTGCATCTAATTTTATCAGGGCAATATACTAGGTCATAAGGTGAGGCAATGGGAACTCCAACAAAGCTAATGCATCCATTCCCCATAGGTTGGGCCTTTTATGCCGCACAAAGCCAAACAACCTCTGGGCTCCCTTAAACTATCTAAAAAAGGTACCTCTCCCACCAAACTGGATCTACCAATTTAAATAAGTAGCTGCTTTGCAACTTGTAAGTCTTAGATTTGGGATGCTTAGCCTTTTTGGTGTCATGGACCCCTTTAGAAGTCCGGTGAAGTCTGTGGACTTCTTCCCAGAATAATGTTTCTAAATGTATAAAATAAAATATATAGAGTTACAAAGGAAATCAATTATATTGAAATAACATTTATTTTAAATAAAAGAAAACAAGTACATAGATCACAGAATAAGAACTCCTAATTCTCTAAGACCCAGAACACAATGACATTAAGCATCCTGCTCAGAGTCACATAGTCAATATGTGTAAGAAATGGAACTTGGAGCAAATCTTGTTTCCACAACCAACTCTCTATCCATTAGGGCACACTGTCAACTAGGTTTCCCAAGTAAATTTTTTAAATAATGAATCTTTTTCCCAGTGTTTTACTTTCCATAGGTTTGTCAATCACTAAACTTGTATATGCTTTTGGTTAGAAGCCTTATAGGACTATTATCTTCCAATGATTTATTTTTCTATTTTTTAAAATTCAGTTTCATTTTCCACCATAGTTACCAAAATGAACACAAAAGGAAAAAGGAGAGAAACATGATAAATGTTTTCTAGGCCCTTTCAAAAACATGGTGTTGACCCTTTGGCTACATTTATGCAAATATACAAGAAAGGTGATATTGTAGATATCAAGGGTATGGGCACGGTTCAGCAAGGAATGCCCCACAAATGTTCCCATGGCAAGACTGGACAGGTCTAATGTTACTCAACATGCTGTAGGTATTGTTGTAAACAAACAGTTTAAGGGCAAGATTCTAGCCAAGAGAATTAATGAGTATATTAAGCTTGTTCAGCATTCTAAAAGCAGAGATAACTTCCTGAAGCAGGTAAAGGAAAATAATCAGAAGGAGAAGGAAACCAAAGAAAAAGGCATTTGTGTTCAACTGAAACACCAGCCTGCTCCTCCTAAAGAAGCACAATTTGTGAGAACCAATGACAAGGAACCTGAGATGTTGGAACCAATCCCCTGTGAATTCATGGCATAAATTTAAAAAAAAAAATCAGTTTCATATGCTTTTGGTGGTAACCACTTTCACTGTTATAAAACTGAGAGTACAAGCCCACTTAGATCAGCTTAATTTTTCAACATGTTTCTTGATATTATTTGCTTTTCTACCTAAATTTCATTATGATTTCATCCCATCATGTCATGAATCCTCTTAATATTTTGAATGTATTGCTTTAAATATGTAAACTAATGATAAGTATGTAAATTGCTACAAAAAGAGAAAAAAACATTACAAATAAAAAAGAAAATAACAACACAAAGAAAATAAATTAATATTAGTATTGATTAATGTCAAGAATATTATTTGTAAATTACTATGATAAAGAGAACGGAAAACAAGATTACAAATTTAAAAGGAAAAGTTACAGCACAAACAAAAGAAATTAAGAATATCATTAGAAAATACTATATTCAGTTATATGCTAAAAGAGAATTTAAAGAAAATAAATGGTTAATTACAAATTATAAAACCGGCACAAGGGGACATTAATAATGTAGACCAATCTCAGAGCAAGAACTAAGACAAATAATCAATAAATTATCCTGGAAATAAAAAACCATACCTGGCCAAGACTGATTAAAACTTTCTGAGAACTACATACACTATTCATAATTATAAAAAACCTAAAGTTATGCTCATTACCTTTTATGAAGCAAGTATGCTATTGATTTTGAAGTCTGATAAGGATGCCAATAAAAAAAATCACAGAGCAAGTTGTCTAACAAACACAGATTAAAAAATATTTAAGAAAATATTAGCCAACAGTCAATAGCAATACATTTTTTCAAAATCGTTATGATGAAGCAAGGTTTATATACAAAGTTGATTCAACATCATAAAAATTATAAATATAGTGCACTGTATGCACAAAAATCTCCTTTTAAGCCAACACAATTACATCAGTACATTCAAAAATGCCTTTGTTCAAATCTAATATTAATTCATCAATCAATAAGTATGTATTAAGCACTTATTAAGTACCAGGCACTGTGCTATGTGAAAGTCTTACACTTTTATTCCCCTCCACATCCATTACAATCCAGCTACACTGGCCTGTTTGCAGTCCTTCACATATATGACAGAGACCCTCTATCTCAGAGACAGCACTGGCTATATCCCAGGACTTCAATGTTCTTTTTCCTCACATAAGAATGCCTGGTTTCCTTGAAAAACATTCCCCACTGCCACCACCTACCTCTCTAAGGTTATCTTCAACTATTCTGTATATATCTTATATAAATCTATTTCTATATTATCTCTGCCTATTAGACTGGAAGGTAGGTATTGTTTTTCTCTTTCTTTGTACACCCAGTGCCTAGTACACAGTAAGTGCTTAATAAATGATTGCTTACTGCTTGACAGGTGATGCCATCATCCTACTCCTGCTGGTTTTGTCTTTTCCTGACAATATTTCACTGGTTTCCTTGCCACTGTTAGGCACTATTTCTTAATTGGGCCCATGTTCATTGCTAGGCAGTTATCCACTGGCGCATGGTAGTGGAACTTTTCTCTGCCTCCACTTACTGGCTTTACCTAGAACCATCAATAGAGGGCCCACTTCTTCCTCATAAAAATAGCAACAATTTGGTCATCTTTAGCTTAGGACCTTGAACCTTAAACTCTAACTACTTTAGGGAAGGATGCAGGTTCTTCCATACCTAGTAATAGACTGGGAGAAAACTCTCAGTTGATCTTTTCCATAAGGAAAGGAATTTGTCAGTTCCCAGACCCTTACTTTTGAACATTTTTTTCTTTCCAGAAAGAGAATTGCCTTCAGGACCAAGATCTTTTGGCGTATAAACCAGCTAAATAGACCCCATAAGCATTTAATCTGTCTGAAACTTGCCTTAGTGTTCACCAAGAACAATGTCTGTCCCAAGCCCCTCTATGACTTAAGGTTAGAAATTCCTTGTAACTCAAAACTAACTGTGTACAGTATTCCTATGTCCTTAAACTCATTCAAATCCCATTCAGTGATGGGAGTGGGGTTAGTATCCCACCAAAGAAATCTCACAAGAGCTGTATAGGCATGAGGTACCTCAATTTTTTTCAGCCCAAGATCTTCTAGGTCATATATAAATAATGAAGGGAAGGAAAAAACAACTCTCTAAAAGCCAGATGGATTCAGATGCTAGGTATTGTTCTCCTCCTTCATCCTCTGATGCAAATTATTGCTTTTATTATTTATATGTAGCCAGCAATAAGCTTTCCTGGCTCCATGGAGCAATGGAAGGAGGAAGAAAGGAGAATATAAAATCTAGTTCATATAACTCAAAGAATTTTTATTCTTACTGCCTAGATGAGGATTGGCTTAACATTTTTGTGTCATAGACCCCTTTCGTAATCTGGTGAAGCCTATGGATACTTTGTCAAAATAATGTTTTTAAATAATTGGAGGAAATGCTAAATTTCAGTTAGAGGTTAGTCAAAATAAAATTATATTTTTTTCCC
>CM053770.1:438727817-438753532 GCA_028658325.1 Potorous gilbertii
TCTAGGTCTATAATGTAATTGCTGTGTTGGGATGGAATTGGTGTTTCCTAGTTTAGTTCTTTGAATATTATGTTTATTCTTTTGAATATAAGAAAAATGACAGCTCTGGAAGAAAAATACAGCAGGAGGATGAAATGAAGCATATCTCAAGGTCTAGGCATGAAGTCTATGAGACCCAAACTGATTCCATTTTGTGAACAACCTCCATTTTGAGACATTCTTGTAAATCATTTGATTCTGAGGAATTCCACCTACTCACTTCCTCCCAACTCAGAAAATCCCAAATCTTTCTTAAAATAAGAAATCCAATTACCTAATCCTACATCCTGTTCTGCACCCTGTTTTTGTTTTCTTTTAATGTATAAAAATCTATCCACATTCTGAATTCAGAGTCCCTGTAACTTCTGAGGGGCCCTGGATCTCATTTGTTTAATAATTACATGCTTTGCAAATAATTATATTATTTAATTAAATAATTACATGCTTTGCAAATAAATTGCATAGCTTACACTTTGTTTCCTCAGTTATTATGAAACATTTGTGATAGATCTGACCCCTTCTCATGAGATGGTCCCTTCATAAAGAACACATTTTTAAAACATAAAAAGAACATATACTTTCAAAGATTCCTGGTTGATCTCTTTACCCTTTTGACTGAGGTTAGGGTAGGAGAGTGTCAAAAATGACTGGCAACCAAGGCAGGAAGAGCCACTCACTCTGACCTATAAAAAGCAAGGATAAATGGCTTCCAAACTTTTACAGGTAGCTTTTTGTGGGAAAACAGACAATACCAGTTTCCCCTTAGACTTCCAGCAATGAGGAAAGGATTTCTCTTTCCTCACTTATGGCAATTCAATTATACTTACAGGACAACAAAAACGTGTACTTTCCTAAGTGAGTTCTGAAACTGGGCCTCAAGTTCCTGATTGCCTCTTCTTTGTTTTTCTTGCCCTACACACAAGTGACCAAACAGCAATTCCGAAATGGATGTTTCTAACCTTGTCAGCTACGCTGTGAGTTTGAGAGATCAGAAGTCCCTGGAGTCTGTCTAATTTGTCCCTGATGGTCCAGCAGGAGGTGATTTCCACAAGAACTTCTTAGATAAGATGACCACTACCAAGACAATGCTGCAAAGTCTAAAGCCATTCTCTAACTTGCCAGGAGGTGATGAACTTGTCAATTACTCAGAAAGTATAAATCAAAGGCATATGTGAAATATCTGCTTAGCAGGCCCACGTGTGTTTTTACCTCCCAGGAAAGTGTCATGGGAGCAGAGGGCTATTATTTTATGTTTTAAGTATTTGTCAATGCACACTTGAGTTTTTTGTATTTTAAGCTTTGTGTGTGTGTGTGTGTGTGTGTGGTAGAGGAGTGGGAGTATAATGAACCAAAAAGGGTAAAAAAAAGCCTGATCTTTTTTTAGAGATCAGGCAGAAGCTGGATCCTCTTGTGCCTAGAGGTAGAGTCTTTTTTGGAAGAGGGCTACCCTCTGGGTTGTAAGTAACATAATGTTATGGAAATTTAATTTATTCTACTTTTTAAAAATCTGAATGTTTTTAAAATTCTTTATAAACTATTTCTGGTTTTTCATCACTTTTTAAGAGGAAGTTTGATTTGAGGAAGTAGAATTGTAGCAAGTTTAGAAATTAGAATATGAATTCTATATCTGTCATGGACTCGTAGATCATAAGATGGGTCACTTTGCTTTTCTAATTGCATTAGAGGAATGCATTTAGAAAAACATATGTTTCCTTAAATCTTCAATGACACCCTTTGATGATGAGAGGATCTTAGCACAAGTCTGACCGTGTCACTATCCTATTCAATAAACTCTAGTGACTCCCTTTTAATAATAGTAAGTAACATATGTGTCATGTGCTATGCGGAATTCTGCATTTATTACCTCATTTCATCCTTACAACAACCCTGGAAAGTAGGTGCTATTATAAGCCCCATTTTACAGACAATGAAACTGAGGCAAAGAGAGGTTAAGTCACTTGCCCAGGTTCATGCAGCTAGTAAGTATCTGAGGCCCGATTTGAATTTGAATTGGGCTCTTAGCCTAAGCACTATAGCCACTGTACTAACTTCCTGTTTTCTCTGTGATCAAGTATAAAGTCTTTTGTTTGGTATTTAAAGCCCCTTACATCATGGCTTCTTTCTACCCTTCCAATCTTCTTACATTTCCCTCCCCTCACACACAATACTTCACCACCCAACTCCAAGCATTTGTCTCAGCTTTCTCCCATGCCTGGAATGCTCTCTCTCATCACTTCTGACTACTAATTTCCATGCCTTCCTTCAGAATCCAGTTCAAATCCCACCTTCTGTAGGTTTTCCTTTGTTCACTCCTCTCCAAATTCTTTCCCTCTAAAATTACCTTGTGAATCTTATCTTTATATATCTGTATGTATATAGTTACGTGTATGCTATCTCTTCCCACTAAAGTGTGAGCTCCTTGAGACCAGGGACCATGGTTTTGCCTTTCTGTATATCCCCAGAACTTAAGCACAGTGCCTGGATTCTAAGTGAGTATTTAATTCATTCTTGACAGCTGACTCATTTTTTTTTTTTTGGTATTCCCATCTGTATATACTGGTGAAAAGATAGTAAATTTTGCCCTTTATTTGTCAACATGCCTGATATGAGAATTATAGGACCAAAATAATGTGAAGGGGGAAAAATAGGCAGATCTCAAAACTCTGCTCAATGCAATGCGTTAATCACGATTGCAGTGAACTGTTAGTGACGGTTTCTCTCAGTTCTGAAGGTGTGGAATGAGGCATTATCAGACCAAGCCAATGAGTTGATTTATTAAGCAAAATAAATAAAACTTATTTTGCTTAATACTTCTTGTGAAAGAGGGTTCTCCTGAAGGTTGGCAAAGGAATGGGCTACGATTAACTGGGAGGTGACTGATACTAAAAAAAAAAAAAAGACCAATAAAGTGTTAAGATAATGAAGAAAATAAAACAAAAACTAAAAAACAAATAAAAACTATTTCCTGACTTATGGATGAAATGTGCTCCATATTTATAATTTCTTTTTCTCTTCTGCTCTGGACCTATGATTTCATCGGTATAGGGAGCGCCCAGTGATAAAACTCTCTCTCCTAATGCTTTTATGCAATTTTCTTGCAATCTCTCTTTAAATGCAGGGATGATTTCATTTTTATCTTTCCATCCTCAAGGTCTAGCCCATAGCAGGTACTTTTAAGATGCTCATTGGCTGATAGTCTTAGAGAATAGCCTGGGTCACTGACTTGCCAAGATCACACATAGCTCCTCTGTGTCAGGGATGAGACTTTAACCCAGGTCGTCCTGACTCAGGCGAATTCTTACTACTTCAACATGTTGCCTCTCTGGGGATCTTTACTCTATCCAAAATAATTCTCCTTGTGAAAACAACAATGAATTATCTCATTAAAATAAAAACAAAATAAAAACAGTCCCTTTTTTATAAAGTTCAAGGCATTATTTTATCATAATTAGTATTAACACAAAAGACCTAATAAGTGAGTTTTATCCAGAAATTAAATCACTGACTTAAAACATACAGTCCAGAAATGAATTTAGTACTCTCTGTGTGATCTGACTAGGTAAGATTATTCAGGATTATTACCTCATTAGTGCTGGACACTCTTCTTGTTTTTAATGAAGCTTAAAATCAAATGAGCTTTTTTTGGCTGCCACAGAAATAAAGTTTCAATAGAGTGGAAGTGGTGGGAAACTATATTGCAAAGGTTAGGATGATAAGATTACAGATTTGCAGCTGACAAGGACCTCTAAATCCAATCCCTCATTTTACAAAGGAATAAACTGAGGTTTAGGGAGATTAAGTAGCTTGCCCAAGATCACACAGGTAGAAAGGAGCAGGACCAGAATTTGAACCCAAAGTCCTCTGACGCTAAATCCAGAATATGTAGGACAGAAGGCGTGGTAGCCAATATAATCAAGTATGGTTAAAAGAAAGAAGAGTTGATAACATCAATACTCACTCATATATATAGTCCTCACTACTACCCTGTGAACATGTACTCATCACCATTTTATACTTATACTCTTTCTCTGGGAGATTAAATGACTTGCCTTTGATCACAAAGCTATCAAGTTTCTGAGGAAGGATCTGAACCCAGGTCCCTTGACTCTAACTGAAGCATATTATTTACTCTCCTGCTCTGACTTTTGAGGAAAGCTTTGCACAGAGCTTAGCACAAGGAAAGGTCGGTCTCTAAAAGAAATAGCTCACATTTGCATTGCACTATGTAAAAATGCTACACATAGCATTATTCATTTCAATTTTATAGATGAAAAAATTGAGGCCCCATGAGACAAAGCGAGTTGCCCAGATTCACATAGCTAGTAAATATCAGAGCCAGAACTTGAACTCAGATCTTCTGATTTATAGAACAGCACTCACAAGATCAAATGATGCTGGTTTCAAGTTAAGGAAAATATACGCCAGTTAGTCAATCAGTCAATAGGTAGGCACCATGCTGAGTTCTAGAGATACACCCACCCACCCACCCCTAAAAAAAGCACAAAAGGCAATCCCTGTCATTAGGAGTTCACAATCTAAAGAGGGATACAATAATGGTAGGTATGCTTGAAAATAGGGGGAATGAAGAATTTGAAGAGATAGGGATGCTGGAGAAAGAGGAGATAAGGGAGGAAGCACAGTACTCAAAAAAAAGAGAAGAGATAGAATCAGGAAATTAGTAAAGGAAAAAAACCATCGAAGGAAGTTAACTAGAAGAAAGAAAGGTTGAATGAAGATGCAAATATTCAGAGGTAATGAGAAAGATGACACTATTCACTCTTAACCACAAACTTCTCTTTAAATTAGGAAATTAAATTTCCTATTGAAAATTATGTAAGTGGAAAGATGGGGGTGGGGGAGTCTGAGGAAGGTAAAAAATATAGATAACAGTTATTGTTAAAGGAAATGTGATTAAGGAACTGAAAAGAAGCAGATAAAGATATTCATCAGCAGCAAGGTCCCAGGACAAGTGGGCTGCTGATGGGAGTGCCTGTATAGAACATACCAAAGCCACAGTCATAATTTTGTGCAACGCATCTGAACACTGTGTTTCTCCCAGATAGATCTACAGGACCAATGAAAAAGATTGGAGAAATGATCCTATAAAGTTAGTGGAAAGATTTTTCTGAAAATCCTATTATTTTCTCTCCGTTGGAAGGGATACTGTGTGTGTGTGTGTATGTGTGTGTGTGTGTGTGTGTGTCCGTCCTTTGTTGCCGAAGTAGACCATGCCACCAGAGAAATCATGACATGATCTACACTTGACTTTGTGTTGAGTGAGGGAGGGCTGTGCAGGTCACCAGCCTCACTTCTCCTCCGGAGCCATCTGAATCTAGTGACCAGATATTCATCAGGATGGCTAGAGGGGACCCAGGATGAGGCAACTGGGGTTAAGTGACTTGCCCAAGGTCATACAGTTAGTGAGTGCCAAGTGTCTGAGGTGAGATTTGAACTCAGGTCCTCCTGACTCCTGCACTGGTGCTCTATCCACTGCACCACCTAGCTACCTAGCACTTATTTAAAGGTGGGTTTGACCTGGAAAGACTTACATGGGCTAATGCCAAATGAAATAAACTGTGTACAAAGTAACAGAAATATTGTAAGATGATCAGCGATAAATGACTTGGTTATTCTCAAGCAATAAAATGATCCAAGACAATTCCGAAGGACTTAGTATGAAAAATGCTGTCGATCCCCAGAGAGAGAACTAATGGTGTCTGAATACAGACTGAAGCATACTTTTTCATTTTCTTGAGGTTTGTTTTCTATGTTTTGCAGCATGACTATCGTGGAAATGTCTTGCATGATTACACACGTATGACTTATGTCGAACTGTTTGCTTTCTCAATGAGAGGAGTTAGGGAGGGGAGGAGAGGAAGGGAGATAATTTGGAACTCAAAATTTTAAAAACTAACGTTAAAAATTGTTTTTACATGGAACTGGGGGGAAATAAAATCCTAAACAAAGAAACAAACAAAAGTGGGCTTGAAAACACCCCAACCTCATTTTTTGCTCTGATAACTTTTGATACTGCACTCCTACAAAGGACAATGGACCTCGCCAGCTTTGAAGGGTACAAAGGATGTTGGATATCCTCATGTTGAGGTCCATGTCCCAACAACATATGCACGGGACAGCAGTCCTTCACATCAGTGTCCTAAATGCATTCCAGGATCAACAGATAGCAATGTCTGCATCTAGTCAAGAACAGACTAGAGTCATAGGTCTACAAAAAGCCCAGCAAAAAGACTGCACCATGGCTAAGGGGAATTTCTTGAGAACCTCATGAATGAAATAAAATTTCTTCCAGGAACCAGGAAGTGTAAGTTACACTTTGCCATATGTTTCTCTAAGCCTAAGCCCATTTTTGCCTGTATTTGGTATGTACTAGAGGAAAAAATGGATCACAGATATTGTGGGGAATGATTTATGACCACTTTAGTAAATACCTTTCTCTAAAAGCTACCTGAGTCTGGCTGATTAAATGATTCTTAATTGATAAGCTTGGGAGGAAAGCATAATGTTGGAGGCTTGAGCTAATGGCATTAGAAAATGACCCGCTGGGAACCATCTGTCAGAATGTGAGTTGGGATAAGGAGCCCCAGAGTTTACAAAGGTAACACCTGAATACTATGTATACATATGGCATGTACTGACATTTGGAAACCAAACTTCACCCAGTATTAAAAGAAACTAAGTCTAAAAAAACTATATTAAATCAGTCTATAATTCTCAAACGAAAACTTGATAAAAGACTGTCTACAGTAGGTCCTTGCTATTTCTTTCCATGGTAGATTAGGCTGATCTTTGAAGAAAATAGTAAGTAAGGACCTATAAAGAGATTTTGTGTAGAAGAAAAGAGAAGAAACATAGAGAAGAAACAAATGTTTGCAAGGTCAGACTAAAATAGAAAGAGATAGGCTAGAACAAAGAGGTTTTATAGACATCTCTGCCCTGGAAAAGTAAGATGTAACAATGCTATTTATGTTTTTGTAGTTGGAAATTTTCATTACATATATATTTATCATCTATGCCCATATATATACATATATATATATGTAAAATATGCACACACATATGTATGTGTGTATGTATATATCCTCTCTGTGTGTGTGTGTATGTGTGTGTGTATGTACTACAGAATAGCTGCAGAAAGTTTGGGTTTTTATCTAAACTAGTCTTTGGTTGTAATTTCTTTCCTTTTCTCTCTCTGGCTTAGAGAAGAGCTCAGAGGATCGTTAGCAGTTCACACTATTCTTTTTCCCCATGATGACTGAGAGGCTCAGAAACTTCATTAATCAGAATCTCCAACTCAACCAAGCAAGAACCCATGGCACCTGGGAAAGCGTAAGTTTATTGTTCTGTCCTGTCTTCCTGGAAGCAAGTTGCAGCCTCCCTATCCATTCTTAATAATATGTATATATGTGTACCTCCTCCCTCTCATGAACCATAGCCCTTTTCATCCTTCTCCTCTGTGTTTATCTTCCCACTGTGGTGTATGCAATTTACTATTACATAATATTAAAGCTAAGTTACTTGTACAGAGTAGTTACATGGTTGAACAAATGTTTCTTTTGTTACATAATGATTTGCACTTTCCTAGGAGCTAAAATTTCCCTGATATGATCAGTGCATATTCTAAGTCTGTGCACTTAATAAATTTACTCATGTTTTTAAAGCAAATTCTATGCAAGTATAAGTTGTTGGGTATAATCTCCTTAAAGGGGTACTATTGGTGAAAGAAAGAAAGAAGGAAGGAAGGAAGGAAGGAAGGAAGGAAGGAAGGAAGGAAGGAAGGAAGGAAGGAAGGAAGGAAGGAAGGAAAGAAGGAAAGAAGGAAAGGAAGGAAGACCTCATGTTTACAAGGCTCATAGAATAGGTGTAAAAGGAATGTGTCCATGAGAGGAACACCATGGGAAGTATACATACACACACACCCACACACACGTGGGTGTGTGTGCTTATGTGAAAATGTATACATAATATATATACATATACAGAGAGAGAGAGAGAAAAAGAAGTTATAATTTTCAACAAAAACCTAACAGAGCATGCTTTACAGTAGGTCCTTGCTATTACTTTCCATGGCAAATTGGGCTGATCTTTGAAAAAGATAACTGAGGTAACTAAAGACTTTTTATGTAGATACCTAACTCTATGCAGGGAAGAAACAAGTGTTTACAAAGCTTCATATATGTATATGTGTATATATATATATATATATGTGTGTGTGTGTGTGTGTGCATACATACACAGAGAGAGAGAGAGAGAGAGAAACAAAAGGAAATATAATAGAGATAAATATAAAGTCCTACACTTGAGTTCAAAAAAGTCACTTTCACAATTACAAGATAGGGGCGGCATGGCTAGAAGGTAGTTTGAAAAATATCTGGGAGGTTTAGTGGACTATAAGCTCAGTATGAGTCAGAAATGTGACTTGGTAAATAAGGAAGCTTTTGCAATCTTAGGCATAGCTTCAAAGAACAACAAAATGCTGATTGAGCCGTGCTCTGCCCTATGTACCACATTTTAGGGAGGATGTTGAAAAGTTGTATTCAGAGGGCAACAAATCATTCAACTAGTCAGCAACCATTTATTAAGAATTTACTATGTGTCAGGCATTGTACTAAGTACTGGAATACAAAGAAGAGCAAAAAACAAAGTCCCTGCCCTCAAAGGGCTCACATTCTAATGGGCAAGACAACATGGAAATAATTATGTACTTACAAGATATACGCAACATAAATGGAAGGATTTACAGTATAAATACCAGGACAGTAAAGGACATAAAGTGCATTCAGCAAACATTTATCTAACAATCATCACCTGCTTCCCTTTCACACCACCTTGGTCCTGATCCTCATTACCTCCCAGCCATACTATTGTAAGTCCTAATTGGACTTCCTGCCTCCAGTTCTCCATTTCCACGTCATCCACCTAGCTACCAAATTGTTGTTCCTAAAGTACTAGTTTGACATGTTATTCCTTTGCTCCAAAATCTCCAATGTCTTTTTGATACTCATAACAAAATAAAAATTCCTCTGTTTGACTTTTAATGACATTATTACCTAGCTATTATGTTGTAAAAAGTTCTATTTTGGACACATTCAGTTTGAGATACCTATGAAACATCCAGTTTGAAATGTCTAAAAGGCAGTTAGTTGGTAATGTGGTATTGGAGCTTGTAAGAGACTAGGGCTAAATATATAGATTTGGGAATAATTGAACCCATGGGAATTGATGAAATCCTCAAATTAGTATAGAAAAAAAATAGAAGAGATTCCCAGGACAGAGCCTTGGGAGATACTCATAGTTAATGAGTGACATGGATGAAGATGCAGCAGAGGAGAGTGAGAAGTGATCAGAAATGTAGGAGAAAAATTGAAAGCAAGCAATCTTGCAAAACCTAGAGAGGAAAGAGTATCTGGGAGGAGAAATTGGAAATCAAAAGCTGCTGAGAATAGACTTACTAGGCTTGGTCACAGAGGACTAGAAGCAATGAGTGGGAATAGTAAAGAATCACATTTAGACCAAATCTGTCTTTTTTTTTTTAATCCTAACCAAGTCATCTGAAAAATGAAATTTGCCACTCTCCTCAAAGGAAAGGCCAAATGACTACATGAAAAGTATGGTATAAAAGGGATTCTTTTTCAGATATGCATTAGTCTATATATCTGCTAAACTCCCAAACTATGAGGATCTGTGATTCTATTTTGTGTTTATTTATTTGTATACATTCTACTATATTTTTCCTATAAGATCATAAACTCATCAAAGATATTAACTGTCTTATTCATCTATGTATCTCCCCTAGTGTTTTACTATATCTTACACTTAATAGGCACCTAATGAATATTATCTCACCCTCCTGGATCATTTACCTTGTTGTAGGGAGAAGTTTGTGTAACTCAACAAAACTATGAGTTGTGCTATGCAGGCTTACCCAAGGTCATAGTGGACAGGTCATAGTGAAGAGCTCTAACAAAAAGTGATTTACTGGAGAAGGAAGTGACAAACCACTCTAATATCTTTGTCAAGAAAACCACATGGACAGTAATAAAATGATAAAAGATGTGACACCAGAAGATGAGCCCTTTAGATCAGAAAGTGTCCAACATGCTACTGGAAAAGAACAGAGGACACCTCAAGTAGCTCTAGTACTAATGAAGCACTAGGTCAAAGTCAAAAAAAGGTCAACGATATATCTGGTGATGAAAGGAAAGTCCAATGCTGCACAGATCAATATTGCATAGAAACCTGGAATGTAAGATCTATGAACCAACTGTGCTCATTTCACATGCCAGAAAGTTTATGCTTAAGATTTTACAAGTTAGTCTTCAGCAACAGGTGAACCAAGATTTATCAGAAGAGTAAACTGCTTTTCAAAGAGGCAGAGGAATGAGAGACCAAATTGCCAACATTCAATGGATTGTACAGAAAGCAAGGGAGTTCCAGAAAAACAATTACTTCTGTTTAAAGTCTTTGACTTTGGATCACAACAAAATGAGGCAAGTCCTCAAAGAGATGGGAGTGCCAGATCATCTGACTTGTCTCCTGAGAACCTGAATACATGCCAAGAATCAACAGTTAGAATGAACATGAAACAACTGATTTTAGATTGGTAAAGAAGTATAAAGCTGTATATTTTCATGCTATTTATTTAACTTATATGCAAAATAGGACCTGTGAAATGCCAGGCTAGATGAATTAAAAAGTGGAATTAAGGTTGCCAGGAGAAACATCAACAACCTCATATACGCAGATAATACCACTCCGATGACACAAAGTGAAGAGGAATTAAGAAGCCTCTTGAAGGTGAAAGAGGAGTGTAAAAGCTGGCTTGAAATTTAATATCAAAAAATCTTGGCAACTGGTCGCATCACTTCCTGGAAAATAGAAAGTGAAGAAAATGGAAGAAGTGTCAGATTTTATATTCTTGAACTCAAAGATGATTGCAGATGGTTAGTGTAACCATGAAATTAAGATATTTGCTTCTTGGAAGGAAAGTTCTGGCAAATCTGGACAGCATACTAAAAAGTAAAGATGTTACATTGCTGCCTAAGATACATATAGTCAAAGTTATGTTTTTTCTAATAGCAATGTATGATTGTGAGAATTGAACTATAAGGAAAGCTGAGCACCACAGAATTGACATTTTCAAATTGTAGTGCTGGACATGACTTGAGATTCTTTTGAATAGCAAGGAAATCAAATCAGTCACTATTTAAAGAAATTAATTCAGACTATTCACTAAATAGTCAAATACTAAAGCTGAAATTTAAATGTTTTAGCCAAATAATGAAAAGACAGGGATCACTGGAAAAGACCTTGATTTGGGGAAAGATTGAAGGCAAAATGAAAAGGGGACCGCAGAGGGTGAGATGGATGGATAGTGTCATGTAAAACATGAGCCTGGACAGACTTTGGGATATAGTGGAGGATAGAAGTTCTGGGCATACTATGGTCCATGGGGGCATGAAGAAATGGACATAACTGAAAAACCACAAAACATTTTCTGTTCCATTTTTTGGCTTATGATCAGAAAGAAATAAGGTATCCATGGGTTAGAATGACCTTAAGTGAAAACTGCTCAACTTCCTTCTTTCCCTCTTTCTTCCCACATCCAGTTTAAAATGTTTAAAAGACATTGAAGTTAATGATATTAAATTTAAAAGACACTGAAGGCACCTACTTTCTCCTTTGTTAGAAGGAGAAACTTTGATTCAGGACCATACCTAGTCAATACTTGATTAAAAAAAAAATCATTCCTTTACTCAAAAAATATTTGTTGAACTTCAACTCTTTATCAGGTTCTGTGGGGAATATAAATATGTACTCAACACAATCCCTACCTACAAGGAATTTATCATCTAATAACTAAGGTACAAAGAATAGTGTGATGTAAGTGTCCAATGTATTTACAATGTAGAATTCTTAGGAAGAAAAAATCACTTATGGCTAGTGAATTGTAAGGATTTTGTCATTAATTTGTAACAGGAGGTAAAAAATTCAGTTGAGCCTTAAAGGATGGGTACAACTACAGCAGGTAAAAATTGAAGGATGAAGGTGCAGGCAAAGATAGAAGGGAAGAAAAACAACTGTGTTCAAGAAATGGTGAGTAATTCAGTTAGCCTATAGTTGAGATTATGTGGAGAATAGTCATTCAATCAATAAACATGTATTAAGTTCCTACTATGTGCCAGGTACTTTACTAAATACTGACAATACAAATTAGGCAACTAGGTGGCTCAGTGGGTAAAGCCCTGGGCTGGGGTCAGAAAGAGCTAAGTTCAAATCTGGCTTCAGACACTAGGTATGTGATCCTGGGTAAGTCACTTAACCTCTGTTTGTCTTAATTCATTAGAGAAAGAAATGGTAAACCACTCTAGTATCTTTGCCTAGAAAATCCCAAGGACAGTATTGAATTTGATTGGATGTGAGGGTGGGAAAAGGATTGCCAGGTAAAGGAGGTGAAGTGGAGGAGGAGAGAAATGAGTGAAGAAATTGGGGAATGGTGGTACCATTCTCAAAAATAGGAAAATTAAGGAGGGAAACTGGTTTGGTTTAAGAAAATGATTTTAATTTTTAAAATTCTTTTTAACAAGCATTGATTAAGTGCCCCCTGCCCATGTTTTAGGCACTATGCTAGGGGCCGAGGATACAAGGACAAAAAAATGAGAAAATCCCTAACTTCAATAGTAACTACAAGTTATATGACAGGATTGGTTGGTAGAGGAAATTCCAAGTGAGGAAACTTCCTCTGCTAACGAAGCCTGGCAACTTCTCTGTAACTTACTGTCTTTGAGAGTTGCTTAGGATTTTGTTGTTTAGTTGTTTCATTCATGTATGACTCTTGGTGAGCCCATTTGAGATTTTCTTGGCAAAGATACCAGAGAAGTTTGCCATTTCCTTTTCCGGCTCATTTTATAAATGAGGAAACTGAGGCAAACAGGGTGAAGTGAATTGCCCAGGGTCACAGTATCTGAGACCATATCTAAACTCAGGAAAATGAGCCTTCTTGACTCCAGACCTAACACTCTATCCACTGTACCATCTAGCTGCCCTACTATGATACGCAGAGAATAGTTTTTAGGCCAATTTGGCTGGAACATAACATTTGTAGGAAACCCTGGAAAGATAGGCCAGAAGCATAACATGAAAAACTTTAAGTAACTAACAGGAATTTGTATTTATCCTAGAGGCAACAGAGAACCACTAAAGCTCCTTTAGCAGGACAATGGCAGCCAGACATGCACCCCAAGAGTATCCCTTTTGCATAGGATGAATTGGAGAGAGGAAAAGGATACTGCACAGATACCAAGAGAAAGAGGTGATAAGGTCTTGAATTAAGGTGGTAATTGTGGAGAGAAGAGGAAAGATGAGAGAGAAGTTAATAAGGTACTTTCAACAGGACTCAGCAATTAATTAGACCTGAGGGGGAGGTGGGAGTGAGGAGTTGAGGATGACTATGAGGTTGGGAACTTAGGAAACTGGAAAAAATGGTGATACCCTTGACCGAAAGGGAAGTCAGGAGGAGGCATGGGTTTAAGAGGAAAGATAAAGAGTTCTATTTTGGTCTTGATAAGTTTTGGAAACTTACAGGATGTGTAAGTGGTGATACCTTGAAGGCAGTTGCAGATTTGGGGCTAGAGTCCATAAGGAGGAGGATGTCTGAATCAGATGACTTCGGCATCACCTGCATAGATGGAAGAGATATAACAAACCTATGTGAAGCGATGAGAGAGAGAGAGAGAGAGGGAGGGAGGGAGGGAGGGAGGAGAAGAAGGATGAGGAGAAGGAGGAGGAGGAGGAAGAGAAGATGAGAGAAAAGAAAAGAGGACCCAACGAGGGCATTGTGGAACATCTTGAGTCAGGAAGACCTGAATTCAAACTCAACCTTAAACACTTCCTAGCTGTGTGACCCTGGGCAAATCATTTAACGTGCATCTGCCTCAGTTTTTTCATCTGTCAAATGGTGACAGTAATAGCACCTACCTCCCAGGGTTTTTGTTAGGATCAAATGAGAATATCCGTAAAGATCATAGCTCAGTACCTTGCCCATAGTAAACACTTAATAAATCTTTGTTCCATTTCTCCTACCCCTTCTCCTTTTAAATCTGATTCCCCATCACTGTCCTTCCCTAACATCCATCCCTGAAAGATATCCACACAAGCCCTGTGAAGTATCCATTCAGATGCAGGTTGAAATGTGGGCAACAGAAATTCTTCATGCGTGTGGTCTTTCTTGTGTGGAGGGACCAGATGGACTCCTTTGAGGGATTACAGATCTCTTGTTGGAGGCTTAGCAATGTTTTAGAGACTGATGTAATCAACTCAATATCATCCACAAAGCAGTATCAAGAGAACTTCATCATCCACAGGGAATTCCTCCTTGATCTAGACTCAAACTAGACATGGGTTTCTATGGCAAGATGGTAGCTAGGTGGCACAATGGATAGAAGGAAGACTCATCTTTCTGAGTTCAAAGCTGGTTTCAGACACTTAGTAACTTTGTGACCCTTGGCAAGTCTGTTTGCCTCAGTTTCCTCACATGTAAAATGAGCTAGAAAAGGAAATGGCTAACCACTCCAGTATCTTTGCCAAGAAAGAGGTCACCAAGAGTCAGACATGACTGAGAAACAACACTATTCATAGGAAGATACAAAGTCATAGACAGAAAGTCACCTCTCTAAAAACTCATCAAAGTTTCCCTGATTAACTCCATGAATAAATATTTTATTTTTTCCCCAGGTGTTTAACTCAGTTTATTCATTTAATCACTCTGAGGAGTAATTTCTCACCAGCTGTACTTCTTGAACTGAACAAGACCATGCTCCCAGGATACTTTGGAACTTTTTATCCTGCTAGACTGCATCAGCTTTTGTACTCACACCTCCTCAGTACCGTCAGTACTCTCTGACTCCTTTGTTTGGAGGGCTAGAAAGCAAGGCAGAGACCTCCTCTCAAAGCCTCCATTTAAAGAAGGTTCCTGGGACTGCCAATTTTTCAGTTCCTACCAACTGCACTCTTTGGACTGAAGTTAAATGTTTAAGAACTGGATCTCCAACAAAAGTGCATACAGAAGGCACTTTTAAGGTTAATCTGCTTCATCTAACATTTTCATGTCTAGACAATCAACAATATTCCACCATCCTCTAGCACCCGGACTACCTTTTACACCCCTCCTTCTTCAACTACCTTTTGTGTACTGTCTGCCCTCATTAAATTGTAAGCACCTGGAGGGTAGATGTAACTTCAGTCCTAAAGTCAATTGGAACTTGCCCCTCATTGGTAGAGATCAATATGAAAGGGACAGCCCTCACAACCTCAGGACTGGATTTTCTTTTTTTTAAAATCCCCAGCGCTTATCACAGTGACTGGCAGATAGTGGTCACTTAATAAATGTTGCTGACTGACTGATCAGCCCTGCAGGAGGAAATACACACATGAATGTGATCACAGACTTCTTGTTGCATTCTTTCCCTTCTACTTCATAATTAACAATAATGCCTTATTTTGTATTCCTTTTTTTTTAAATGTTTATTTTACTTTTAATTTAATTTATTAAATTATTTAATTGAATGTCATTTTTATTTTTATTTATTAAATTATTTAATTTAAATAATTGAATTAATTAAATGGAATAAAACAAGCATTCTCGTAACAGTATAATTTTTTAAAAGGATGATTGCACATGAAAGTGCAAATCTATTAAGTACACCCTGATATTCCTTTTAAATAAAGTTATCATATAAATTTCTTCCTTCCTTCCTTCCATCCTTTTTCTCTTTCTTTCTTTCTTTCTTTCTCAACAATAAAAGTTCTTTAAACTTTCCGGATAGTGTTGTGTGCCCAAATTCACAGTAGTTGCTGTACCAAGGTTGTTTGAACAAGGTTTGAGTCTGTAAAGCTCTTCAGGATCACTGGACAATAATCTCTGGAGATTATCCAACTGCAGATATGCCATCTTTAAATCCGTTTTCATGTTGCATCAGCCTGGTTAATCACTCCTGCAAGGAAAGCATGGATACCTGTTGGTGGTCTGGTTAGAGAAAAGTATTAGTGTCCAATAAATCCCTCTAGCTGTCCGCTTCAGAGAATTTCTTTGACAAATAAGGAGTCATGGTATATCTAAAGAAGCAAAGGGCAGTCTTTTAGGAAACAGTGGGATCAGGCTAGGATTAAAAAGGATCCTTGGCTTAAAGAGAGTCAGCCATGAACAGGGGTGTGCTGGTAAATACTGAAAAACTGGCTCTTTAAAAAAATTGCCTGTAAAAGCCACTTTTAAGATCAATATGCATCATTAACATTTTCTCAAGTCTAAACAATCAACAAAACAATAAATTAAGTCTTGATCTGTAACATTTGTGATTTCTGAGGTGTAAATGCCCACACTGAAAATTTAATAGTTGGCTCTCAGAACTGCTGAGCTGCCTCAAGCATACCCCTAGCCATAAGGGTTTTTCCTCCTTAGGTAGAAAAAGCTCCTGAACTCTAAGATGGGGACTAAGGTTGCAGAAACCATTCTTCAGTCTCATCTACACCCCTAATAAAAGAGACTTCTCATATAATGCCTCCTTGTCCAATGCAGTCAGTCCATCACACAAGAATGACTCTTCCCTTGGACAGAGTATGGTGTAATCAAGTATGTTAGACCTGGGTTTGAATATCATCTCTGATCTTTACTGGCGTGGTGGCCATGGGTAAATCACATCAGTTCTTTGAACTTTGGTTTCCTTATCCATAAGATAGTGATCATATTGGTGATATTGTACGTTAAGCACTTTCTAACTCTTAAAAGGTCCTATGTAAATTCAGCTAATATTGTTACTGAAATGGTTCATTCCAAAGCCATTCATCAATGACTTCCTATTTCCAAGAAGCAGTATGGCATAATGGATAGGGTGCTGGATGAAGAGTCTGAAAGGGCTGGGTTCAAAGTCTACCTGAGATAATTATTGATCATGTGTGACCCTGGACAAGTCGTTTAACTCTGTGCCTTATCTACAAAATGAGGGGATTGGCCTAAAAGGCTTTTAAAGTCCATTCCAACTCCATATTTACGATTCTAAATTCAACTGCCTTCTCTCAGCTCTCATGATCACAGATGTGTAATAATCTAACTGGTCTCCACACCACTAATTTCCCTTTCCAATCCATTCTTTGCATTGGTACCAAAATAATCTTCCTAATGCATAGGTTTTATGAGTTTATTCCCATAAACTCAAACTCCTAAACATTCAGAAGCTCTCTATTACACACTGTATTTCAGCCAAACTTGGACTATTCACTGTTCCCCAATCAACATCCTCCATGTCTAGAGCGGTCTGTCTTCACATCTCCACCTGTTGAAATTCTTCCCTTCTTTCTAGGCTAAACTCAGATGACATTCCTCAAGGAGTCTTTCCCTGCTCCTTCCCAGATTGTTGATTCCTCCGAACCAATGACCTTATTCTAATGTGTTATATTTATTTGTATATACATCTTAATACAATCTTATTATTACACATCTGAATAGACTGTAAGCTCCTTGAGGCAGGGAATGAATCATTTTCTATTTTTGTATTTCCTGCACCTCATACAGTGCCTTAAATATAGTAGGTGACTGACCAATGTTTATTGAATTGAGCTCCTTGGATAAATAAGTGATCCTTATAAAAGAAGTCAGTGCTAAAGACTACCAGTGATGTTTTTGTGTGTTTGACAGTGAAGAACTAAAAACAAAATGGATGCCCATTAATTGGAGAATGGCTAAACAAAACGGTGTCATATGAATGAAATGGAATATTGTTATTGTTTAGTTGTTTCAGTCGTGGCCAATGTTTAGTGACCCCAATTGGGGTTTCTTAGCAAAGATACTGGTGTGGTTTGCCATTTCCTTCTCCAGTTCATTTTACAAATGAGGAAACTGAGGCAAACAGGGTTAAGTGACTTGCCCAGAGTCACACAGCTAGTAAATGTCTAAGGCTGTATTTGAAGTCTGGTTGTCCCTACTCAAGGCTAGGTGGTCTATCCACTGCACCACCTAAGGCCAAGCAGCTACAGAAACAATGAATATGATGACTATAGAGAAGCCTAAAAGACTTACATGAACCAAGAACACAAGAAAATAACTACAACAATGTAAATGTATGACAACTATAAAATAATCACAAATGAATGTAGCAAAATTATAAAGAACAAGATTTACCTCCCCCCAAAAAAGAGATATAATAAGACATCTCCTATATGTCTACTCCTTTGTGGGGGTAAATGGGGGGAGAGGTTCCATGAGTATAAAATATTGCATATGGATATATATATGTGTGTATGTATTATATATGTGCATATATGCATATATATACGCACACATACATTAATATATGTCTTGTTGATTTTTTTTCTTCTTTTTCTTTAAAAATTCTCATAATAGATTGCTCTCTGGGAAGTAAAAAGGGAAGGAATACAACGACAAATCTAACCAACATAAAAACTAAATATATAATTTTTTTTAAATTTAAGAGCAATACTAAATTATCCACCATCATCATTGTACCTTTTCTGTTCATTCCTTATTTATGCATTCATGAAGTAGCTTTAAAAAAAATGATATCTAAGACAACTTCAAAAGACTCATGATGGAAAATGCTATCCACATCCAGAAAAAGAACTACGGAGTCTAAATGCAGATCGATGCAGCCTACTTGCTCTCTTTTTGTTTGTTTTTGTTTTTGTTTCTTCTTTCTCACAGTTCCTCTCATTGGTTCTAATTCGTCTTTACAACATGACTAATGTGAAAATACATTTAATATGAATGTATTTGTAGAGCCTATATCAGATTGCACACTGTCTTGGAGTGGGGAGAGGGGAGAGAGTGGGAGAAAATTTGGAATTCAAAATGTTCTGGAAGTGAATGTTGAAAACTAAAAATTAATTAATTAATATTTTAAAAAATAAAAGATATCAGTTCAGATCTTAAAAAACAATATATGACAACAACATAAAAGGTGCTCTGAGTCAATTTGTTTAAAGTGCCAATTAAATGAGTTACCTTTGGACCTTTCAATCATATCCCCAAGGTGCTGAGGCAGAGCCATGGGCATTGCATTCTCAAAAATGTAGCCTAGAGGAGAAAAAAAAGGAAGAAATGCAGACGAGGCTATGATTGAATGGCCTGTTCATCACACACTCACCTGGTCTGGACCACAGCAACACATTATGAGGAAGCAGGAAAGCCACCAAATGTAGCTAAGGTGCACAGGCTATCCAAGGGGGAGAGAAAACACAGACATAGGACTCTGATTCCCAGGCTGCCTTCCTTCCCCTGAGCACACTGGGAGAGACACCCACATAGAGATGACTTGCAAGCAACCCAAACATAGCAGTCGTTACCCTTCCCAAGTGCCAGAGGCATCTGTGAGCCTGGATCTGGCTCTGCAATATAATCAGCTCTACCAAAAGGTACCATTGTTTCATCCAGCCTAATTATCCACTGCAGCAGTCCGGGTTCTTCCTCCTCCTTCAATCTCCCCATTACCACACCCACCTTGACAACAATGTTTACTTTAGGCAGAGTGCTGACAAAATGCTACAGATGCTAAGTGCTATGAGTTCAAAGAATAAAGAAAACGCTAGGCACGAATGGGTTCAAAGTAGAATTACTGATGGCTCAACAAATTATTATATATTAATGTAATGAAATATAACTGTGCCATAAGAAATAATAAAGGGGACCATTTCAGAGAAACTGGGGAAGACTTGTATGAACTGATACAGAGGAAGTAGGAAGAAATATGAAAACAATTTATGCAATAACACCACTGTAAAAACAAACAAAATCTTTAAGAATTTTGATAAATGCAATGACCAACCATCATTCCAGAGGACCAAAGATGAAAGATGCCACCCATTTCCTGACAAGAGAGGTGACAGACTCAGAGTACCTAATGAAACATATATATTCTTGAAAGGATTAATTCAGGAATTTTTTTCTTGATTATGCATATTTGTTATAAGATTTTTTATTTTTTTTCAATGGTGGGAATTGGGAGTGATTTTTTTTGTTCTTTGAAAGCATAAAATTTCATTGAAAAATAATTTAAAATAAAAAAAGAAAGCAGGTTTTATGAAGAATTATTTTTTTGTGCTATATTTTAAAGGATGGGTAAGATCTATATGCTGAGGGGAAAAAAACCATTTTCTAGAAGAACAGGCAAACACATTGGGAGAAGGAATATCTATTTATAGTATATTTAGGGGAAGGCACGTAGACTAACTTGACAGGAACCAAGTAAAGATAATAGACTTAGAGAATGAAATAAACATTTATATAGCATCTACTACTGTGCCAGGCACCTTACAAATACTATCTCGTTTTATGCTCACAATAGCCCTGTGAGATAGGTGCTGTTCTTATCCCCATTTTATAGTTGAGGAAACTGAGGTTAAGTGATTTACTCACTTAACCTATTGCTAGGAGTATCTGAGTCTGGATTTGAACTGAGGTCTTCCTGACTCCAGGTCCAGCACTCTACCTCTTCTACCTACTCTGCCACCTACATAATGACATAATGCTGGAACCATTATGTGGAGAATGTTGAACTCTAGGATGAGGAGTTTGGACATTATTTATCCTGGAGACATTTTCATCATCAGGCATTTGTCAGACAAGTCACTGTTCCTGTAAAAGTCAGAATTTAGATATTTTGGTGAAGTTGGCATATGGGAAAATTCTCTTGCTAGAAATTATAAAGTTGTTTTGCTCTGATTTTTTAGATTTGTCCAAAGTGTGTTGTTACCTTGCCAATCTGATTTTAAATAGAACAGAAATGAGAGTATAAGTGACTTAAATTAACCAGTTCTAACTCTTTCAAAACAGACTGACAGAAAGATACATGGCTTACCTCATATTTTAAAAAACAACAGCGTTGTCATTTTTGATCTGCTAGGCTCCTGCTATAAACCAAAGAAAGGTGGGTTTTTTTTATGAATATAGAAAAAACAGCATTGATCACATACAGGACTTTTTATCTCTGTCTACATTGGTGCTAAGTCATCAAATGGGATGATATTTGTTAGGAGCATAGCCCAGTCCCTGGCACATAGTAGGTGCTTAATAAATGCTGGTTCTCTCCCTTCCATCACAACTAGCCATCTTTTAGGCAAAAGGACATGTGTGCCATGTGAGCAAGTTGATAGGCTGGGTGAAGAAGCCAGGCATTCCTGTTTGAAAGAGGGTTTACTTTTATGATCCTCATCAGCCCCCCGAAAAATGGAAATTGCTACTCCCCAACTCATCCTCTCAAGTTCAAATATTAAGTAAGGGCTCTGTGAAAGTGCAAATGTTTTATGTGAAAGTCTACATTTAGGGTATAGAGAATTAGAGGAACTTCCAAGTTTTGTGTTGCTGCCTCCTGATCCAGTGACTAGAGAAATGAATAAGCGTTGATTTTTTTTCTCATCTCTCACATTCAATCAATTACCAACTCCTATTGATTCTAACTCCAAACCACCTGTCACAAGTGCCTCTTCCTCATGATATGTACTCACTATATGTAGAAATATACGTACATGCCTCCTTCTCACTATATGTACAAAGCCACTTATTTTTTTGGACCTTCATGAGCTCTCACATGGACTATTTCAATAGCCTCTTAACAGGTCTTCCGGCTTTCACTCTTTCCCTCCTCTAATCCATCCTTTACTGAGCTACCCAAATAACATGAACAGATCATGTCACTCCCTACTCTAAAACCGTCATTGGCTACCTATTGCCCACAGAGCAAAATACAATCTCTTTATCCTGGTATTTAAGGTCTACCATAGCCTTACCCCTGTGATGACTCTATTTCTTGTTACTCGTTTCCCACACTTTGTTACAGTGAAATTTTACTTCTAACTGTTCCCCAAATTATCACTCAGTTGACTCATACAGGGAATGTATTTTGCTCATCTCCACCTTCAAGATTTTTCTCTTCTTTCAAGGAGGAAGGGGAATAAACATTTATACATCACCTACTACGTGCTACCTACTTTTTACGAATATCAGCTCATTTGATTCTCATAACCAAGGTAAGTGCTTATCATTGTCCCCATTTTATACTGGAGGAAACAAACAGAAGTTGAGTGATTTGTCCACAGTCACCTAGCTAGTAAGTGTCAGGGGCCAGATCGGAATTTAAGTCTTTCTGACTCACTCAGTTCTGATGTCTTTGCCTCCTATATTAAATCCTGTTTCAACATTTACTAATTATATGACCCTGGATAAGTCATTTAACCTCTGTAAGCCCTAGATTCCCTATCTGTATTGTTATTGTGAGAAAAAAAAAAAGAAATGACGTTGTATATAATATTTTATGAACCTTAAAGGACTATATAAATGCCAGTTATCATTATCACTGGGGGAGAATGCAACTAGTATTCCAGTGGAACTGGGATCTCATTTGCTTTGTTTTTTCTAAAGGTGTAATTCCCAATTCACACATGCTTAACTGCCCTGTACTACTCTTGTCCACAATTTTCAGTTCAGCACCAGAACCAGCGAGTTACCTCCAGGCCTTTCTTGCCTCCTCCTGACATCTCCAGGTTACTGCTGGAGTCCTCTGGCTGCCCACTTGTCATCCCACATCCTTGTCATTTGACCAGCTCATCTTTTCTTCGTTTGGTCCATTTTTCTGATTGACAGATACTAGGGAACGTGAAGGGGTGGGGGTGAGGGGAAGAACTGAGGGGATCAGGCAAGATTTCATAGAGCAGGTGAGCCTTGAAGGAAGGTAAGGATTCTGAGAGGCAACATGAATGGATGAATGAGTGGGAAAAGTATTTATTAAGTAGTAAAGATTTATTATTAAATGCCAGGAATCATGCTAAACACTAAAGATACAAATAAAAGCTAACAAGACAGTCCCTGCTCTCAAGGAGCATATGTTCTAATGGTAAAGACAACGTATAAAGTGAATCTAGAATGCAGCGAGAGAAGATGTCAGAAGAATGTTTGGAAATAACCAGAAAGAGTCATGGTGGCCAGATTCCAGGAAAGACAAAATATCAGAGCATAGGGTCTCAGAGGCAGCCTCTAGGTTCTGGTGACTGGAAATTTACTAAGTAATTAATTCCACAGTTGAGTCACCAGAGGTACAAAATTCCATGTGGCTGGGGCAGCATAGAATCCAGCACGGTGATATCTATCGTTGAACAATATGTTATGGAGTCTTCTATCCTTTTGTTTCAGAAATGCTCCTAAGCACAATCTATTCTGGAGTACACAAATTTGGAAAGGGTACAATATATTAAAAAAAAAAAAAAAGTATTTTCTAACCCTGGAAAGTTTGAGGATTGCTACTGTGATCTCATATAACTGTTTGACTTGTAGGAAGTAACGATTAGGCAAAAAAGAAAGAATACATTGATGTAAGAGACCATTCCAGGTGGTCATTGACCAACTAGTGACCCGCCTCTGAGATTATCTTTAGCTTAACTTAAATATATCTTGTATGGACATCGATGCCTCCAAGTTGTTTGCTTCCCCCATCAGAACGTGAACATGGGGATTATTGATTAAGCACAGTGCCTGGCACATAGGTATTAGTGAATAAAAGCTTGCTGACTGATTATAGGTGGAAATTCACTTTAACTATAAATAGTAGCAAATACGTTGGGTTTTTTCTTAAAGTTAAATACAGTGTAATAATTTGTGTCATAATAATCAGTGAAATTCCAGTAATGGATTTGGTATAAGAGGAACTTAATTCTAATAAGCTCTGCCAGTTACTGAGGGATTGGGCAAATCATTAAACTTCTCTGAGGCCTCAGTTTCCTCAAATGTAAAATGAGGAAGCTCAGTCAATCCATCCATAAGCTACTCCATGCCAGGCACTGTTCTAGGACCTGGGGTTGATGGTGGTATATAAAGAGTACCCTAAAGGAATTTACCTTCTATAAGAGGAGAAAGGTAGAGAGAGGCAAAGACAGAGACACAGAGTGATCTACAAAATATATATACAATAAATACAATATGATTTTGAGGGGGCAAGCATTAACAGTTGAGGGGTGATCAGAATAATTAGACTTGATGACCTCTAAAGTCTCTGCCAGTTCCAAATCTATGATCCAATTATATATATAAAACCCACATATGACAAATATAAAAGGACCCAAACCCTATAACACCAAATGAAATATTTCTTAAATTTATCTTTCCTATCCAAGAAAATCGTATGTTGACAATCTTGTTCAGTTTAAGTCTTTATTAATAAAATTGCACATTTGAAAGAGAAAAAGTTTCATTTATTAAAACAAATGAAACATAGCAACCTTTCATTTCCACCTTAGGCTCTTATTTCATAAACTTCATGTGTTAAGCTCTTTCAGAAAACTGAGTTATTGTAAAGTTAACCACTCATTGATATTTCCGGGGTCAGGAAAGTGACCCAAGTATCTTGACCCTCTAAAGCCCTGGGCCTTACCATCAACTCCTATTCCATAACTAGGGTCACAGTAAGTCATAAAAAGTAAAAGAGGAACCAGACTCCCTTAGTACTGACAGATCCATTAGAATACTGTTATTTACCACTGCATTTAAACCCAGGTCTCCTGGAGTCAGGAAGCCTCATCTTCTTGAGTTCAAATCTGACTTCACACTAGCTGTGTGACTCTGGGCAAGTCATTTAATCCTGTTTACCTCAGTTTCCTCATCTGTAAAATGATCTGGAGAAGGAAATGGCAAACCACTCCAGTATCTTTGCCAAGGAAACATCAGATGGGGTCATGAAGAGTCAGACACAATTGATAAACAACTGAATAACCTAACTGAATACTTACTATTGCTTGCTATTGGATTTGATTTGAGTTGGGTCTATCTGAATCCAAGTCCAACCCTAATTTATTTATTGTATGAACTCCATACTGTGCGTGGAACCCTTGCCAAGAAGAAACTACCTACATGGAGTAAAAGGCCCTGATTATTCATGATCAATAATAAAGGCTAGGATTTGTATGGAAATTTTAAGATTTGCAAAATGTTTACATATTGTCTCAGAACAACCCTTTCAGGTAGTATGAAGTAGGTGCTAATATTATCCCTACATGGCAAATGAGGAAACTAAGGTAGAGAGAGGTTAAATGACTTGTCTAGGGTCACAAGGCTAATAAACGTCTGAAGCAGAATCAGAACTTGGGTCTTTGTAAATCTTAAATTTAACATTCTATCCACTATCCCACCTAGCTGCCTATCTATAAGGCATGTTCCTCATTGAGGATCCCTCTGGATTGAAAAAATAAATATGTAAACCCATGTCCAAGCAGGACTGTATCTATTTGTAGTTAAGGGGTACTAATTTGCCTGGGTTCAGAGTGTGTGTGATCTCCTTGAAAGCAGAGATGGTGTTTTGATCTCATTTTATCCCCAGCACCTACTGTGCCCAGCACAGAGAAAGTGCTTCAGAATGCTTGGATGAGGGCACCATTCATGCTGTTTACTTGAGCACTGACCAGGGTGGAGGCTGCAGAGCATACATTGGATTTAACGTTGGATGAGTGGCTGCGGGGTGGGGTGGGGTGGTTCCACCTTTTATGGGAGGCCTTTCCTGAACGAACTTCATAGAGGGGGAGCTCCTCTTTGTGTTCAGCACAGCGCCTGACACACAGTAGGCATTTAATACGTGTTACTGACTTCCCTATCAGAAGCCGAGATCCCTGAG
>CM053770.1:438754032-438858008 GCA_028658325.1 Potorous gilbertii
TCCCTGAGGGCCTCTCGGTGCCAGGCACACAGTAGGCATTTAACACGTGTTTACTGACTTCCCTATCGTCAGAAGCTGAGCTCCCTGAGGGCCTCTCGGTGCCAGGCACACAGTAGGCATTTAACACGTGTTTACTGACTGCCCTATCGTCAGAAGCTGAGCTCCCTGCGGGCAGGGACAGAGCTTTTGCCCCCCTCGGTGCCCCACACGGCGCTCGCTGCCCGGCGGGGCCTGGGCTGGGGCCGCAGGACACCCATGGGCCGGACGGGCCGCGAGCGGCTCCCGGGCGGGTTAAACCGCGCACCCGGCGAGCTCCGCAGGCAGAGCAGGAACAAAACGCGCAGCGCGTCCGGGGGAGGAAGGGAGGCGAGGAGGAGAAGGAGGAAGGCTCGCCGCCTGGGAGCTGCGGGCAGGAGGGAAGAGAGGGGGGCGGGTCGAGGGCGGAGGGCAGGGCTGGGAAAGGGAGGAAGAAGTTTTAAAGCAGCGGCGGCGGCGGCGGCCGGCAGCAGCTGGGCGCGCACCGCGGGCAGAGCCGGGGCTCGCGGGGAGCGCGCGGGCCGGGGCCGGGGCCGGAGCCGGGCTCGCTCGCTCGGTGCCATGCATTAAATGAAGCGGCCGCCGGGCTCCTCGGGGTGAGTTAGCGCCGCCGGAGCGCTCGGGCCGCGGGAGGCGGAGGCAGCGGCGGAGGAGGAGCAGCGGCGGCAGCCGCGGCCCAGCCCCTGCGGCCCCAGGAGCCCCCTCCGGGAGCCGGCCTCCGCCAAGTCCAGCCCGGAGCGGGGAGAGCGGCCGGGCCAGTCCCGGGCCGGAGGATCCGCCCTCCAGCCATGGCGACCAAGGTGAGGCGGGGCCGCGCGAGCCGGGCCGGGCGGCCGGACCGAACTCGGGCCGGACCCCGCGAGGGGCGGCCCGGGGAGGGGGAGGGGAGAGAAGGGAAGGGAGGAAGGGGCCGGCCGGGAGCGCCGCGGACCCCCTTCCCCAAACACCCCCCCTCCCCGAGGGAGCGGCCTGGGGCCGGGGGCGGGGGAGATGGGGTCCGGCCGTGCGCGGGCGAGGGTGGAGTTCAAGGGCGCCCCTTTAAAGAGCTGCGCCCCCTCCCCAAGCTGGTGGAAAGTTTCCACCCGAGTCTTAGTTTCCACTCCACCCTGGAAGGGAAAGGGAAGGGGAAGGGGGGGAGGTTAAAGTCCTGGGAGTCGGGAAAAGGCGTCCTCCCGCGGCGGGGGGATCCCGTGGGGTGGGGGCGCCCGGGACCAGCCCCCCTGAACTGAGCCTACTACAGCCGGGCTTCCGAGCCCCTTAAACCGTGGCGGCCGAGGCGTGGAAAGTTTGGGAAGGGCTGCGGCCGAGCCCCGCGCCGTCCGTGGGCGCTCCTCCCGGGGCGCTGTGGCCAGGCTTTCCGTGCCAGGGTAGAACGCGAGGGGGCCGGCTGCGGCTGCGGCTGCGGCGTCCCCGCCGAGTTCCGTGGGGAGAGTGGGCTGCTGGTCCCGGAAAGGGCTTCTCGTCGTCCGTGAGGTGAGGCGGCTGTGCCAGCGGTGCCCTCCCGTCCCTGGTATGGGTCTGATTTAAAGCAGGCGCAGGTTTATCCCGGGCCGAGGCCCCTTAGCGGCGAGGGATCGTGTTGGAGCGGGGAGGTCCCCGTTGGTTGTTCCTTGGGGTCACTGTATACTTGCTAGTTTGGGCCACACTATTTATTAACTGCTCTTTTCGGTATTAGTATCAAAAAGGAAAATGACGAGATTTTGGTAATATTCAGGAAAAGGAAAATTGTTCTGTTACAGTTACCTTTATGTTTACATCAACTCCAAGTGGACTGAATTGCTCATTTGTTTAATAGTCATTGCAGTTTATATGGAGTCTCCTATGTTCCTAGCACTGTACTAGGGCTTCGCAGTGACTACCTCGTTTGTTTCTCACTACAGCTTGGAGAGGTGGGTGCCGTTAGAATCCATTTTACAGCTGGGGAAACTGAGGCAAACAGGGTTAAGTGACTTCCCTAGGGTCACACAGCTAGTAAGTGTCTGAGACTGCATGCAGCTTAGCTCTTCCTGCCTCCGGAGACCACTGTGCCACCTGGCTGCCCATATGTTAGCTGTGTTTATATAAAGATGCAGATTGTGGCCCAAGGAACTTGTTACACATTGTAATTGAAATCATTTTTTACTGTTTCTATAAAACAAACTATTCCCTTGTTTTATTAGGTGTAATCGTTCAGCTTGCTGTCTTTTTATTTTAAGTATTAATTTGTGCTGACGTCTAAAAACAACACTTTACATTCAGCACAAAGATTTCTTAAGGAAATTCAAAATTGTTATAATGCCAGACATTCCAGAAATTGCCAATGGCATGTTCTGTTCACTTGATTCCAGAACCTTTAAAGGTGGCACAGAGAACTAAATTTACTAGTGGGTGCTCTATCGTGAATATCCTTTTGCATTGAAATAAATAAATTCAGATTTAACTAATCAGAAGCTCACCACACTTTGTACCAAAACTTAAACCTAATTTTTTTTCAGAAGTTCAAGAGGTTTGGATATTTGTATTCGAGTGCACAAATGCTTAAACTTCATGTGGTTGTATACTGATTAGGCAGAGCTAAAATTGTTAAATACTTGTTATAATTGGGTTATCTACAGCATTCAGAAGGGAAACTTCTGTATTCTGTCTGATAAAGTTTTTTTCTCTACCCCAAGTCATTCATTTACATTGTACTTATTCCATGTTTGCATTGGAACACATTTTTCTGTCCAAAAGAAAAACATTAATGGTTACTCTTTATATAAAATATCACTCACTCCAAGGAAGCTTTTACTTAACTTTGCATTTTTTCCCCTCTGACTTTTCCAGTGAATGATGGCTTCTTCACATTGAAGAAGTTATTTTGTTTTCTTTATCCAACTCTTAGTTCTGAGGAAGGCTCAACTTCGAATGTATCAAACACTGAAATTGTTATGAAACCAGATAGTGATGTCATTATTGGGTGCTGGTCTCAGTATCTGAAGTCGGGAGTATCAAAGCAGAACCCCAAATTTAGGACTTTGCACTGGTGAATTTTTTTAACTACTATTTTCAGTCAATACATGCTTATAGTTATACACATGTGTATATATGTTCGTGTAGGTGTATATGTGTGTGTATATATATATGTGTGTATGTAATTTAGGGCATAGAATGCCAGACTTGAAGTCAGGAAGACCTGAGTTCCAGTCCTGCTGCAAATGCTTACAAGCTGTGTGACCCTGGACAAGTCACCTAATCTCTCCCAGCCTTGGTTTCCTCATCTGTGAAATGGGGATAGACCTTGAGGGATTGTCTGGAGATCAAATGAGATGTCACATGTAATTGTTGTTGATCAGTCATTTTAGTCATTGCTCTTTGCGAGCCTGTTTGGATTTTGCAAAGATATGAGACTATGGCTATTTCTCTCTTCATTTCATTTTGCAGATGGGGAAATCTAAGGCTAGTAAGAAACCTCATCGAATGTCCCTAGTCATATACTGTTTGGTAGCATTGTGAGATTGACCAGGCTTTTCTCACTCTTTGTATTTGGATCCCCAGGCCTGGGGGCTAGTACAGTTCCTGGCACATAGTAGATACTTAAGAGAGGCCAGGTTGACTGAATGATCTTGTGAGGCCTATTTTATAGAGAAATGAAGTTACCTGATCACATAGCTAATGGATGAATGAATATCAGAGACAGTATAAACCCAGATCTACTGTCTAGGGTACTTTGCAGTGGTAGGTTTTTCAACTTCCAACATCAGCAAAAAGTTTTACTGTAATTGAATGACTAATTCATATGAGGAACTTGTGAGTAAATGAAATGTTGATTGTCTGAAAACTATCTGGAGTTATTTTTGCAAATGTTGCAGTATCTTCAAAAAGACATTTTTTAAAGTTGCTGAGAGTTTATACATGTCATTGAACGCAGCACACACACACACACACACACACACACACACACACACACACACACACACACACACACACACACACACACTCTCATACTCATACTCATGACCCTTAGCTTTAATTTTCAGGCCAGAGTTAACCTTTGGAATCAAGTGGAGATTGCTTTTGTGTTGACATAAACATCATAACCTAATTCATTTTCTTGGCTTTTAAAAACATTTTTGAAGGCGTTCCTAACATTAATATTTTTTTATTCCCTCCTTTTCAGCCCTGGCTTCCAAATTACAGTATTAGCCTCATGATGTTTGTTTTAAGCAGCTTGTCTCACTGAGTTAAGTGAGTGTGGAATGTTGAAAATAATTAATAGGCAGCGATTGGACCACTCACAACAGCCCCTGGAAATAAACACTAGAAGTAAGAGCTACTTTATGTGCAGAAATACATAATTTTGCCAAATGGCCTTAAAGATAAAACTTTGTTTCATACTTGCTTCAGTGCTGTTTACTAAGCACTGATACTGCTTTTAGAGAGGATCACGTTTCTTAAGAAGAAATGGAATTTATTCGTAAAGTTGTGTGGGCCATAAAGATGAGAGGAACCAATTATCATGTGGACTTCATTAGGAAATGTTGTGTTGTTGTTGTTTTAAATCAGCATGGAAAATTTTCTACAGCCTGTTTTCATGACCTCATTTTTGTACCTTCGCCTGAACATTAACGTCCCTTCTGGTTTAATTTTCATTCCGTCTAAAATACTGAAACAGTTTACCTGCCTTTTTTTCTCACTTAATTTGAAGAGATCTGGAGTTATTTCAGTGACAAGAGGGCATTGCTGAGGCAAACTCCAAAAATCTCATTGTAAACCATTTTCTTTTTTCCAGCTAGGCAATTTAGTACTTCAGTAACCACTCATTTAAAACCCCATGTGCACTTAAAGCTTATTTCTTATCAAAATCTTCAGAAATATAATAATGGTGCTAGCATTTATGTAATGCTTTAAGATTTGCAAAGCATTTTACAGCTGTGATCCCTTCACACAGCCTTTCAAGGTAGGTGCTATTATTAACCCTATTTTACCCCTTAGTAAGAGAACTAAGGTAGACCGAGATCAATTGACTTGCCCAAGGTCACACAGACTAGTTAAGTATCTGATGCCAGATTTGAGTTCAGATCTTCCAAGTACAGCCCTTTGCCTATTGAGTTGACAGTTGTGAATTGTTTTGTTTATAGGCTACAGAGTGCATTAATTTGAGATGTTAATGGATTCTCTTAAGACTGAATTTCATCTGTTTGAATAATGCTTATAAATCTAACTGTTCATCCAACAAACTGTCTTTTTGGCAAAGTTTCTAGGATTCTTTACAGAGGGAGAAGAGGGGGAGCAAAGTATTAAACAAAATCAAAGCTTCAAACTAAAATACATAATCGATCAGCAGGCATTTATTAAACACTATCATAGACCAGGCACTATGCAAAGCCTGGGGATCTAAAGAAAGGCAAAAACACAGAAATAGTCCCTGCTATCATGTAAAATAGTTGGCTGTTTCATTCATTGTCAATTTTTAATTCCCATCAAACACCAAAAAAGCCAATTTTTTAAAGTTTCTGATTGAACTTGGGAGCAGGAGCAGCAAGACCAGGTCAGCAGCACTGTTGTTCTGTGTCATATTTTCTTCTATTACTTGAAGTCACATGATACCCTTAGTCTTCAGAAATTGTTGATGTAATATTTGTTAGAGGATGGTATTCAATATGACTCAATTTTCCTAAGCTATTTTAAGCATCTGAAAATTGAGTCATACAGTGCATCATTACCTGCAGAGTTAGCTTTTTAAATAAGTCATACTTTTGTGGTTGTTCACTAAGTCAAAGAAACCTTTGATCGTTTTTTCGGGTGAGTTATCCAGGCAGAGTGAAGACTTCACTCTTAAAATTTCAGCAGTTTGAAGGAAGCCAGGTTTAGTGGTAAAGATTTCTTCTTCATTTGGAGTTAAAGGATCTGAGTTTGAATTCAAGCTTTGCTACTCACTTTTAACGTGTATAACTTTGGGGGAGTTACTTTAATTCTGGCCTTTAGCTTCCTCACGTGACAATGAGAGATCAGTTAGATGACCTCCAAAGTCCTTCTAGTTCTAAATTGTGATAGGATCCTAGGTTCTTCATGATAAGGAGGTATCCACAATCCCCTTATAAATTTGACTTACCTTATGTTTCATTTCAAAATAATTTCCCAAGACTCTATAGTCAGGTTTGTCTTTTTTTTTTTAGGAGATGTATTTAGGTCAGGCTGTTCACTGAAAGCTAGATTTAACTCATGTCATTCTTTACCATTAATCACTATCTTTTAGAAAATTGGTAGAATTTTTAGAAAATCTATAACTAAAAAAGTTTAGTTTTTTCTAGTGAGATCCCCTAATATGTGTTGCAAGAAAATATACACTCTAGAAATTAGGTCCTTTTTTAATTTTTTAAAAAGTATTTATATATTTATATTACTTATTTTTATTTATCATTGTCATACTTTGAAGAGAACAGTTGACTTGGAATTCAAGAGACTTTGGCCAGTCTTCCCGCTGAGATTTACCTAGGTAACCTTGGGCAATCCATTCAACTTCTTTAGGCCTCAGTTTCTTTATCTGTAAAGTAAAGGGGATTAAATTAAATAACCTGGGATTCCTTCCAGACTGAGTTCTGTGATCTTATGGTTTATATTATAAGAAGATTTCTGTACTTTTTCATTTCCAATTAGATTAGATTAAATCGTTGATTTAATGCTTTTTATGTGTCAGGCACTAAGTGCAAAACACCAATAAGACAGTCCCTGCCCTCCAGGAGTGCTTACATTTTAACAGGGGAACAATACCCATTAAAGGAAGCTGAAAAAGGGAGTTGGGGAAGGCCTCCTTTTTACAGTTCTGGACGTTGGCCTGGTTAAGTGTTCTTATGACCTAGGTACTTTCTTATGTGGAGGTTCCAAAGAGGAACTTGCTCATCAGTGAGGAGGAAGCTATAAGGAGTCTCCAAAGTGTCCATTACCTTCACTCCCAAGTACACGTGGAAAAGGCTGGAGAGTCTAGAGCTTACTTCTATCTTAGACTGTATGGAAACTGCTGTTAGTATGAGCAGAAGCATAGCAATTTTTGCTGCTTCAAATCCTGTCCAACTCTTTATTGACCCTCTTTGGGGCTTTCTTGGCGAAGATACTGGAGTGATTTGTCTTTTTCTTTCTCTAGCTTATTTTACAGATGAGGAAACTGAGGGTTAAGTGAGTTACTCAGGGACATCATTTGAATTCAGGAGGATGAGTGAGTCTTCCCTGATTCCAGGCTTGGCATTCTATCCATTGTGCCACTTACCTGCCGTACAAAGGATCAGTAATTATTCACATTTATATGTTAGTCAGCTTTACAAAGTGTTTTCCTTAAAACAACCTTGTGATGTATAGGTAATGCAAATATTATAACTCCCATATTTAGGTAAGGAAACAGAAATGCTGGAAGGATAAATAACTTACATGGAGTTATGTAACTAGCAAATTTCAGAAGAAAGATTTGAAACTCACTTTTTTTTTCATGATTTTTCCTACAAGTTCGTTGATCTGCCTCTCAATAAAAAGGTTAACACACTCGAGATTACAAAATATCAGCCTGCGCTCCTAGTTCCTCAATCTGGTCAGTTCCCGTGATCCACTTCTCCAATTTCCATAGCCATGGAGAAGAATGACCAAACCTTTGATCTTACCATCACCTGTAATGTGTGTTCTACTTCCCATGTTCAAGAATTCTAAAATTCATGTATTTGCATATGTCATCTTTTATTATTCTATTTCTGTTTAAGATTTACCATTCTTCAAGCTATTTGTTCTCTAACATACCTCTGACAACCACCCCAGGCCACCCCTCAGGTTGGCGGCATTCTTTCCCCTTCTCTTCCATACAAAATCCCCTACTTTCAAACCCTTTGCTCCCTTGTTTGATAGACCAAACCTGAAACCTGAATCACACTCACCACCCTTCATCCTTGACTCATATTCCGCTGAATAGTTAGGTCACAGAACCATGCCAACGAGGGTTGCTTTGTAGCAGGGCAGTCCCACTACTGCCTAACTTCTCTATGCCACTTATCAGAGCAACTGTCCTAAATCTTCTCCTTTCCTCAAACCTCTCACAGCAACCCCTTCACCCATCTGAAGGAATCTATCCTTATTATTGTTCAGTCATTTTTCAGACCTGTCTGATACTTTATGACCCCATTTGGGGTTTTCTTGGCAAAGATACTGGAGTAGTTCTCCAGCTCATTTTACAGGGTGAGGAAACTGAGGCAAACAAGGGTAAGTGACTTGCCCAGGGTGACACAGCTAGCCAAAAGTCACACAATGGCCTGTGTGAGGCCAGATTTGAACTCAGAAAGATGAGTCTTCTGATTTCAGGCCTAGCACTCTATTCACTGTGTCTGCCAAATATATATATACTTAGACTTTTCTGAAGACATTGAGACTATTTGATGAGAAATTCCTCTTTTTTTCCACTCTTATCTCATACCTTGATGATATCATCCCTACTTACTATCTGCTCCTTCACTCAAGTCACAGGAATGGGTCCTCCTCCTGCCCTGAGGCAGCCCTTCTGTTTTAATCCCTTTTCTTCCAGTTTTCTCCTGCTCTCTACTATTATCCCTGTCTCTCACTGTACTTAGTTTCTCTCCATCTAGTTTTCTACCTTGATGTCTAGAAACACAAACTTCCCTTTTCCTCAGCTAACCTCCTTTAAAAAGTCATCCATCCTCACATGTTGCCCCCACTTCTCTTTCCTCCAGTTTCTTACCACACCAATGCATCCTAAGTAATCCTAAAAGTAATTTTCCTTAAATGAAGATCTGACAGGGACTTCCTGACTTTGTCAACTCTAGTGGTTTCTTAAGGTCTCCAGGATAAAAAAAAAAATCTCATCTTAAAGACTTTCACAGCCAGGCTCCAACCCTCTTGGATATTACTACCCTTCCTTTTTAAAAAAATTTAATAGTATTTTATTTTTTCCAATTATACATAAAAACAATTTTAACATTCATTTTTTACAAAATTTTGGTTTTCACATTCTTTTCTCCCTCCCTCCCCTCCTTTCTTCCTAAATTGGCAAGCAATTTGATGTAGATTATATATGTGCGGTCATGTAAAACATTTCTATATTAGTCATGTTGTGAAAGAAGAAACAGACCAAAAAGAAAAAAAAAGAACATGAAAATAGTATGCTTCAGTCTGTATTGAGTCCATGAGTTCTTTCTCTGGATATGAATAGTATTTTCTGTCATGAGTGCTTTGTAACTGTCTTGGATCATTGTGTTGCGTAGAAGTGCTGAGTCAGTCATAGTTGGTCATCATGCAGTATTGCTGTCACTGTATACAATGTTCTCCTGGTTCTACTCATTTCACTTTGCATCAGTTCACAGAAGTCCAGGTTCTTCTGAAGTCTGCCTGCTCATCATTTCTTCCTGCACAGTAACACTTCATATACCACAGCCTGTTCAGCCATTCCCCGTCTGACGGGCATTTCAGTACCCTTCCTTTACTGTGCAATCCAGAGTAAACTAGCCAAACTAGCCTTCTCTCAGTTCCTCACAAAGGGTACTTAAACCCGTTTCCCTTGTTTTTGTACTCTCTCCTTACCTCTGCCTCTCTCTACCTTTAAGATATACTTTTTCACCATGTTCTGCATGAAGCCTTTCCATGACCTTTCCTTTAGCAACTGCCCAGACAGCTCCCCAAACTACCATATATTTAACTACTTTGTATTTAATAATTTTATCTTTATGCTGCATATACATTCCAGACATATATGTGTATATGTGTGTACGTGTGTTTATATGTGTGTATGAATATACACACACATACACAAACTCGCTGTGTGCCACTTTAATATGTAAACTTGTACATAGGGATTATTTCATTCTTTTTACTTGTATCTCTAGTGCCTATAGCACAGTTCCTGGCACATTGTAGGTATTTAATAAAAATGTGCTCATTGATTGATTTCACTGTTTTCTAAACTCTTTTAAATCTGACATCATTCAACTGCAGTTTTTCTCCAAAGTTAACCAATTTGCTGACTAATGATATTTTTCCAATCCTCATTCTTGACCTCTTTTCAGCATTTCACACTGCTGATCACCTTCTCCTGAATATTCTTCCTCTCTGGGTGGCTAAGGTGGCAAAGTGGATAGAGTGCTCAGCCTGGAGTCAAGAAAACTCATCTTCTTGAGTTCAGATCCAGCCTTAGACACAACTGTGTGATCCTGGGCAAGTCATTTAACCCTGTTTGCCTCAGTTTCTCATCTGTAGAAGGAATTGAAGAAGGGAGTGGAAAACCATGCCATTATCTTTGCCAAGAAACCCTAAAGAGTCAGGCCAGCCCCCATGAGCATCTCTAATCCAACCTGTCATAAACAGAGTGCATTCTCTTCCCTCCTCCTGCCGAAGAGGGCCCCACCATCTTTCCACTTACCCAGGGACACAACTTAGGTGCTCTCTGGCTCCTCACTCTCATTGCACATACCCAGTCGCCAAATCTTGTTGCCATCCCTACAGTATTTCTCACATGCATCCCCTTCCCTCTACTGAGCCATCACCCTGTTTCAAGCCCTCAACACTTGGACTGCTGTAACTGTCTCTTCATTTGTTTCCTTTCCTCCAAAATTTCTTCACACCAATTCTTCCACACAGTTGTCCAAGTGGTTTTTATAAAAGTGCAGATCTGATTGTGTCCCTCCCTTACTCAGTAAACTCCACTCCCTATTGCCTTGAGGATCAGATATAAACTCCTCTGGCATTTAAAGCTTTTTACAACATGCCTTCTTCCCATCTTTTCAGTCTTGTATTACTCCTCTCCAAGTACTCTCCAGTCTATTCCAGGGACTGGAATAGCAAGCTAAGGCCATTACCGGTGAACCAGATCTGCCTATGAGCTAAAAATGGTGGGCTTTTTCCTTACATTTTAAAACAAAATTTTATTGTATTTAAAACTGTAAACACCATTTAGGTGGTGAGCCAGATTTGGCCCTTAGCCACACTTTGCAGGTGGCAGTACAGGGATACTTGTTGACACAGTGCCCTCCTCTCATCTGCATTCCTTTGCGCCAGCCTTTTCTGATGCTGGGAATGCTCACCTTTCTAACCTGCAGCTATTTAGAATCCTGAGCTTCCTTCAGGACTCAGCTCAAACATCCCATAGCTTCGAATGCCTTCCTCTCTAAGGTTGCCTTTCATTTACTCTCTGTGTATCTTATACGTACCTATTAATATATGCAGTTGTCTCCACTGTTAGAACAGAAACTCCACGCCAGCAGGGACTATTTTTTTCTTTGTATCCCTAATGACCAGCCTAGCTAGGCAAATAATGACTGATTAGGAAAAAGCTTGTTGATCTCTTGTTTCTTAACATTTTCTGCTTTACATTGCTTGAAGGGAAAATACTTTAAAACATCATTTTGGTTTATCATTTTCCACATATTAGAGTAGCTGAAAACTTCAGGAAATAAGTATCACTAATACAGATGGCTGTGGATTTGTTGGTGGTTTGGGGGTTTTCTGTTTTGTTTTGTTTTTTAGGGGGAGGAGTCCAGCCCTGTGATTGCATTAGCACATGGAAACCTCCTCCGTCCATGTAGATAGTCAGATCCTCTGTCATGTATAGTGTTCAGGAATGGCCAGGGCAAGGGAAGCTTAAGTAGTTTGCCCAAAGTCTGAATACTGTGTTTCAGAAACGAAGCTTGAACCCAGGTCTTTTGATGCCAGGGATACTCTCGATACAGTACTCTACGCTTTTCTTTCTGCTTATATAAAGTCTCCTTTCCCTTTTTTTATGTTTAGTTTTTTTCCAGCTTAGTCTACTTCCCGCTTCTCTGGAAGAGGCAGTCTATGAACTATTTAAGTGCCTGTTATGTGCCCAGCAAAGAGACTTTGCCCTCAAGGATTCCCCAGTCCTATGGGGGAGATAACGAGCAAACAGTTGTGAACAAACTTCAGGATAAATTGGAGATAACGTCCGAGGAAAGGCACTAAGATTTTAGGAGGATTGGGAAAACCTTTTTGCCAAAGATGAGACTTTAACTGAAACTTGAAAGAAGCTTAGAGTTGGAGACTTGGGGAGAGAGTTCTAGACGTGGGGGACAGCCAATGTAAACATTCTCAGTTAAGAGATGGGGTGTCATGAGGAACCACAAGGAGGATGTTGTCACTTGATGACACAGTGGCCTGAAAGCAGGAAGATCTGAGTTTAAACTAGCCCCAGACACTTACTAGCTCTGTGACACTGAGCTAGTCACTTAATCCCTGGTGCCTCAGTTTCCTCAACTGTAAAATAGTGATAATAGCAGCACCTGCCTTTCAAGGGTTATTGTAAGAATCAAATGATATATTAGTAAAGCACTTAGCATGGTGCCCAGTACATAGTAAGAACTATGTAAATGCATTTTCCCTTCCCCTTCCTACCCCCAGAATGGGCATGAGTGAGGTTTAAGAAGATTGGAATGTAGGAAAGGAAGGGACCAAGCTTGGTGAAATGGCCTCCTTCTCTAGTGGTTTGTTTTGCTGTCCACCCCTTGTCTGCACTTACTCGGATCAGTGCTGGAGGCTGATTTTCCCTTTTGTTTTTAGACCCTCCCTGCACATGCTAGGTTCTTTCATGAAGTATTGATTTTAAAGACCATTTTGCTGATGTGTGAGATCCACTTTGTTCTTTATTTGTCATTGAGTTAGTGGAAGTCATGTATTCTGAGACATTAAAACCAGAGAATAAATATTTTATAGTAAATGGAGTAAGAGATCCTGCAGAATTCAGACAGTGTCATATGAGTCTGAGTCATCTGAAATCGTTAAACTCAAGGACCTCCTCCAAGAAAACCCTGCCTTTAAAAAAAAAAAAAGGTTTTAGTCCCTTATAACAATATTACTCCCTACCCCTTGTAATTTTTGAGTGTTTACAAGACTATTTAAAGTCAAGATGAGCTGCTTTTTAGGAGATTAAGAGAACTTCTAAGATGCATTACATTTCAAGTAATAACATTGTTTAGAAATGAAATAGCAGAAAACTGGATGTCCAGAGGCCTGGGTTCTGCCAATCATTGGCAAAGTGTGTCTACAAAGTGACTTGAATGCAGTGGGGGCACATTGCCATGCACCTAGGAGGGTGTGCATACAACACTCAATGTTTTGCCTCAAAAAATGAATTTGTTGGATGTTGAGAATCAAAAGGTATTCGCAAATGAAAGAGGTTTAACTCTTTTTCACACTACATACAGTATTTTCAGGAATCTAGAAATTTTCTACTGACCATTTTGAAAGGCTGATCTCTAAGTAGATTTCTTCTAGATGATATTAATAATAGCTAACATTTATATAATGCTTTGCAACAACAAGCCTTTATTATTTTTAAATATTTTAATTTTTTTCCAGTTTACATGTAAAAAAAAATTTTAACTTTAGTTTTTAAAATTTTTGAGTTCCAAATTATCCCTCTCCCATTCCTCCTCCCTTATTTAGGAGTCAAGCAGTTTGCTATTGGTTATACACATGCAGTCATGCAAAACCTTTCCATATTAGTCATCTTACAGCAAGCGTTTAACTAAGCACCCTGTGTCAGACTGAAGGCCTTTACATTTGTTATCTCGGTTGTTTCATACCAGCTACCTTATTAGGGGTAGAATCCTCATTGTACAGAAGAGGAAACTGAGGATAACAGGATTTAAGTGACATGTCCAGGATCACACAGCTTGTCCTAGGCTGGATTTTAACCCAGGGCTTCCCGACTCCCAAGGCCTAGTATCCACTGCAACAACCCTAATACAAAATAAAGAGTATATCAAGTCATTTTAGTTTTGTTTTCCTTTTTCTTCTTTTGATCTAAACAGTCCAGAAAAATTTTCAAATATATTCTAGTAGGATAGAATTTCTGCTGGAATCAGTAGGTGTTCCCAATGAATATCAGTACAGGTCTGTCTCATTTTCCACAATAGATCCATGTTCCTGAAAAAGATATATAAAAATAAAATAATGCTGCATTCACGGGGGGGACATTGCCGTTTAAAAGAATTTTATTTTTAGTTACAGATTAGCACATAATCACTATGCTAATTGAATGGGTTTGGGTTTTGTAGAAAATCTAGCTTTTTATATTTTATTTGCTTTAAGTTTCAGCACTATAAACTATTCCTAAAATTTATTTTAATTTTAGAATTTTATTTTTTATTCTTAATTTAATAAATGCTAAGTAAAATGAGCATTTCCATAGCACAAAACCATAAGCATTATGTACAGCTAGCTTTTCTTTTAAAATATGTAAATTTAATATGTAACTGTCAAAGCTGTTTTGCTTTTCTGTAATTATTTTTCTAGGCTTATGTTCTCTTCTGTGTAATTTTTTAAAAATGTTGAAGTACCCTTTTTCCTTTTTCTTTTTCGGAAGCTGCCTTCTTTCTTCCTTCCTTTGTATTCCCCTCCCCCCCATAAAAAAAAGATGAAACAAATGAAACCCTTTTGATAAGTATGTGTAATCAAGCAAAACAAATTCCCATATTGACCATGTTTGAGAATGTATCTCCTATTCCAAATATAGTCCATCACATCTCTGGAAGAAGATGGGAAGCGTACATCGTTGGTTCTCTGAAAATGTGGTTGTTGCATTGATCAGAAGAAATTGATTAATTTTAATTTCCTCCCTTCCTCTGTTGGTGCAGGGCATTAATGCTAGTCAGAAATGAAATAACCAATGTTTGACAAAGTTAGTCAATGTAAAGGACACATAATTTGTGGATTGGAAAAATTATATCTCCATAATTGAGTTTGACTATATCTATAGTCACATATAAAGATCTAACCCAGAAATCTTCATGATATGAGGTTCAGTGTTCAGACAACATAGATAGGTAGCTAGTGTCAGAATTATTTGTGTCTGGATAAGAGAAAATAGGGGAGAGATTAGTAAAAACTTCCTGGAGATTTGGCCTGTTTTGGGTATTTATTTTAAACTTCCATCTTTCTATGCCTTTTGCCTTTGGCAGCCTTTAGGACTGTGTTTTGTTTTTATTTTGTGTGGGTTTAAATCATTAGATTATTGATTTTCATAACACCAGGGGAGAGTTTCAAGGGATTAGCCTTGTTTTACAGCTACGGAGAACCAAAATAGAGTCTGAAATGAGATGAGGGGTTAGGGAAAATGTATGGAGAAAATGCTGAATTTAAATTGGGAGAGACAAATCTAGTAATAGGTGTGGAACCCTGGGCAAATCACTTACCTTCTCTTTGTCTTGGTTTCTTTATCTGTAAAACGGAAATGATTTTTAAAAAGTACCTAAGTCACAAAGTTATTGTGAGGGTCAAGATAATGAGTGTATGCCTTGCTTTGCAAATCTTAAGCCTCTTTTTTACATATGGCATATAACATATATGACATAATTATATACTTAGGTTATATGACATACAACATATAATGTGTTACATAACATATAGTAGTTTTTTTATTCCTTGGACATTGGTCTATTATTCTCATTTGATTTGCTCAAAAGTTCTAAAATAAAAGTGAATCTGATAAATGAAGCAGTCACTGTTTCAGGATGTTAAGGAAAAGACTGTCAAAACTGTCTTTAATATTCATTTAAAATCTTGATGTGAAAACTATTGTTTTTGACCTTCAGCTACAGGAATAGATTGTTGAATGGCAACCAAGTAAAAGGGTTCTTGAACTCTTTAAAAAATAAATACAAATTCATTTCAAGGTCACTGATGGTGCAGGACAGCAAATACGTGGCAAAATATAAGCTGAATTCCAGTCTCCCTAATCTGTTTGGTCCCAAAACATACTTGCAAGTCAGTTACCTAAAATTTACTAGAAGTAGAAATAATAACAACAGCTAATATTTATATAGCAGTTACTATGTTCTCGGCACTGTGCTAAGCACTCTACAATTATTACCTCATGTGGTCAGTCCTGGGAGGGAAGTGTTATTGCTACCCCCATTTTACAGATGAGGAAGCTGAAACAGGTTAATTTACTTGCTCAGGTTCACAGCTGGTGAGAGGTCCTGTTTGAACTCAGATCTCGCTGGCTCCAGAACCAGTACTCCATCTGCTGTGCTTGGTGCTAAGCAGGATGTAATGAAGTAGCTTTTGGAAATCAACGAGCAATGTATACTGATAGAAACAATAATTTTCCAATAGGACAATAACCACCAGTAACCATTGGGCCATTTGGGGGAGGGGAAGAAATTACCTTATTTGGAAATGCTTAGGTCCTAATTACTTCTTATGGATCCCATAACTATTTGAAGAGTTCACTTAGTACAAAATTCTTGAGTTGACCAAAGAGTAACATGCCTACCTCTTCTTACTTATAGAATTACCATAAGTCATAATAATAGACTGTCCTCTAGAGAGAATGATAATTCTGACTAACCCATTATGGAACACATGATAACATTTTTACAGTAGCTAGAGTATATTGCCCTGTCCTGTAACTAATGTCAAAGGTTTTCAGTATAAGAGGAACAATATAGTGGGTTTCCCCTAGGCTAGGTTGACCACTCATCAGGAATGTTGTATATTAGGGTCTGTTAACCTTTCGAGTGTGTCATTGATCCCTTCTCATGATTAGGTGTGTTTATTATTTGTGTGTTTAAAAACCACACAAAATGAAGTACATTAGGGGGTTACCAAGGAAACCAGTTACATTAAAATAGTCATCAAAATAGTTTTCAAAAAGTTTCCCAGACCCTGGGTTAAGACCAGAAGGAATTCTTTTTCAGTCATATGTTCGGCTGCTCTGAGATTCCAGCCCTCTGTTTCTGATCTAGTACTTTTTTTTCCCTTTGAATTACACCAATTTTTTTCTCTGTCAAGTTTTTTTAGACAAAAATTAAATTTGAGGTCTTAATTCACTTAAGCACTTAACACATGAGTTCAAGGGGTGCTATTAAAGAAACTGTGGCCTTCTCTAAAAACAGCCGCATTTGAGTATCAACTAGCTACTGAGAACAAATGTTTTGACTGCTTTTTTTGTAATTACTGCTCTTGGTACATAGACACACAGCCTCAGTAAGTAAAATGTTTGTAGACTGGTGGATTATTGAGACATCAAAAAACCTTAAAGAGATTACAAGTAAGTATTCTGCTTTTCTGAATGGAATGGTGCATTGTGAAAGCAGCCGGGTGTGATTAAACTTCCTAAATCTTTGATAATTCTCAGAATAGCATGCTGAAACAATGAGAACCATGTCAGAACGTTCTCTAAGACTTGGAAGAGATGGCATCACACCATGACTTTGAATTTTGAGAATCAATGAATCCTTTTTATTCCTTTTTCCTACACCACTGAACCTTTAATATAGAAAATAAAAGCAATTACCCAGAATTTCCTGTAGCTGTTGGATAGCCTTATTTTTTAATCCTTGGCAGATTGAAACCCCTTTGTGATTCTATACCTTATGAATTCTTGTCCATATAATTAGTCCTTCATTGAAGGTTTACTTATAGAATAAGAAGAAAGGGTTCTTATTCTATAAATCCAAAAAATTCGTTTTTCTTAGGATCTGTCATTTGTCTCATTTTGTCTCTCCCCCACCTTTTTATCTTGTCATACATTTCCTCATTAATGCCTTTTAGATCATATTTCAATCTTCTACTACCTACCCTGTGTTCTGTTGAATAATTAGGTGAATGAAAGTGAAAACATGTATTTAAGGCTAACTGTTCCAAGCAGTTCTGAAAATGTTGTAGATACAAATAGAAAAAGAAAGAGTCCCTGCCTTCAAGGAGCTTGGATTCTAATAAGAGAATGTTCTTATACTTATGTCATAATAAGAGAACATACTTTCTTATAGTTGTTTGTATGGGAATGGTGGCCAGGGAAGGGTGTTTTGGACTGAGAATATATGGAGTAAATCCGTAGGGCAATTAATTGGTCTGTCCTTTCCAACTAATTTAATTACTGTTCCTAAAGCTACAGGTGAAAGGGGACGTGGGGAAAGGGACACTGAGAAGGAGTACTCACCAGTCAGAATGCAGGGTTCCAGGATGGGAGCTGGAGAACCAGGGCAGGGACAGGAGACATTGCGTGAAGAAGGTCTGAAAGCAGCAGCGAGGTAGGTCAGGGGCAGGCTAGTTAGAGAGAATGCTCTCCCCAATCTGAGTGTAGCAGCTCAGGGCAGGATACTGGACAGCTCAGTTTTTTGCTCTTTACCTTATTTGCTATTTTAATTCCTCTCCTATCTAACCGTTGAAGCCATATTGTTTAGTGAACATTTTATTAGCCATGTTCTTTTACAGCAGTGAAAAGTTTGAGATTGTTGAAGGTGTTGCAGTTTCCCAAGTAAGGTATGGTCTCTATGTTTTTCATCAACTTTGGCCTGTTCCATCACCCTGGAAAACTGATGTTTCACTTCAGTGATGTGGATATTAATTCTTGGTGCTGAGTACAACCTATCCATATTCATTCAACTAAGTGAATAGGCCTTTAGAAAAAAGCATTTAGAGACTGCATCTTGGAATAGCATAGAGATACTGTGCACAGATGAATACTGTGCTCTTTCTGTGACTTTATTTGTGCTAGAACTGGAACCGTGGAGTTTAGTGGTGATAGGCATCTTACTGTTTGTTGCATTCAAGAGAATATTCTAGTAATGAGTTCTTTAAACTTGACTTTGTGGAAGTATGGAGGGAATAGGCAGATGTTTCTTACTGACATCCTCCGTTTTGCCTCTGTGCTGGTCAGCAGTTATCAGTGATTCGGGTGAAGCCATAATGATAGTCCTGCACAGTGGATAGAGAACCCACCCCAGAAGTAGGAAGGCCTATGGTCAGGGTCTGCCTCTGATACAGTATTGGCTGTGTGACCCTTGGCTGGTCACTTAACATCTCTGTGCTTTGGGTAACTCCCGAAGGTTCTTGGAGTACAGAGAAGATGTCAGTCTTGCTTTGGTAGAGACAGTTTCCTCATTTAAGTCATTCTCTCTGTCAGTGAAACCCCAAGTCCGGCACCTGCTGCCATTTATAGAAAGTGTGCTTAGCAGATTTGCAGGTGATAGTCAGCTGGGATATAGCTAACACATCCGAGGAGAGTTGGGACACAACAAGATCTCATTAGGATGGACTAATAGACCTGATCTAATTACAGAGAATTTAATGTAGACACATGTAAAGTTGAGGCAGCCAAGTGCCCAGATGACTTTGAGATCGTTTTATACAATCTCGACATGGCAACAGTTATCTTGGAGAGTTTAGGTAACTGAAGCTTTGAAAGCCTGGCATGTAGGAGAGGGATTAGAGTCCTTTCGCTTGGCTCTACAGGTCAGACCAAAGCAGATTTCACTCTCATGCTGAGCAATTTCACCCTGGAAGGACAGACTTCTCAGCAGTTCCAAGCTGTCCACAAATGGTCTTGACATCATTAACATTTATGTAGAGTTTTACATATATTGAGGTGATGCCATATAAGTAGAACTTTGGGGTTTACAATGTGATTTACAAATATTATTATATCCTCACAAGGCTGGGAAGTAGGTACTATTGTCCCCATTTTACAGAGGAGGAAATTGTGGCAGACAGCAATGGAAATGATTTGCAGAGGAAATGATTCAGCCAGTGTCTGAAGCCATATTTGAACTCAGATCTTTCTGACTTCAGGTCCTGCACCATCTAGCTGCCTCCCCATAAAAATAATGCTTTATTAAGGAACTAGGAATGTTTAGCCTAGAAAAGAGAAGATTGAGGGCTCATGGGATAAGCATGTTCAGAGATCTAAAGGACTGTTTTGTGGAGGAGAGAGATACATCTTTTAGTTCCAAAGAACAAAAATAAGAACAAAGGGTAAAAACTCACAAGGCACCTTCAGGCTTGATGCAAAGAAAAATTCCATGGCAATGAAAGCTTTCCTACCGCAGAATGGACTTCCTTAGAATGTGGTGGGTTTTCCCTCATTGGAGATCTTCAGACAGTAGTAGCTAGAGAGACCACTTGTTGGGTATGTTGTAAAGGATGTATTTTTTAGGACTCGATGACCATAGACTTCTTTTTTTAAATCTGTGATTCTGGTTTCATATCAGATTTATCCCAGAACGTGAGGTATTTTCTTGGAACAGGTTACTGGTAGAAGTTGTAACTTTTTGTGGTCCTCAGAGTTCTATTAACTGAATTAGTATCTTCATGTTAATGGCCTGAAAGAATTAAGGGTATATCTCCAGATGCCTTCGTGTCTTTCGAAATACAAGCCAACATTCTGAGTAAACCTGACTCAGTAAGATTGTATGTTTTAAATTGTTCACATCATTAATAATCTCTTATATTTATAAAGTACTTTAAGGTTTATGAAGAATTCTTCCTTACACCAGTGCTGGCAGGTAGACCTACAAGACAAGTCCTATTTAGCCCCATTTTCCATATGAGGAAACTGAGGTTCTGCAAAATTAAGTGTCTTGCCCATTATCACACGTTACCCATTGTAAGCATCTCAGGTGGAAATCGAACTTGGATTTCCTAGCTCTGGGTTCTCCCTACGCTTTCTCTGTGGTGTTTGGATGGCATCATCACCTTTCGGGGAAGCTACAGTAGAATAGTTTTGTTATCCCTAAAGCAGTTGCAGTGGAAGGTGGGCTCAACGCTGTTCACTTTAGAAGGATTTGTTATTAGGATGTATTCCCATCTCCTGGGGTTGTCAGGCTGTTCAGATGAGTAAACAAGAAGTCATCTAAATAACAACTGCTGTTGCTATTGTTACTATTCTGTATCTCACAGCCAAAGAGGTTTATTTACCCACCGTTGTCCCCATAGTGTGGACACTCAGCAAGGGGCTGTAGTGAAGTTGCTGGGAGATACGTTGGAACCATCCACCACTTGCTGATAGATCTTTCAGTGTGAGTGTGATTGTAGCAGGAGCATCTGACAGCTGTGCAGACTGAATGGAAGTGTATGCTCCAAGGGAAAAAAGCCATGGGATCCTGGATTTGGAGCAGAGTAGTAATGTGGGACCTGAGGGATCACTTAGTTCAATTCCCTTATTTTACAGATGAGGAATTGAGGCTCAGGGGAGAGTAAGCAGCTGGCCCAGAGCAAATCAGGCAGTAAGCATTTATTAAGCACCTACTATTTATTAAGCACCTACTGTGTGCCAGTGCTGTGCCACACACCATACTAAGCTCTATGGATAAACATGGAGAAAGGCAAAAAATAATCCTTGCTCTGAAGGGGCAGGTCTGACAAGGGAGACCACATGCATTGAGACAGGATGAATCAGAGATGATCAGCAGAGGGAAGCCTGAAATAAGAGAAGGGTTCCTGGTAAAAGGCAGAATCATAGCTGGGACCTGAGCAATGGTGAGGAGGGAAAGCATTCCAGGCATACAGGACAGCCAGAGAAAATGCCTGAAGCCAAGAGAAGGGAGTGTTGGGCTAGGAACACGAAGGCCAGTGTCACTAGATCTTCCAGTAAATGGAGATTAGTAAAGTGTTAAACAAGACTGACAAGGTAGGAAAGCTCCAGGTTGTGAAGAACTTTGAACACTAAATAAACAGAGGGTTTTATATTTGATACTAGAGATAATAGGGAACAATTGAAGACCAGGAGTCTGAGGCAGAATTTAAACCAAAGTCTTATCAACTCCCAGGTCCAGGACCCTAGGCATGTTTGGCCATGCTAGCTATAAACTCTTCCTTTGCTATAGAAACTCCTCTACCCTTTTTTTCTAGCATGCTTCCACAGTAATAGAGTTAATGGAGTTGGATGATAAGCATTTAAATTCTTTAGATTAAAAAATCCTTTTTGAAAATGGGAGAGTATATCTTCCACAACTCTGGGTAGGGAAAAATTTTTAATCAGATATAATATAGAGGAAATCATAGAAGGCAAAATAGGCTTAATAATATAAAAAAACGCTTTGGCACAAGTAAATTGCAGCAAGAGCAAGATGAAAAGATTCAGGGAGAAATCTTCTTTAAACATATCTCATAAAAATCTGAGCTTCAGAATCTATAGGAAATTTACACAAGTTAAAAAAAGAAATACAAACTATCAGTAACTGTTAAAAAGTGTTCAAAATGACCAGCAATCAGATATGCAAATTAAAACAAGTGTGAAACACAAAAATTAAATAATGAAATATGAATTAAAAGAAGTAATTACACCCACTAGATTGGCCAAAATAGTGTAAAATGAAAAGGGGCTAGCTAAGGAAAGGCATGATAATTCACTGCTGATAGGACTGTGAATTAGTCCACTATTTTGGAAAGCAATATAGAATTATAGAAGAAAAGTTACGGAATTCGGTATTCCTTTTGGTCCAGACATCTCTAAGCCAAAGAGGATAATTAACAGGAATAAAAGCCCTATTTGTTAAAATATATTTTCATAACAGCACTATAGCTAAAAACTAAAATTTGTAAGCAACTTTTGTTACCAGTAATTGGGGAATGGCTGAATAAACTATGGATATGAATGTGCTAGAATGTTATTACCTTGTTAGAAACAATAGATAGGAAGAAGTTAAAGACATTTAGAAAGGTTTATGAAAGTACACTGTGAGAAGGAGGGTCCAAATGATCAGCATACATACTGGCTGCAGCTATGTAAATTTGAAGATGACAAAATTTAGGCTAAACCCATGAATGATATTGGTGCTATTTCATATTTAAATTGACAGGCTTCAACTTTTCACAGAAATTTAGTTGTAAAGGTGTTTGTAGACATTAACTTTTGAAATACGTGGTTTGTTTACATTTTCATGAAGTAAATTTTTTATACCTGTTTTCATTTTAAAAGACAGTTCATCAGTAAAAAATATACAAGTTGATTTATTTTTAATCATCAGTGAAATCAAATGTGATGAAAGGTAAGCAATACTTACAACGATGTATAATAGCCTTAGATCTCAACTGATGTGTTTACACTTGTCTTTTGTATACTCTTCGTTAAATTTTGTTTTGAGTCAGATCAATTGAGAACAAAGCTTTCCTGTCCTCGAAATAGTTATTCTCGCTTTATAAATCTGTGGAGCACAAAATCTCCCACTAGTTTTTGAGGTTGAAATGCAAGTATTTATTGATTCCATATTTAGACTGTGGTATTTGAGCCCTGTAGCTCTGAGGAAATCTAGTTTTGAATACAACTCAGAACAGATATTGTGCTCATCGTTTGTTGCTTTGTCCTTTATTTTGTATAATTTAACGTACCAAAGAAGTTCGATTCTAATTGTTTCAATTAAAAGTGAATTCTTGTCAGGCTAGTAAACAGACTTAAGGAAATCAGGGGTGGTTTTTTTTTTTATTGTCTTCTATGAACGGATCGTGTTTTTGGAGCTGGAAGGGCCCTTAAGTTGGCTAGTCAGACTTTCTTGTTTTACAGATGAGAACATCTGAGGTCCCCAGAGATTAAGTGAGAAGGTCACACAGGTAGTAAATGACAGGACCAGGTATTGACCCTAGGGCTTCCGACTCCAAGTCCAGAACTTCCGTAGATGAGCAAATTGAATCCCAGAGAAGTTAACTGACTTGCCCATGCAATTGTTGTTCAGTTATTTTCAGTTGTATTGAGGTTTTCTTGGCAAAGATCCTAGAGTGGTCACATTATTTTCTCCAGTTCATTGTACAGATGAGGAAACTGAGGCAGACAGAGTTAAGTGATTTGCCCATGGTGACACAGCTAGGAAGTGTCTGAGGCCAGATTTGAACTCAGGAAGATGTCTTCCTGACTCCAGGCCCAGCACTCTATCCACTGTGCCACCTAGCTGCCCCTGACTTACCTATGGACATCTAGTAAATCAACAATCATTTATATATCAGACAGTGTGATTGATACTAAAATGATCCTAGTTTAGTAGGTTTTGAATTTGAAGATCCCTTTAGGGACAAGGAGCATATCTGTCACAACTTTTTGTTTAAAAAAAAAAGAAATTATAGTTGTAAGAAAAGCTTGTATACATAGTGCTTCAAGATTTAAAATGCTGTCTCAACTTTAGGATTGGTAGCATAGGTATGGACTCACTTTCCCAAAGGAAGGCCTGCTTCGTCACCTTAAACAATCCAAGTTCTCCTGAGGGGCTAGAAAAATCTTTAATGCCATCAATTCAATCACCTATTCCAATATATTCTCCAGCATTGTGGTTAGCAAGCATGCCAGTTCCCTTAACTAATTAATATCAACTAACTTTACAAATAGATATTTACTGATGAAGGTATAACAAGAATAGAGGAATAGACATTTTTTCCTCAAAACCTGTGCAGGAGAGGCCCACACTCTCCCCTTTACCACCTTGGTCTCTAGGAAGAGTGGACTCAGACTTAACACAACTCACAAGGTTAAAGCTGTCTCCAGACTTAATCACCTAAAAGCACAACACAGACACAACCAAGACAGAAGCATCGGCAGGGCCCAAGGCTTTTCTCAGGTAAGAAGGAGGACTGCCTGCCACCTTTCTTTTACAGGTTGATGGCTTTGAAATGCACCTCATTTCTAGACAATCCATTTGGCCAAACTTTTGACTGACTTCCAGCCGGAAAGTCACCCTTACTGCAAGAGTGGTGGACAGTTTAAGTTATGTGTGTTCATTCTCTAAACTGGGAAGCAGGACCCTTTTCACTGTAAACACCTCATCCTGCCTTTCTGAAAGCAGGAATGCTGTGCATGCTCACCAGGCCCTCTCCCTGCCACATAAAGTGTCTGGCAGCATATGCAGGAGAATAATCAGAGAAACCAGGAGGTGCAGAAGGGATGTGATAGACTGGGAAAGTGTGTGTGTGTGTCTGTGTCTCTGTGTCTGTGTGTGTGTGTACGTGTGCGTGTGCGTAAAAACCCCACATACCCCTTCCAAGCATGGAATCTGCACAAAGGGTGGGGATTGATTTGGTTAAAGTCTCCTCATCCGGTGGATCTCTCCTATTTTACAGCCATTGAATCACTGTTTTTTCCTAACAGTTTTTACCTTTTGCCCAGGTTGATTATATCTGTCTTTGGTAGGATAACTTCACAAATTAACCACTCAAGTTTTATTCCTGTTTTCTGTATCTCCTTCAGTTATATTTGTCTCATTTTGTGGTACATATAACCTTACAGCTGTTACTGGTCTACCCAGCTGCAAACCTAATTCTGTGGTATCATTTTAGCAGCATGAATCTACTGGGGAAATTATCTTCAGGAGAAACCTGCTAATATAAATATATGTGTGTGTGTGTATATGTGTATATATACATATATATGTACATATATATGTGTGTGTGTATATATATATGTGTGTGTGTGTGTGTGTGTGTGTGTGTATATAAAATATTCTATGGTTTAAAATTCTGGCCCTCAAAACTAATACTAAGAACTTAATTTCTGATTTGGCCATTTTCTTTATCTTTTGATAAAGTTAATCCTTCCTGTCTTGTTAGGCACCTTTATTCCAAAAGCCTTTTTTTTTTAAATGAGGATCCATATCAAAATGAAAACAGCTTGAAAGATTTGAATTGTGTCTCTAACTTTTCAAAGGTATATTGTTTCAGGGAAGTGTTTTTCAAGTTAAATGTTGTGAATTGCCTGTTTCCACATAAATTCTAAATCTCAGAAGTATACCAGCATGTTTGAAATGCAGTTTATTCTACAAGCAATTAATTGAATCTTTTATTATTTACCATTTACATACTATGTAGGATCTTAGAGTCATATATGCCTTTGTATCTTCTCCATGAATAAACTGAACAGAGCTGTTTGCTCTACAGATGAAACATCCTTTAAAACCACCAGTTGTGGTATAAAGTCCTGGTTACTTTTAAGGTGGGACTGCAGATCCCTTGTGTTTAGAAAAAATTTAAAAAGTAAAAAAAAAACAAAAAAGGCAGCAGCTCTGAGGTCACATGTGATTTCACCTGTGAAGTACCATACAGTGAGTAGCCATGATAGAGTGACATGAGGATTCGCCCGAGGTACTAGTGTATGGGATTGAAGTGGAAAGAGTATGAGATTTAAAGTGAGAGAAATTGAGTTCATATTCTTACTCCACTTACTAATTTGTTTTTGGGGCAAATCACATAACCTTCTAGCATGTCATTCTCATTTTCTTGATAATGAGTAGAAGGAAAAGGTTTTGGCTTATAAATTTCAGTTTTGGAAATTCAGCAATTCAGTTTAATAAACATTAGCTACTTACTTTGTGCTGGGCATTGTGAGCTCTGGGTACCCAAAGACAAAAATAAAACTCTCTGTTGTCAAAGAGCTAGTATAACATCAGGGGAGATCACAGGCACGTTTCTCAACGTATATGTAATAAATACAAAACAAACACAAGGTGGTTTGGAAAGTGAGAGCACCACCATGGGGGAGAGAACACGTGCATGTCTTAGTGTGTGCATAATACAAGATATATAAATACAAGATAGTTTGGGAAGTAAGTACTCTAGGACTGGGGGAGATCAGGAAAGATCATGTGAAAAGATGGCGCTGAGAGGAAGTCTTAAAGATCGTTAAGGAACCTAAGAGGCAGAGATGGAGAGGGAATGTATGCCATGAATTGAGGAAGAGCCAGGGCAAAGTCATCGAGGCAGGAAATGGAGCATCTTGTGTTCAGAACAAGTATGCCAAATGGGCATAAAATCTTTCTAAATGTTTAGTCAGCACATTTTATTCTCATTTTCTTCTAGCCTCATAGCCATAGGCTTCAAAACTTTTGGAAGATAACTTGTTTACCTTAGAGAACAGCTGCTTCTCAAAGGCCTGGGAAGCTCACCAAAGAGACAGACAGCTTTCTGGCCTGCTGTTCTCATCCATGGAGTTAAAAGCTGATAAAGTTACCAAGAGGGAGAATTAGAGAAAAGTACCTAGGACAGAACCTTGGGGAATATGGATGAGGGGAAGGGCATGAAAGAGGTGATGAGTCAGCTAACAAAGGAGATTGAGGAGTGAGAGGTAGGAGGTGTGGGTAAAAGAGAACCAAATGAGAGCAGGGTCACAAAAGCTCAGGAGGGGAAGGGTGGTCAACAGCATTAAATGCTACACACACCTCAAGGGTGAGGAATGAAGAAGGAAAGCCACTGGATTTTGGCAGTCTTGAAAAGTACATTTTTCAACTGCATAATATTTTTATCATTAATGGACTTAGATAAAACACAGTTTACATGCTTAACAGATTTGCAGACTAAAAAAGGCCAGGAATAATATGTTGAATAATTGAATTGGGATCCAAAAAGATCTTCACAGGAGAGAAGGTTGGACTGAATCTAGTAAGCTGACAATAGGAATGGAGGAAAGTCTTATACTTGAGTTTCAGAAATTTACAGTGATAAGATGAGAGTGGCAAGATGGATAGCACTTATTCTGAGAAAGATCTGAGAGTTTTCATGAACTGCAAACTCAAAATAAGTCAACAGAAACTCCTCTACTGTTAGACTATGTTAAGAAAAATTGGTTTTGAGGATTCGTTAGATGGTAACCCCATTGTACTCTGTCCTGGTCAGAACATATTTGGAGCCACGTTTTAGGAAGAAATTGAGAAATTCGCATCTAGAAGAGGATGGCTAGTATGGTGAAGGACCTTAAGATCACATCCTGCATATGGTCATCAGTCGATGTTTAGCCAGCAGAAACGACTTGTTAGCAAGCCTTGTACAGCTATCTGTGTATTGGAACATGGAAGAGGGATTAATTAGCTTTGTTCTGCTTGACCAAAAAGAATAGAAAGAGGCGCAGTGTGTAGAAGTAGCTGAGAGGTTTGATCCAAGGAAAAACTTCCTAACAACTTTCTGAAAGTAGGATATAACTTTGGGGAGGTTATGGATTCCTCCTCACTCAAGCTCTTCAAGGAAAGCCTGGAAGTTGTCAGGTATGTTGTAGAGAGAAAGGATCATTCAGGTACGGTTCTACTGTGAGGGTTTGGAGGTGCTTTCTGACGCTGTAACTATTTGTGTGTTATCCTACCAAGCTACAAATGTGAACTCTTTGATAGATTGTATGTCTGTTGTCTAAGTTACAGGTTTCATAATTTATCACTAGAGTAGGTGTGTGGTGCTCAGTTTTTTGTTTTTGTTTTACAAGAGTATTGATCGTAGATTTGTAAATTTAGAAATAGAGCTGGAAGGAAAGGGACCTTCTAAGTCATTTACAATTTAGCCCCTCCACTCTCCCTTCTTCCACTTTACAAATGAGAAAATTGAGATCCAAGAATTTTAAATGACTTGTTCAAAGTCTTACAAGTAATAAAGTGGCAGGACCAGGATGATGATATTTGAGAGTTTTTAAAACCTGTTGCTGTACCAACAAATACTTAGTCTTCAAACTATAAGGAATAGAGAGACCTAGCAGAAGAAACTAAAACTTCAGTATTTACTACCTAACAAGTTGCCTCACATCTCTGGACCTCAGTTTCATCATCTATAAAAAAGTAGGGGCTGAATTCAGTGACATCTAAGGTTCCTTCCTGCTCCAAATAAGTGATCCTATGAGGGGCAGCCAGGTCCAAATGGCAAACCATTTTAGTATCTTGACCACAAAAATCGTGATGAAGAGGTCAGACCTGATTGAAATGATAAACAGCAAACAATAGATCCCAAATCAAGATATGTTTTAGGTTTTTTTCTAAGAGTTAATTAAACCTAGGGATAGATTTCATGTATAAAGTCATAGATGAAAAGTAAACACATTGCATCTGGTGAGTCATTGAATTTATTACTATTACTATAACCTAGAGGTTACCACTGTTCATGAATTTATAATACCCTTCAGTAACTTCAAGTAATGTATTTTTTTCTCTCTCTCAAAAGAGAGAAAGAACCTTTTCTTGTCTTAGAAAACTTGTTTACTGTAGTTGTGTTATCCAGCTTGCGTGTTTATTCAGACACTTTATTTGCTTCATTTCCTCCTCATACTGATTTTCAGCCAATTCTGTACCTCTGAACAGTCCTGGACCCCAAGATTAAGAAAAGAACTAGCAAAATCTTTTTATTTTGGTACTATCTCTAGTTTTTAACTCCTCAACAAAAAAATATCAGTTCAGATGTAGTATTTAAGTGGTGCTACATAAAGACAGGCACTTATATGCTTTTTGGAGGTGATTTTGATCATTTTTTCCATGTAGTCTCTACTGTCATGATCTGAATAATTGAGAGAATGCTACAGGAATGAGCGAGCTACATTTTTTTTTTTAACCAAATGTTTTAGTGGTTTTAGAACTAGCTTGTTTTTTTGTTGAGTTGAAACTTAGCCCACATAGTGTAAAGTTAGTTGCCTTACTGTATTAGATTTGTTTGTGTGGGTGGTAACTTTTTAAAAATATCTTCTTTTTTTTAAACTAAACTGACTTCCTTTTTGGAAACTGCAAGACTATTTTTTAAGAACTTAAGATGTAAATGGCTGTGGCTTAACTTCTGACCAAAACCCACAGAATGCCCATTGGCTACTCCAGATTCAGTCCTTTGTAGTCATTAAGCCACAGAACTTTCCTTGGGCTACCTTTCCTTAGTACCAGAGAAGGGAGGGATAATGCTGCTGTATAATCTGGCCTAGTTAGACTACATCTGTACAGTTCTGCCATGTTTTATTAAGGACATTAGCAAACTAGAGCAGTCTAGAGAAGGTTGACCCAGGATGGTAAAGAAGACCACCTGATAGGAAACCAAGATGGTGTGAAGGAACTGAGATTACTTTAGCCTAGAAAAGGAGCATGCTTATTAGGACCCAGTAGCCATCTTCAAGTACAGGAAGGGCTTTCATACAGAAAGTAGATTAGATTTATCTTTCATCTGAGGACAGAATTAGGAGTGAATGAGTGAAACTTGTGGAGGGACAGATTTCATCTCAATGGCAGGAAAAATGTCCGAACAATTGGAGGACTTGAGTTCAAAACTGGTCTCAGAAACTTACTAGCTGTGTGACCTTGGGCAAGTCACCTAACCCTGTTTGCCTCAGTTTCCTCATTTGTAAAATGAACTGGAGAAGGAAATGGTAAACCACTCTAGTATCTTTGCTGCCAAAGAGGGTCACAGAGAATCCTAGATGACTGAAAATGATTGAACATCATCACAAAAGTGAAGGAATCTGCTTTAGCAGGTAGTAGGTTCTGTTTCATTAGAAATCTTTAAACGTGTGCACTATGACCTTCTTAATGTTCCTTACCATTCCATTTTCTGTATGCCTTTTTATCAGCTCTTCCCCATACCTAAAAGGCAAGATGATGAGGATGATGATGGACTACCTGTTGAAAATGTGGAGAGGGTTTCTAGCAGTACAAATTGACCTAGATGAATGGCTGGTTAGGCTCCTTCCTCCTTCCTGAAATCTCAGAATTAATTGAGGAGCATTGATGAGTGACACCTGGCAAGATCTACCAGGAAAAGGGCAACTTTAGGTCTATTCCAGGCTGGATAGTGTGAGATCACCTATGCTTTAGATTTGTTGATTAATTTTTTACCCTAAATCTTCCTCACAATGTGTTAAAAATTAATTGTGCATTTGAATTGTGTGCAGTATTTTAGTGGCTAGGATTGGGGGGATTCTGAGGAGGACTTTTTTCCTTTATATTTAGTCTAAATTCAAACCATATTTATCAGTGTCTGATTCTGCCATGGTCCACCTGACTTTTTGGCTGTCGTAGTTCAAGTCAAGTTGGTTTGCTCAGGTGATGTTTATTGAACACCCAGTTTCTACAGTGGGGAGTCACAATGCCAGGTACTATAACAAATACAAAATAAATAAGATATGGTCCTAACCCTCAAAGAACTGTACAGTAGGAGAGAGTACTGAAACATAGATAGACTGTAGTTGTAAATACAGGGTGAGTGGCCCAGAGAATTTAGGCCTGTATAATGTAAGGTAGAAAGAAGTACCATACAGGGTACAAAGTAAATGCTATAGGAATATAGAAGGGAAAAGAAAAACGACTTGACTGGAGGAACCTTGGAAGAGGTAATGTGAACTGAATTTGAACGGATGAGAAATGATAGGTAATATAGTTTGACTGGCGTGTAGGATATATATTAAGAGAATAATATGGGATAAGGCTAGAGAGGTAGGTTGGGATTACCTCTATAAAGAGACTTGAATGCCATACTTAAAGAACTTCAGTTTGATTCTGTAGGTAGGAGGGAGTCATTGAAAGCATGTCAGGGTGATATGATCAGAGCTGTACCCCAGATGGATTTAGGTACTTTGTTCAGGCAACAATACTTAAGGTGAATAAGAGGAGGAAATAGTGCTTGGTGCTATTCTTTGAACTTTCACCCAAATTATCCACTGTACTTGAAACAGTTTTATTCTTATACTAGATACTCTTTCCTGGTCATAAAAATCCAATTCACAGTAGTTAATCAGTTAAGTATTAATTTACTCATATTAATTTATTGTTTATTGATATTATTTATTATATACTAGGCACTCTGCTAAGTACTGGAAACACAAAGAAAGGCAAAAGACAGTCTCATCTCTTAAGGACCTCGCAGTCTACTGGAGACAAAAACATACAGAAGCCTCTGTACAAACCGGATATATGAAGGAAAAATTGGAAATAATTAGCAGAGAGAAGGCACTAGCATTCAGGAAAGACTTTCTTTAGAATATGGGTTTTTTGCTGGGACATGAAGGAAGCCAGAAAGCAGAGATGAGAAGGGAAAGAGTTCCAGGAAAGGGGAAACAGCCAGAGAAAATTGCATTTGAGAGATGAAGTGTCTTGTTCAAGGAACAGCGAGGAGGAAATCAGAGGAATGGGGTGGGGCATGAGGGGAAGAAAGACAGAAGACTGGCAGGGGAAGTGAGGGAGACAGGTTTGAACCCTAAACAAAATTTTTTTTTATTTCATCCTGAAAGTGTTAGGAAATCGTTGGAGTTTAATGAATAGGTGAATTAATATGTTCTCATTTACACCTTATGAAGAAACTACATCTTCTAGATGACTGATTTTCTGAATATACTTAGAAAATCTTTAATTTATTTTTTTTCATCCTGAACTTTTATATATGTTTATTTATTCCTGGCAGCAAACCTGCTGTCCTTGGAGAACCTGCTTAGTTAAATTAAAAATCTCTTCATCAGAGGATTAGCCATTGGATGATAACTGGTTTTGGTCACAAAATTTAATAGAACTGCCCAATGAGAAGTATAGTACAAAAATAAGAGACCCTGAGAAAAGCCTTAGAAAGTTCAACCATTATTGCAGCTGGTGGTCAGTTAATAAAATTACATTTTTCATAAGTAACCCTGGAACACAATTTTTTACTCATAGCAAATAATAGCCAATATTTATGTGGTAATTTACAGTTTAAAGGAACTTCAATACGTTATCACATTTGATCCTTACATAAATCCTGGGAAGTAGGTAATACAGTTACTATTATCTTTATGGCATAGAAGGGAAGAGGGTGCAGGAAAAGCAGCTGTTGTTGCAAGGTTGGGTAGCCACTGCTGCCTTGGTGCCTGGAGCATGGTGGGCCAGTGTGGGAAGGGGCCCTTTGTGAGCATGAGTTAGACTTAACTTTGTGGAGTTATGATCTCCTTTTGGGTTCCTGAACAATGGACATTGTTGAAGTTTTTTACCTGTGATGCATAATTTCTGTTTTGGAGAGGTTGTGACGATTAGAGAAAATGTCCAGTCCTCCATGTTATCGCTCACTTTGCATGTATTTGTTTTTAATGAATTATACGATACCTCTTATTTCATAACATTTGAACAGCTGTAACTGATGGAAAAGCATGCCACAGATGATTATTGAAAAAACATTTCTGTGTTTATCTCATTCTGACGTTTTGTGGGACTTTCCTTTTTGAAAAACAGGTTAGACTATCTCTAGTCTTTTGAGAACTGCGAAGTCTTCTGAACAATAAGAAATAGATTCTTAATTTAAGGACCTTTCTGGTTTATACCATATACTGTATGGGAAGGATTTCCCAGCATGCAGAGGTCATTTGATTCTATTTTGAGGAAGTAATGAATCAGGCTAACATGCAATTTCATACTTAATTTCTTCCTTACAATGGATAACTTGGATTTTATTCTTTTAAGAAACCTATTTTTGCTACAATTTTGAATAAATTGTCATTTCAAAAAAGCAAAAGATGCATTATAGTATTGGCTTTTATACAAATTACCATTATTTTTTTACAAATTTATAATTTAGCATATGAATTAATAATGCACAAGAAACCAGTCAAAATAAAGGTGGACCAACCAGGACTTCAAATATTTTGCTGATGTGTAAGGTTCAGTTAGATCCCAAACTGTTTTATCAGTTTGGTTAAACAGAATGGTAAGGGATCCATGATGAACTTTATCTTAGAAAACATCTTCCATGATGTGGCCTCTTACACTTACGGGTTTCTTCTAAAGCTTATCCTGCCCATTTTTATCTTTGTATTATCTGTGGATTAGTATAACACAGTGGTTATTTCTGAATTTGGGCACCATCTTTGTAAGTGTGAAACCAGTAATGCATTTGACATATAATCCCTTGAGGCTCTGCTTGTGAAAAAGATATACAGGGTATACAAGTCAGTGGTAGTGGGTGGGAAATGTGGAAAGGGAAGACTGGGAAAAATACCAGATGGTTTCATCCTCTAAGCAAAATGTTTAGGTACCATTAATTTCTGCTTTATTTCTACTAAAATGTTTACTTAGAGAACTTTTTAAAAAAAAAACTATTTCAAGGGTATAATTCAACTGATTTAGACAATTGATTTTATCCCTTAATGAACATCCATGAACATGTATATTTTTTAAAATTTGCTTGGATTTAATTTTTAGGGTGCATTCTCTCCTTTGAACTTTAACACTCCCCTCCCTGTCAGCATTGAAAAAGTGAGAAAAACAAAACTCATTACAAATATGTATAGTTAAGCAAAACAAATTCTGTCAACCATATCCAAAATAAATATTCTCTCTCTCTCTCTCTCTCTCTCTCTCTCTCTCTCTCTCTCTCTCTCTCTCTCTCTCTCTTTCTCTTTCTGTCTTCCTCTCTCTCTCCACAGAGTTCATTTCTCTATCTGGAATTAGAGATGATATGTTTCATCATGAATCCCTCTAGAATTGTGGTTGGTCATTGTGTTGATCAAAGTTTCTAAGTACATTGTTGTTGTTCTTGCATAAATATTTCTTCTTGTTCTCTCCTTTCATCATGACCACATGAGGCAGTGGAAAGAGCCCAGGCTTTATAGTTGGCTCTGCTACATACTCGCTGTGAGATCTTGGACAAGTCACTCAACTCACCATTTGTAAAATGAGACAGTTGGGCTCTGTGATTACAAAGATTCCTTCCAGCTCTAAAATCCACGAACCTCTGACTATAGACTGCTGAAATCTTTTAAAAAATAAAGTAGATTATCTGTTTCAGTGGAGGGAATTTCACAGGATCCTAGAGGTGAAAGGAGCCCTCAAGGTGATTTGACTCAGCTTTTAAAGTCACCAGTTTTTCTTTTCAATTCAGTTTAGTAGCAAAAGAAACTCTACCCATGAATTAACCTTGTCTTACAAAGTAATAACTCAGATAATTAAATTTATATGTTTTATTAAATGTTAAATCTGAGATTAATAACTGAAATGAACCGTAATACCTGGAAAAATGAGAAGCAGTTGCTCACCTGTGTCTTGGCACAAGGAAGTAAAGCCAGGAACATTTCAGAAATGAGCTTGGAAGCCTCTCACGTAGTTGGAAATGTGCCTTCACCCTTCTAGGTAGGAAGAAGACTCTTCTCTGCAAGGAAACCCAGTCTATCCATTATTCAGAAGCTTCTGAGAAAAAAAGACATTTTAAAATGCCTTTTTTCAAGAGCCATCATCAAACATGAACCTTTCCTTTTTTCTTAATTATATTTTAAGGTAGGATAGTAGAAATCATGCTGGTTTTGGAGTAAGACAAACTGAATCTAAATCCCAACTCCACTCTTTGCAGGATGTGTGTCCTGAGCAAGTCTTCTCTGGGCCTCATTTTCCACAACTATGAAAGGGAAGAATTGGGCTTGATGTCCTCCAGTGTGCCCCTTTCAGTGATGTGATTCTTATGTTGCTCTGTCTAAAATGGCCCAGTTTTAAATACTTAAATCTGTTAGTATGTCTGTTTCAGCAGTCACTAGAAATCTCCTTTCAGGAGCATTAGGTGGTCCCTGCTTTTATAAGCCTATGTCTTTTGGGGCAGGGGACTCTATCCGGAAATGCCTTTGATAAAATAGCTGTCTCTACTTTCCTGACATACTTTCTGCTAACTATTTTTGGTTACCCTCAGTAAATATTTCCAGGATAGTCTGTCCAGCTAAGGGCTCACCTTCTACTAGGTTGTGAAGAAGATTTAAGAGCAACTGAAGGAAAGATAAACATTGAATCAGCGTATTGGAGCTGAAAGAGACTGGCAGTTCAACTGCCCATTGAGACCAGGAAGTAGAGGCCTATGGAGGTCAAATGTCAGAAGCTGCTTAGGAGTTTAGAGGCTGAAATAGAATTAGAATCCTCACCTCCTGACTCCCAAGGCTAGCACTCACTGGCTTAAGTTATTTGATCAGCATCCAAGATCAGATGCTTTTAATAAAAAGCCGTAACAGTCTCTGCCTTTACATCAGTTGCAGACTTTCTGAATTAGGGGAACTTTTGGATTCCACAGCTTGCCAGATACTGTATCTTTTATTTATTTTTTTTTTTGTTCTTTCCTTGCAAACCTCCTTGCGTTGACTTTGTAATTAAATTTAGAGCAGTAAATAGTTATCCAAAGGCTAAGTTAACCCTGGGTGCTGGTACTAAAGAGGTTTGTTCACTTTGAGGTTATGCCATGGAACAAAAGTTAAGGAAATATTAATTATCTGTATATGAGGCAATGACTTACTGTTGACCACTGTTTATCCAAACTTTGGTATTTAGGCCGCACTTGCCAGTTTAACCCTGACTCCTCCTCTATAGGACATGTGCTATAAACTGTATTGATTTTGATTTGATTCTTGCTTTGATGTGTTAAAAAGGCCCTTAAAGTTTACTAACCTTTGTCAGAGCAAGGAAGTTCTAGAACATAGCTTTAGCTCTCCACCCATCTGCTCCCTTGGTGGTCAGAGCAAAAAAAATCTGTCTGTACTCTTTGATTGTGATTGTGATTCAGACTACTATAAGTATTCCCCCAGGTGTCCTCATTCCGTTCAGGAAGAGGTTACCCATAGCAACTACAGTTGCATGTCTTCCAGCTCTCTATTGGATTTCCTTCCTCATGTATTTTCATACCGTATCTACACGTTATGTGTAGAAAAAGCAATTAGACTAGGCTTTGTACATAGGACTCTTTGATTTTTCTATATCCACAAAGTATAGACAAAAAAATGAGTCATTTTCAAGGCATGATTCATGGAATGCTAAATTTAATCAGCTTATTAATTCTTAGACCCATTAAAATGACTTTTTTTCTTGCTTACACATATAACATTAATTTTAAAAAGTTACATAGTGACTCCTCTTACCTATCCTTGAGACTTATTAGGGTCATGTTGATTGAACAGTTGAAAGTATCTCTTCAAAAGTTTTCCTTTCTTACAATAGCCACAAAATTAAATTGTACCTTAGTGAGACAGGTTACCCTGTGTTTCCTGAATGTTTTTGGGTAGCAGTTATTTTCCAAGCATCCCCTCTTTCAGCAAATAAATGATCAAAGAAGTCTGCTCAGTAACATTAGCTCACATTTCAGATAGTGCACTGTGGTTTACAAAACACTTTCCCCTCTGCTGTCTTGGTTAGTGGATTGTAAAGACATAATCCCCATTTTTCAGATGAAAAAACTGAAATCTAAAGTTAGCTAGCTTAGTCAGTTTTACATAGTAAATATTAAGAGTCTTCTGGCTCCAGACTCAGAGCTTTGTCCACTGCTTCATTATCTCTTATTCAGATAAACAGATTATGAGCTGAAGTAAGAAAGAATTGCTTGTGGAAAATGTAAGATTTTCACTGTGAACCAAATGATGCTTTAAAATTTGTAATGACAAAATACAGCATGTCAGAAAATTTTGTGTGGATTTTTAAAGCACTTTTATGTGAAAGAGGTTCTGTGATATTAACAACAGTCTATACAATTACTGTCATAAAACCTAAAGTGAACTCTTGATTAATCTAAATTTTAAAATCACCTACATTAACCTAACATCAGTTTAAGTGGCACAGTGGATAGAGTGCTGGGCCTGGAGTCAGGAATACCTTAGTTCAAATCAGACCTCAGTTACATACTAGCAAGTCATTTAACTTCTGTCTATCTCAGTTTCCTCAACAGCAAAATAAGGATAAGAGCACTTATCTCCTAGGGTGGTTGTGAGGATCAAATGACATAATATTTGGTGCCCTCCCCGTTTCTCTCCCCACTCTCATATCCATACTTTCAAAAGAAGTTTGAGAGGTATTGATCTGGTTGCCTCAGGTAGGAGAAATGTTACTGATGTCAGTGTGTCATGAGTATTGGGGATGTGTGTAAAGTGTTTAATTGGAAGACTTTGGTTTGAGACCCAACTCTTTATTTTTAATAATATTTTCCTCAATTACATGTAAAAATAATTTTCAACCTTCAGTTTTAAAAATTTTAAGTTCCAAATTCTCTCCCTGCTTGCCTTTCCTCTCCTCTCCCTGAGATAGTAAGCAATCTGATATAGGTATACATGTGTAATCTTGTAAAGTATTTCCATATTAGTCATTTTGTGGAAGGAAACTCAAATCAGATAAAGTGAAAAATAGTATCCTTCGATCTTTTTGCAGGTTATTATTAGTTCTTTCTCTAGGGGCAGGTAGCATTTTTTGTCATGGAATGAATCACCTTTGGGATTGCCTTGGATCATTGTTGCTGAGAAGAGCTATTCACAGTTCATTGTACAATATTGTTGTTACTGTGTGCAGTTTTCTGGTTCTGCTCACTTCACTCTGCATCAGCTCATTAGTCTCTCTAAGTTTTTCCAAAATCATCCTGTTCATCATTTCTTAATAGCACAGTAGCGTTCATTACATTCGCATACCACAACTTGTTCAACCATTCCCCAGTTGATGGGCATTCCCTCAATTTCCAATTCTTGGCCTCCCCAAAAAGAGCTGTTATAAATATTTTTGTACATGTGGATCCTTCTCCCATTTTTATGATCTCTTTGAGATACAGACCTAGTTAAGGGTATTGTTGGATCCCTTTGGGTGTCATTTCAAGTTGTTCTCTAGCTTGGTTGGATCAGTTCTCAACTCCATCAACAGTGCATTGGTGCTGAAATCTACCTCTTGACATTTTATTAGTCTTGTGAATCCAGGGCAACTATAAAATGGAGTTATTTGTACCACCTACCTTCTTCCCAAGAATTTTGTAAGGAGAGGGCTTTTTAAACTTTAAATTGTTAAACAAATATGTGACATTGTTTATGGCTTTTCAATTATGAAGTCAGATTTTTTTTTCTTTTAAAAACTGTATTTTTTTTTGCACTTTCTTCCTCTATTATTAAAGAAAAAAGAATTATGGCACCAATCAACAAATAATTTATTGATTACGTATAGGGCAGCTAGGTGGTGCAGTGGATAGAGTGCTGGCACTGGAGTAAGGAAAACCCTTCAAATTCAGCCTTGGACATTCAGTAGTAAGTTATTTAACCCTGTTTGCCTTAGTTTCCTCATCTGTCAAGTGAACTGGAGAAGGATCTATTTTGTTGTTCAGTCATTTTTCAGTTGTGTCCCAACTCTTTCTAACCCTATTCCAGATACTGGGACTCATTTTTTATAGAGAAAGAAACTGAGACAGATAGGATTAAGGGATTTGCCCAGAGTCACACCACTAGTGTCTGAGGCTAGATATGAACTCAGGAATATGAGACTTTCTGACTCTAGTCCCAGAACTCTACGCACTGTGTCATCTACCTTTCCTTAAGATGATTTATAGGGCAATCCTCAGGAAACTTAGTTTAGTAAAAATTCACTGTTGGATTAAATAACTATAGTACAGTTTTACCTTATTCCCTGTGTGAAGAAAATGGATTGAAAAGGGGTAGTTTGTTATCATCTGCTGTATTACATTCCAGAGGCATCATTGAAATTTCATTTGAGAAGTGTCAATTTTCCTCTTTTTCCTCACTATCTTTCTTACCCTATTTACCCTATTCCTCCTCACTCCTTTGCTTTATTTGTGCCTGCTACCTTGCCCTCCTATTCCTCAGCCTCCCCACCCCTCTCCCTGCACCCTAGTATTCCCTTGCCCTCTTAGAAGACTTTAATATCCTCCTAGACATGTTATGCTCCCCTTAACCTATTCCTAATGAAAATAAGGTTCCAGCACTAATACCCACTCTCTCTCCACTAGCTTCTTCTGTATCAGTTTTTCTTTTTGTGCTTCATTTGTATGAGATAATTATTACTTTTTATCTCTTTACACAAGTTATTATTTCTTTGGAATCACCCCATCATACTCATCTCAACCCATGCCTTCCTTTCAGACTATTAGAGTGCTGCTAATATTTTTACAATTTGACCTTATTTGAGTCCTTATATTTGGTCTTTAATGTTTACCATATACTTCTAGATGTTATATGTTGAATTTTCCCTTAAGTTCTGGGGGTTTTGTCACAAAAACAAAATCTTTGAGTTTTTTAAATATCCATTTTTTTTTAACCATTAAGGATTATACTTAATTTTTCTGGGTAACACCAAGTCTTTTGCTCTGTGGAATATAGTATTCCAAGACCAGTGGTTCTTCAGCATAGTGGCAGCTGTCTCGTGTAATCCTTTATGTAGCTCCATGATATTTAAATTGGTGTTTTTCCTTGCTGTTTCTAATATTTTCTCCTTACTCAGGGAGCTTTGAAACTTGGCTGTGATATTCCTGTAAATTTTCCTACTGGGATCTCTTTTAGGTGGCGATGACTATAATTTTGCTTTTTCTACTTTGCCTTCTTGTGCTACAACTTAAGGGCAATTTTCCTTGATTTCTCTTTGGAAGGGTTTCTGCACCATTCAGAGCTTAGGAGTTTAGAAAAAATAATTAATTTCCTTGATAGAAGCAAGCTCCAAGAAGAAAGGAGGTTCTGTGAAGATCTCTGAAGCTCCCTACTCAAACCATCTAGCTTGTTCCTCATATATTCTTTTCTCAAAGGGCCCACAGTTGAGTTTATGTCAGTAGAGACAGGGATGCCCTAGATTTCTTCCAGAGCTTCCTGGCTCCCAAAAGTTCTGATTGATGTTATCATAGTGGGCAGGCTGCCCCACATTTCCTAGTGCCCTGGCCCACAACCTGAAGAAATAATTTGCAGTCTTCTAGCTAAAAATAAAATGAGTCAGCTTAAAATAGTGGATAGAGTACTGCACTTGAAGTCAGGAAGATGGGCTTATATCCTGCCTTCGACACTTACTAGATTCCTAGGCAAGTCAATTAACCTCTCTCGGCCTTGGTTCCTCATTTATAACTTGGGAAAGTTGAAGTCAGTTGACTCTAAAGTTCCTTCTGTTCCAAGTTGATGATCCTTTGATCTCAGGGTTATAATAGTGACGTGTCAAAAGAATATATGTTATGACTCCTATTTACATTACCATATGTGGTTTTAGTTATTACATATAATAATACTTTCAGACATTGCCTCGTACATAAAAGGCCAAGGTCTTCCACTGGGGCCGTCTCCAGTCATCCTGATGTGTGTATCTGGCTACTGGACCCAAGTGGCTATGGAGGTGAAAGTGAGGCCCCTGACTTTGCACAGCCCTCCCTCACCTCAGTCCAATTCAGTTACATGTCAGAGCATCACTTCCCTGATGTCATGGTTCTCTTTTAGAATGAAGGACGGACAACAACAGACCTTTGCTTCCCTTGATGTTGATAATCAGAGGATTATTGAATAAAATTTACGTCTGTGGTCAAACCTTCAAGACAAATTAAAACCAAAATAGACACGGAAGATACCATGTTAGAGCATCACAGAGTCTGAGTGTGAAGGCATCTCAGACAATAACAAATCCAACCCATACCTGAAACAAAGATCTGTTTGATATAGTGTATGCCACAAGTGGTCAGCCTTGGCTTGAAAATCTGTAGGAGGGCTTCTAAATGCCAAGGCAGCCTCTTCTGCTTCAGGGAATTGGGAACTGAAGGGATGCCCATCAGCTGGGGAATGGCAGCACCAATGTAGTGTATGATTGTGGTGGATATTACTGTGCTGCAAGAAATGAGGAAGAGGCAGTTTCAGAAAAATCTTGGGAAGACTTACATGAACTGATGCAAAGTAAGCAAAACTGGAACGTTGCATGCAGTAACTGCAATACTGTAACGGTAATCAGCTATGAAAGACTCGACTGATTGATAAGAGTGACCCATGTCAATTCCAGAAGACTCATGGAGAAAGGGGCCTACCCACTTCCTGAGAGAACCGAGGGACTCTGAGTGCAGATTGAAGCAGATTTTTAAAATTTGTTTTTATTGTTTTTATCTCTCTCAACATGGCTGGTGTGGAAATGTTTTGCATGACTTCATAGGAATATTATCTGTCATACTTCTTGCCTTCTCAATGGATGGGGCAGGGTTAGAAGGAAGGAATAAAAAAACTAAAATTAAAAAAAAATTTTAAAATTCGTTCCCTGAACCTGATACCATACCATGAGTGCTTCAGGTGTGGTGTGACACATAGCACCACACATTTAGTTGTGTCTGACTCTGAAAAGGAAACCAGAGGAAACTCATTAGTTTAATTTCATGTATTATATTCCTTACAACACATTCTCTGAAAAGTGTATGTGAAAGACACACATATAAATGTGTGTGTGTGTGTGTGTGTATGTATGCTATTGAAGATTTTATAGGGAGAAATTAGGCATTTGAGTTGATGACTTGATATCTTCCTGGCTCCCCTTACTTTGATAGTAATGCCATTTGTCATGAGAGAGGAGATAAGATTAAGAAAAGTACATATAAGCAATTCTATTCAGTTACAAAGGTCAATGTTAGTATCATATATGGTCTATTAGAGGACACAGCCCTTTTTTCTTTCAGCTGCTGATAAACTTAAACTTTTCCTGGGAATGTACTTTGGAAGGGAGATTGGGTGTTTGGGATATACCTGTGGTGTCAAAAATTTTAATTTAAAAAAAAAATACATAGAAGAACCCAAGAAACTTACCACCTTGATGCCTTTTAGGAGTAAATAGTCCAACCTTCCTCAATCCAAAGGAATGCCATTATTAACTCCTAGGAAGTTACAGAAATGTGAAACATTCATTTCTGTGACATTTTATTTATTCCATACCTTCTGGGACTTGGTAGTTCCAAACAAGTGGATTTTCTTAGTAATTGCATGGATCTCAGGTCCTTCCTCTGTAAAATGAAAGAGCTGGATAAACTTAGATGGTCTCTAAGATCTCATAAAGTTCTAACCTTTTATGATTCTGAGTTCATAATGATGACCGTGAGTCATCAAGGAAAGGTTAAACCATGCTCACTCTATACTGTCTGTTTAAGAAGTCATGGAAGGGTATGATATATTTTAGACCAATTTCTATCCTGAATGGCTCAGTAAGAACAAAGTTTTGGTGCTTAAAGTGGTAAGTTTTAACTTTTGGAACATTTATTTATACAGAATAGTTTGTTCCCAGAGAAAGGTATATAGTGAGAGGCAGGTACTCTAGTACTTTGAATTAAGTAACATCTCACATGCTGTTAGAATTGGAGTTAGAAAAGACCCCAGGGGTGATTGATTTCTTGTTGTTCAGTCATTTCAGTTGTGTCAGACTCTTCCTGATCCCTTGTGGAGTTTTCTTGGCAAAGATACTAGAGCAGTTTGCCGTTATCTTCACCAGCTCTTTTACTGGTGAGGAACTGAGCCAACCAGGATTAAGTGACTTGCCCAGGGTCACACATCTAGTAAGTGTCTGAGGTCAGATTTGAACTCAGGACAATGAGTCTTTCTGACCCCAAGCCCAGTGCTCAATTCACTTTGCCAACTAGTTGTCCCACTTTACTTTGCAAGTAATTCCACTTGCACATGATCCTCCAGAATCAACTATAAAATCCTCTGCCATTCAAAGCCCTTTCTAACCTGCACCCTACTTCCCCTCCCCCCTTTCCATTCTTCTTACACTTTACTTACAATCCAGTCCCAGTGGCCTCCTCACTCACTATGTCTTGTGTGTGACTGCTTTTGGCATTTTCACTATCAGCCATACCTAGAATGTTCTTCGTCTTCATTTTTGCCTCGCTTTCCCTGGCGTCCTCCAAGTCCCAATTCAAGCCCTACCTTCTACAGGATGCCTTTCCTGATTGCTTTTAAGGCCCTTCTTTAATTATCTGTAATTTATCCTGAGTACAGTTTTTCCCCTGGTCGTTTACCTGTTGTCTTCCTCATTAACAGAACTCCTTACTGGTAGGGACTGCCTTTCTTTGTATCCTGAGTACTTAGTACAATGTCTAGCACACAGCATTTAATAAATGTTTTTTGACAAACTGATGTTTTATATCTTTTTTCCTAACACGTTGTAATTAGCTAAATTCATTTTGTTTAGAAATTTGGCAGATTTGCATTCTGTTTAATCATTAGTCATATAATAATGGCAGTTGAGAACTAATTCTGTTCTATTTTTCTTTGTATTTCAATTCAGTCCAACAAGCATTTGCAAAGCACCTGCCTTATATCAAATGCAGTACCAGGCACCATAGTTTAAAAGATTCATTAAACTTACGTTCTTGAGAGAGTAAATTGTGGAAACATTCACAGATCAATAAATATAAATGTATTAAAAAAGGAAATATATAACATAGTTTCCAGGTAGAGAACACTGATAATCTGGGGTGGTGGAGGATAGGAAAAAGTCACGAACAGGATGTAGTCATTGAGATAGACTTTGAACATGACTAGTAAGTTCCAGAAACAGAGAGAGCGTTCTAGAATGGGGAAGCCTGTGCAAAGACCGGAGGTGTATGTCATATAGAGGACTTTGGTAGGGACATAGAAAGGGTAAAGGGAAATGATATGAAACCACTCTGGAAAAATGTGGCATGAAATAGAGAACCTTCCCTGGTGTTGTTGCCCTCCTCTTATGGGCTCGAAAGCCTTGCAGTGTCCTTCCCAAAATGTGCTACTCAGCATGGGATCCTTGGGTATGATATGACCAGGGTAAAGTACAGTGGGCCTGTGACCTCCTTTATTCCTGGAACCTTTGCCTTTCAATGAAGCCAACAGTCACATAAACGATTTTGGCAACCATGTCTCACTACTGACTTACAGTACCCCTTTTGTGACTATGTCCTGTAATAACAGGTAACATTCCATGGAACAATACTTATTGGTACCCAGAAATAATGTGATTATAGAACATTGCTCAATTATTAGATTGAGAAAAGGAAAAAAATTAATGGGTATGTCTTTGTCTAGACTCCTGCCTTTTGAATAGAATCTTAAACCATTTAATGATATGACCTCTATTGAAGTTGACCTCTAATTGTGTCATGAAAGGGACTGGCTTCTTTCAACTTCCTCCACTAGCACCCAAGCTCCAGCAGCTTCTCCTCCTAAGGTGGAAACTTTCTTCAAGCCTAGATGTAGGAGGGTTGTAATCTCAGCCAGTGGAGGGAGTGAACAGTCACCCTAAATGAAGCTGCCCCTCCTTTGAGTTCTAGAATCGGGGGAGCATAGATTGTAGATTTTGAGCTGGAAAGTGACCTCAGAAGCGATTTGCCCAATACAGCCCCTTAGAAACGAAGTCCCAGAGACTTAGTGACTCAAGAGGACCATGCTTGAGCCTTTCTCCCATTTTCACTGGGACTCCCAGGATGTGGGAGGGATAGTCTTCAGGATAAGGCATGCTACCTGGTTTCAGTTAACAGAAGGTAGTCTAAAATGGTGGAATGCAAAAGGTTTTTATATTTTTTGTTCTTGTTATCATGCCTTCCCCAAGATAAACTCATTGCCTGAAATCTTACCATGTGATTGATTCAGCTCTGATACTCAGCATCCTTGGGTTGTCTCTCCCCTCCGATTGGAGGGCAGAGAAATAAACTTCCCAAACTAGGTAGATGACTTCAGAGCTTGTGCCAACAAGTTGTTCCAGTTTGCATTTGTGTGTTGTCTTTCCCCATTTGACTGTCATGGGTAGCTAAGTGGCACAGTGGATATAAGGCTGGACCTGGAGTCAGGAAGACCTGAGTTTAAATCCAGGCTTACGCACTTAGTAGCTGTATGACCCTGAGCGAGTCACTTAACCCTGTTTGCCTCAGTTTCCTCATCTGTTAAATGAGCTAGAGAAGGAAATGACAAGGAAAACCTCAAATGGGATCATGAGGAGTTGGACACAAACAACATTTTACTCCAAGTTATTTTCGGGCAGGGACTATCTTTTTCTAGTTTGTACTGGCAGCCTTAGCACTGTCCCTGGAACACACATAGTATGCCTTTAATAAATATTTATTATTGTATGTTTTACAAATTTTAGGTTATCAGCAAACAAATAGAGTTTAGGGAGTGTTGGTAGAAAGAAACTCCTGTTTATTAGAGAAAAACAATTTAAAAGAAGCTCCTGAAATAATAATAAATGTTATTTGAATGGCCAGGAACTTATCTGAATGAGACCTTTTGGGAAAATTTGAGGGTGGGTGAGCATTAAAAAAGGATTCTCTGTTTTCTTGAGCAATTTGCCTTAAGTTGCCTGAGGTCTAGGATGTTTCTAAACCTATAACCCAAGTAGACAGTTCAAAGAAGTTAAAGAGAAAAGAAGTTACACATTAAATACATACATAGATTTATAGCAGCTCTTTTCATAGTAGCCCCATACTGGAAACCAAGGGGGAGAGGAGACATCCACCTACTGCAGAATGGACAAACAATTGTAGTGTATGAGTGTAATGGAATATTATGGTGCTTTAATGACAGTCTTGAAGGAAACTGAAGATGTTGTGGTATGGTAGACTGAGAACTGGGCAGAAGTAGGAGAACAATTATAGACAACAACATTATAGAGGAAAACAACTTTGAAAGGTTTGTGATCTGATTAGTGTGATGATAAACCGGAAGTTCAGAAGATGGAAGATAAATCACATCACCCATTTGCTAGAGATGTAATGGACTTAAAATCTAGGAAAACAATATGTGTAATTGGATATGGCCAATGTGAACATTAAAGTTTGGATTTTGTTTCCAGTTGTTCTGTGGGAAGGAGACAATGAGAACGAGATATAGTAAATGTTTGTAAAAAGAAGTAGAAAAAATGATACTCTCTTAATTAAAGCCCCACGTCAATGATTTCAGTCCCAAGTATCTGTTACATAATGTAAGGGGACATTTTCCAGCAGCATACTTCTTTGTCGGAAACTTCCTAAATAGACAAAGAAATAATAGAAAAGGATTAGCTTGCAGTCTGTAGTGGCAGGTGGTAGCGATGATCACAACTCTTATCTAAAAGGTATAATTTGAACCTTAGTCAGATTGACTGCAAGCCCAAGTATTCTATCCATTATACCAAGAAAAATGATTACATGCTAACTGAAGTGCCAGGTATTCAAGGAAACAAAACTATCTGTCTGGGACTTTCAGGATAAAAGGAAGTGACAAAAAGGATTGAGTCTTACTTAGGCACTAACTCTGTGGACATGTTAATTTGTACTAGGACATGGCAAACTGTGAATTGGGGAAAAAAATGTATTTTCCCTCCCTTGTTGCAAAGATAGGGGGACTAAGGGTATGGAGCGTTATATATAGTGTCAGAGACATTTGTGTGGGGTGAGATGAGATGGAGGAGAGATAATAATTGAAAAAATTAAATTAAATCTTAAAAAAAATTAATTCTCCCCTATCCATAATTATGAAGAGAATTTTTCATTATATTTAGGTTATTTATCTCTTTCTTACCTAGTATCTGTTGCTTGGGCAGTTGAGCAGTCTCCTAATTCATCTCCATGCCTCAGGCCTCTCCTTTTTTCCAAACCATCTTTCATATATCCACCAAAATGACTTTTTGTAAAAGTCACTTCTTTACTCAACAGATAGTTATCGCTGGGCTCCCATATAAGCCCGTTGGTGAGACTCTCCAGAACTTGGTCCCAACCTCCCTTTCCAACTTCATCCACCATCCCACATCCTCTTGGCCCAGCCGAACCAGCTTGCTGCTCCAGCTCCTGTGTCTTTGCCTTTGTTCTGGCTGCCTGTAGCTCACCTCCACCATTTAGAATGTCTGTCTTTCCTTTAAGATTCTGTCCTGTGCCTGCTCCTGCCAAATTGACCTTGTATTTGTTTTTCACGTCCTTTTTTATGTGTGTGTTGTCTCCCCTGACAAATTACAAGCTCCATGAGGGAGAAAATAGGTTAATTTTTGTCTTTATATACATCAGAAGTGCCTCTGACATAAAGTAGGTACTTAAGAAGTTCTTGTTGATTAATTAATTGTGCTTGTTGATTAATTTAACTTAGTTACTGGTCTAAATCTATTTTCTGCCAAACTACTTTTTTGTTTTCTTAGGCATTCTTATTTTTGATTCTATCAAAAACTGGCCTAGTAATCTCAGTTTTTGATCACTGCTCATATACTTTGTTCCACTGGATTATTTTCCTATTTTTTTAGTTAATAGCAAAAAGTTTCAATGATTTTTATCATTTTATTTATTAATGATTATTGTTATTTTATATTGTTGAGGACTGCAAGTGCAGTGCTCCCTTTCAGCTTTCCCCCCTTAGTTCCCTTGGGATTCTACACTTCTTGTGTTGTGCAAGTAAATTTTATTGTTGTTGGGGTTTTTTTTGTCTAGCGTTAGAAAATAAATTTTGAATATATTTTAATAGCTTGATTCTCAAGTATTCTATACATTTTGCCATTGTTTTGAATGGAATTTCTCTTTCTATAATTTCATTCTGGTTTTTGCTATTAGCTCTGTTATATAGAAATGCAGAGTGTTTTGTGCATTGATTTTATATGCTGCTGTTTTACTGAAGCCATTAATCATTTCTAATAGTTCTTTAGCTTATTCATTCTTTGATTTTCTAAGTAAACCATCATGTCATCTGCAAATTGGAATGTGTTTGTTTTCTCTTGGTTGATGTTTGACCATTTGATTTCTTGTTCTTATCTTGCTGCTATCACTGGTATTTCTTTATAGAACTACATAAAATAATATTCGGGAGAGAATACACCCTTGCTTATCTAAACTTGTACTTATCAGGAAAGCATCTAACATATCTCTGTTGCAAACAATCCTAATTTTTAATTTTAGAGACTGATACTTTTACTATATTAAAAAAGTACCTCTCACCCCAATTCTTTTTCTTAAAACACAGAGAAGTGAAAAATAGTGTTATTTGGTTCATTCATTGGTCAGTGTAAGTGGGAGATTACATTTATAGGTTGTTTTTTTTTTTAATACATTTTCTGAAGCGAAGGGTTTCTTTTTAAAACTATAAGCTGATGACATTTTGGGTACTTTTTTGAATGGCTGTACTCAGTACATAAATCAGTGTTCCCTGTAAAAATTCTTTACTTCTAATTTCAGCTCAACAAACATTTCTTAAAGTGTGCTAGGAAAAGATAAGAAGTTTGACCTCTTACTGTTCAGCCAGGCAATAATGACACACACATAATTAGTAAAATAATTTTTAAATGTACATCAGATGAACAGAATGAAAGCGAAACATTGGAGGACTACTATGGACTGATGAAAATTGAAGTAATAAGAAAAACCAGGAAAATGATAGAGAAAGAAAGAAATATAGTTCAAGAATTTACTAAACCCTTTTTTTATGCCAGACGCTGAGCTTTATACCAGTATAATCATGCAAGATGGTACCATCCCTCAAGAAGCTTACATTATAATGCAGGAAGGCGGCACATTCAAAAAGGATGGTTTTTTATTTAATTTTTAAAATTTATATAGTTTTACGTGTATGTGTATGTATGTATGTATACATTTTAAAAGTCTACCAAAATTGTACAGGGAAGATGTTACATGAGATCCTTGGGGAGAGACCAAGGAAGGCTTCTTAGAAGAAGTCACATCTGTATTGGTCTTTAGAGAACAGGTAAGAATTCAGTGGTGAAGGAAGGCGGTATTCTAGTTGTTGGGAACTTGATGAATGAAGATTCTCCCTTTTAAGTCAGTGCCACAATGTCCATTTTCGCCGTTGCATCTTAAAGTCAAGCTTAATGAGGCATCTCCTTACTCTCCGTCAGTCATCTCTTAGAAATGAATCAGTTTATAGAATACGGCGTGTCGTATTCCAAAGCCAAACTAATGTGTCCTTTCCTCCTTCTTGTCTCTCCCCTCTCTCCCGCCCTCGTCGTGACAGGCTCGGGTTATGTATAATTTTGATGCTGAACCTGGAAATAATGAATTGACGGTTATTGAAGGGGAGATCATTACCATTACAAATCCGGTAAGAAAAAGGTCACGTTGGGGTCACACAACCGGAGCTCTTTTCATAGGATTCTTTGTAGAACAGAGCTGATTGTTCAAGAGCACAAAACCTTGTTTTACTCTGTGCTCGAAAGTAAACGGTAAATGGACAGAAAGTACAATATCATTTCCCTAAGTCTTAAGGCAGAGCTGTAGCTCTGCTGAGGGTAGCTGAGACCACCGCTGAATTCATGGCTTTAAGTGATGTTTTCCTCCGCCGCCACAGCACAGTGCCATGTCTTTATAATAACAGATGGATGCTTGTAAATTTCTTGCCTTACTATCCTAAGGGAATTACTTGAGGCCATTATAGCGTGGACCTCACTTAGAAATGGAAGTAGCAGGTAAAAGAAAGTATGTGTTATAATGACTGGCATTTCACTCCTTTTTAATCTTTCTGTCTGTATTGATGACAGAATCAGTTACTGCATTTTATAGATAGGAAAGTGGAATCAGAGAAATCTTGGTTTTGCCCCTGTGGAAAAACCAGCTGAATTCTAACATAAAACCTTACTCTTCATAGGTCTGCCATATGCCAGCTATTTTTGGCTCTCATCAAAAAAATATGCTCTTTCTGGGTAGTTGCCTTACTCAGTCTGTACGTCCTGTTCTACCCTGAGTTATAACACCACATCATGATCAGAAATGGCAAAATGAATGTGTATCTTGCATATGTTTTTGTCATGTTGTATCAATCATATATTCTTAGGTGACCACTATGTTTCCAGTACCACTAAGTGCTTTGGGAAACAAAGGTATTGCCTATATTGATTTCATAACTTTTCAGAATAAATTGCCAACTTAATCACATTTTCAGCAATCATAGATTAAGAGTCAACAGACACCTCAAAGGTCTGCCTCTTTTATAGTGAACAAAGTTGTTATTCAGTCACTTAAGTTGTGTTGACTCTTCCTGACCCCTTGGCGGGGGGCGGTTTGGTAGAGATACTGGGTGTTTTGCCATTTCCTTCGACTGATGAGAACTGAGGCAGACAGAGTGAAATGACTTGCCCAGTTTCTAAGACAAGATTTGAACTCATGAAAGATGAGGCTTCCTGATTCCAAGTCCAGTGCTCTATCCACTGTGCCAGCTAACTGCCAATAGTAAGAAGTCCAGACAATGACATTACTGAAAGGGAAATTTGGGAGGATTTGGGAAAGGAAGGCCAAACAGCTTGTCGAGGTGACAACAAGGTGAGGAGAGTGACACTTAGAATTGAAAACCACATAGCCCTTCTCCAAATCAGTGCTGCAGTGGAGTGAACCATAACAGCTCCTAGCAAGAAAGGTCAGGGTTGAAGGCGCTTGGCTACTTCTGTGACCTTCTAGAGAGATTAACTCTTTCCTGCCAAGCTCAGGAATTAGTTTCTGGTTAACAATGCACATACCTTCCTCAGAGAAAAGAAAGTAAAGGAGCTTGAAGAATTTCTCTCGTCATTACTAATTCTATCTTTCTTCCCTCTCCACCCAGAGGGAGAGGGGCTGAGAAGACTGCCTACAGAAACAGAGCGAGTTATGAGTAGGACCAGTTGGTTTCTGATATCACTTTCCAGTCTGAGATTTTCTGTAAAAGGATCCAACAGACCAACAGACAGACATTTGTGAAGTATAGGTTGTCTCTGCACACAAGCACAGTCATGGTCCTCTTGGAGAATAAAGGACAAACCACAGCTGCCTGGATGGGAACCCAGCTGACCAGTTCCAGTTGGGCAACTCAGCTCATCCTCCCCTCCCTTCCTTCCCCCTCTTCCCCTCCACATGGGGTATAATGCTCTTAACTGAGAGGGTTCTGCCCAAAAGAAGGTGAATTTTAATGATTGAAACCTCCCTTATTAACTTGGGGTTTGCTGGCTGATTTCTTTCTCCCAGACTATGCCTTAAACCCAATTTACTGTGGATCACTTTGATTGGACAACAATAGGTCCCTGCCCAAGTACCAGTTAATGGCTATTTTGGGGGGCCCTCCTGGCTCAGAATGAATAGTATAATAAGCCATTATCCTTTGTTGAAAATGTGATTAAGCTGGCATTTTATTCTGAAAAGTTATGAAATCAATATAGGCAATACTTTTGTTTCCCAAGTAGCAGTTGTTTCTGTTTTGGTCAGCAACTGAGGGGCTTCCACTCCTGGTTTGATTTTTTTTTTTCTTAGATTAAAGGGGCTATCCCTTGACTCACTTATTAATCAGGCCTATTCATTGAATGGGCATTGCCTCATGCAACGTGAGCACTTGAAAAGACCTTAGCTTAAAAAGATCAAGGTCTCCCTCTGCATCCTGGGCTATCTCCAGTCATCCTTATGATATCTGGCCACTGGACTCAGATGACTGGAGGAGAAAGTGAGACTGGTGACTTTGCACAGCCCTCCCTCACTCATATTAAATGCAGTTGCAAGTCATGTCATCATCTCCCTGATATCATGGTCCTCTTCTGGAACATAGGACAGACCACAACTTCAACTGTGTCTGGTTCTGTTAAGAAATACAAATTAATTAGTTAATTATCACAAAAGAAGATAGATTGTTTAGAGAAGACTAGGCCCTTGCATTCTCAGAATTTACTAGGGATAGAGTACAGAGACAAAGACAGATAGTAGTAATAAATAATGTTACCTCATTGCATTTGAGTTATGAAACAAAGTACTATCAATGTGAGGTCTGAGAAGGGAAAGGGAATCTGGGAAGACTTCCTGAAGAAGGGGGCCCATGAGTTGCTTTTAAAGATGGCTAGGGAGCCAGCTAGAAGAAAAGCCAAGATGTTGGAAACCACAAGAAGAGAGCATTTCTAAAAGGAAAGCGATGGGAGGCATTTGAAAAGTATGAGGGTGAGAATTAAAGAAAAATCATGATATACCCTTGAAAATTACTTGGTTATTTTTTAACCCAAATTTTCAGATTTCCTAGTGGGATTACTTGGAACAAAAACTGATAGTTGTTCATTTACTAAACATCATCAGGCCTCTTCTAAATATCCCTAAGCATATGGTAATATACTTGGCATTTAGAAATAAAGAAAATTCATCTTACTTTTAAGAAAATGTCTAAGGCTCAAATTCAAGCCAAATTGTTGAATTTTTTTTAATTAAATTTTGTTCTATAATCTAGTATTTTTTTGCTTCCTTTTCCCCTGGAAAAAAAAGAAAAAAAAAAACCCTTGAAACCAATATAAATAGCCAAGCAAAATGAATCCCCATTTTGATAAGTTCCAAAAATGTGTTTCTCATTCTACAGATTTAAATCAGCACCTCTCTCTGTATGTTAAAAACCTTGAATTTAAATTTCTAGATGTAACCCAAGTAGTGATTGGGGTTACCCATTTGTAGTTTAGAATTGACAGTTGGGGGCTTGCATTAATGGGGATATTTAATTAAGCTCAGTAATGCTCCTTTTTAAAAACAAATTATTTTGTTACATATTTCCTAATTACATTTAAAACAATTTTTAACATTTATTTTTTTAAATTTTGAATTCCAAATTCTCTCCCTTCCTCCCACCACTCTCCCACTCTTTGAAAAGGCAAGCAATACAGTATCAATTATACATGTGAAGTCATGCAAAACATATTTCCATATCAGTCATATTGCAAAAGAAAGCACACACAAAAAAACCACAAGAAAAATAAACTAAAAAAAAATCAAGCTTCAATCTGCACTCAAGTTCATCTGTTCTCTCTCTGGAGGTAGATAGCATTCAAGGAAATTCTTTTTAAAGTGTTATTTAGATGAAAATTAGAATGGAGAATGTGAGGTAATTTTAATTTTATTTTGGATAGTCCTATTTAACCAAAAGAGACACTATAAGAGCAGTAGAAAGAAAGGAAGAGAAAAATTAATTTCCCTAGCCCAGATGACCTGACCACTTTTTAACTTACGTGTACTTACATTCCTCAGAACAATCCTTTGAAGTAGTTTGCACATGAGGGCACCCCTGTTTACACATAAGGAAAAAGAGGTGCCCAAGAGTACATACATAGCAAATAAGTGACATAGCTCAGACTCAGTCACAGTTTTTCCAGCCTTGGAGCTTAGTGCTTTTTCCATTGTATCCAATACATCTCATAAAGTTAGTAATTTTCTAGAACTGAGTTGTGGTTTAAATGATAAGCGAAGAAAATATGGTTATCAAAATAGAGCATGCTTTGCTTATAATTTGGGCATTATTTAGAACCACCACCAATTATTCATCAATATTTGATTAATTTTAGTCTGGGTTTAACTTTTTTCTGGTAGCTAAGGTCTCGAGAGTTTTTGGATGTCTGGGCGATGCCAGGAGGGAGGAAAGTGTAATTTGTGAATAATGGATTTTGCAGAGGTGATATATTTAATGTTTAAGTTGTTTTTGTTTTGTTCCTTTTATTGTGATTCTTCACACAAGTTTTCCAAATATACCAAATTTCTGTTTGTGTTTTTTTTTTTCAGGATGTAGGTGGAGGATGGCTAGAAGGAAAAAATAGCAAAGGAGAACGGGGGCTTGTTCCCACGGACTATGTTGAAGTAAGAATTTTCAGTCATATACAGCAGTTATAACCGATTCCTTCCCTAACTTGATTTTGGAACAGGTTTGAGGGACAGAACATAAAAGAGAGTAACAATTATTCCTCCCAAATGCATTCCCTTCCTTGGTGTGATCTGTTGTGGTTAAAATGAAGTAAGTGGTGTTGTTCAGTAACTGCTCTGGAAAAATTGGAAGCCATCTTATTATGGATTTTAGGTAATAATAAATTGTATGTTGAAGTAAATAAGATAATAGCTTATATCTGTTGTAATTGTTGTTTTTGTTAGTAGCATTACACTATAATTCCTTACCTTTATAAGTGTTTATAACACTTGACAGTTACAAAGTATTTGTAATATAGTAATGCTGTGAGGTTGGTAACCCTGTTTTCCAGATAAGAAAATTTCCAGATAAGATTAAATTACTTGTCCACTACCACCCACCTAGTCAGTGACAGGACAGAGGCACAAACCCCAGTCTTAGGTTCAGAGGAGTTAAAGCTTACGTAGACCTCAGAGGCTATCCCTTTCATTATACAGAAGAGAAAATTAGGATCCAGAGAGGCCAGGTGTGTTGCCCAAAGTCACTCAGAAAGAGCCCATCCATGTCTTCTGCCTCCACATTCAGTGTTGACTCTGCCGCATCAGAATTTCCCAATTCCTTTTCTCCATAGCCTGTTTTAAAAAAGTTAGTTGCTCATTGAAACTTTGAGGTCCAATTTCAACTCTTATCTTTGGTGTCCATTACTATAGCGTTAAATTCCTTGAATTGGCCATCCATGGTTAGACACAATTCAGTTAAAAACCAACTAGCCACCACCAACAAAAACATTTGAGCCAACCAGCTGGCTCCCTCTGCTGGTTGTTTTTCTGTATCATATATAAAATGGATGTAAAATGCTATGATCATGAGGTTCTGCTGATGGTAGATGAACGAAGGTCCTGTGCTGAGATAGGGAAGTGTTTTGTTTGCTTTTGTCTTTTAACCTAGTGGTTAAGTGAAGAGAGAGTGCTCACTCTAGAAGAGAGATAATGTCTTTCAGGAGAAAAGCAGGTGATGGAGCTAGTCTCCTGGGATGCCCTTAACAGAAAAACCTTTCTTAGGGCCATTCTTCCAGATGCCTCACTAAGGATAGGGGACATGTCATAATGTCTCATTCATGTCTGCCCAAACGTAGAAAATCAACTGTTAAAGTTTATGAGAAGGGTTTCTGCTTTTCATTTCACGCCTAAAAGTCTCTTAAGATTGAGACAAGTCTGAGGTCTGACTGGCGTTGAAGTTCATCACAACTTCCAAACTTCCTAGTTTTAACAAAATCACTGTGTGTCCACCTTGATGTTTTCAGTCATTTACTTAGAGTTCATTCAGTTAGATGTCAAGCACCTTGATAGGTGCGGAGGGAAATACAAAGAGGGGCTAAGACCCAGCCCATACCCCCAGAGGATCTTACATACAAGTAAATAGGATCTCAAGCACCATTTTTCCCCTGGTGGTTGGCTCTGCTGGCCTACAATAATCTTAACCTCAAGTGAACTATGAATTGACTGAAAATAATAAGAGTTCCTTTACTCTTCAGATTTTGACTAATGGTGGGAAAGATCAGTTTTCTTGTGGAAATTCAGTAGCTGATCAAGCCTTCCTGGATTCTCTCTCAAGTGCAGTTCAAGCCAATGCCTCAGCAGTCAGCAGTAATAACCAGGTATGTATTCTTTTGGTCTTACTGAAAATGACGGGCTTTGCCGAGTGCGCAACTTATTGTGAGAGCTGTGGTGTGTTAAGTTGTCATTCTCTAAAAGAACAAAAGAAAGTTGCTGTTAGTGTAATGTGCTGCATTTCTGTTGAGTATTATTAGCAAAGAAATCACACATTCAGCATTGATAGAGAATGTTTTTGAGACTAATGGGAAGCAAGGTGTTAATAACTATAGAAGAATTCTGGCACAGTGCTATGAATTCACTTATGAGGTCTATTATGGAAACTGAAGAAATACAAAAAAGAGGGACATGAGAGAAAGACCACTTATTCCTAAAAATTTCAACCGACAAGGCACCTACCACAAAAACAAACTATTTTTGTGTACCAAAGAAAGCTAATACTGAAAAAATTGCATTGAAATAATAAAGTATTATTACAGAAGCAATTGACCTTTGATTGGTTTAAGTGAATTTTAGCTTAGCCTGGCCTTCCAGATAGTTACGCAATGTGAGCTGCTAAGAAAATGATTAAGTCAGCTGATTTACCGCCTTCCTGTCACTTAGGATTATATTAAGAGTAATGAAGGGATTTTATTCCTTATATTTTTATGCATGTATGTAAAACTTGGTTAACTTTTTAAAAACTGCTCCAAAAATTAAGGATATGCTTTAAAATATCTCTAGGTTTCTTTAATAACCTGTTGTAGACCTATCAGCAGTACAGTTTCCAAAAGCTTCTTAAACCTCTTTCTGTTTTTAGCCCTCCATAATGGAAAGAGTGTTGGATCAGAAAATGACAACCATGTAGAAGGTGTAAACCATCAATTAAAAATACACTTTTTATTACAATTTTAAAAATTAAACAAAACTGGCCACTTCATTTGACCAAGCTTCCATTTCTAGCCAGGCTCTGACACTGAGCGGACTTGGCACTACTGACACTTGTGACCTTGGAAAAACCACAGAATCTTTCTAGTCCTCAGTCCTCTCTACTCTGTAAAGTGAGCAAGTTGAACCACATGATCTGAGAGCCTTTTCACTTTACTATTCTATCATTTGAAACCCTTGAGTTTATTAAGAATTATGTGGAGTATCACCTGTTTTCTTTTATTTTTTTCCTAAAAATACTGCTTTCAAGGTTCAAGGGCCATCATCTAGTTTTTTTTTCTTTTTCCTTTTATAGTAACAACCATAACAGTTAATAGCTAGTATTTATATAATCTTTTCAAGTTTGTAAGATGTTTTACAAATACTATTTCATTTGAGCTTCACAATAACCCTGAGAGATGGGTTCTGTTCATTCTCTTTTTCCGGATGAGGAAACTGATGCAGACAGAGGTTAAGTGATTTGCCCAGGGTGACTAAGCTAGTTAGAATCTGAAACTGAATCTGAGCTGAGATTTTCCTAACTCTCTTCCCATACTCTATCCACAGAGGATGATGGCGTATGGAAAAGAACCCCCATATAAACTGTAGGCTGTAACTGTAGTAATGATGCAATTTCAACCCCCATCCCCCCCAAGGTATTTCTTATGTCCTAAAAGTATTAGGGATAGTCATTTCTTTACTCAGCTGTGTTGTATAGGTTTAATTTGTGGACTTTGGTTAGAGGGAAGTGAACTGACCAGCCAAATATTTGGAGACATGAGGAATGTGTGACCATTTTGAAAACAGTAATTCTGGTGGTCTGAAGGAACATCTCGGTGGAAATTTATAATATGATGAAACATTCTGGTGAGCAGTCTGCATGAGTGAGTATAATTATCTAAACTCTTAGAGGCCGGAGGCTATAGTGATTTCTTTATTTTAATATTCAAGAAGTATCTTTTCTGATTTAGATTATTCAGTTGGGCATGAGTAGTCAGAGCCACAAAGGATTCTGACTTTTACTTTGAATACTGTATCACCATCTCTTTGGTGGTGAGACTAAATAGATTAAATTAGATTCCCTTCTCACTCTCACTTTGAATCCCTGATTAGGTTGAAAAGATAGATTAACAAGCAGCGAAGCCTCAAATATGTTTGCTGTTAATAAATTGAGCACAGTACTAAATTTCGATGGGTGGATAATAAGATTTTGAGGAATTCAAAAATATATATATTTTTTTAAACAGAGTAATTTTAAGAGGGGTTTTGGGTTTTTTGTGGGGGTTTTTTTTGGTTTTTTTTTTTTTTTACCAATTTGTGGGGTTTAGTTTGGTTTTTTGTAAGTTTATTACTATTCTAGCCAGGTTTCTTCAGGATCTGCAATCTGATCAGTATGGGTGCTCCCTCCAACAGTACATGTTACAACCTATCCATGTTTTCTCATCCTGTTAGATCTTGTCTATGTGCTCCTATAAATCTTCCCATGGGGTCATCTCCTTTTCCAATCATACATCTCTCTCATGTGAACTTCTATGCTACTTCTCTTCAGTCAGAAGGGCAGTTGGAGGGATCTGGAAGGGCTTCACATAGAAGATGGTGCTTAAATTTTATCTTCAAGAAAGAAAGGGATTCTCTAAAGTATAGCTAAGGAGAGAGGGCATTCAAGGTAGGAGGGAGGACAAAGGCACAGAGGTGGGAAGTGGAGTTTGGTGTGGTGTTTGAGGAATGGAGGAAAAAAGTCTTGTTTGTCTGGATCCCTGTATCACCAAGGCAGTATTCGTAGCACTGAGGGCAACTATGAACATGCTGGTGTAATTCTGAATTGCAAAGTATAACAGACTGTCCATATAGAAGAAGAAAAATATTTGTTCAGACCCCAGAAAGCTGAATCCCAACACCATAAAGCCAGATCCATCATAGTAACACAACATATACATATTATCAGGCCTTCCCACAAACAAAAGCCAAAGTAATTTCCTTAATGCAGATCTGATGATGTCAGGCCTATTAATGAATGGGAAAGATCTCCCCATTTAAATTATCAGTACATTTCCCATTTAAATTACCATTACAATCACAAAGTCTATTGAGGCTGGAAAGATAGCTTGGGGCCAGGTTATAAAAGGCTCTCTAAGCTTAAACAAGTTATATTTTATTCTCAAGATGATAGAGAGCCATTGTAGTTTAAACAGGGGATTGACATCCTCACATCTGCATTAAGGAAATTACTTTGGCTGCAGTGCATAGGGTGGACTCAAGTAAAGAGAGACTTGTGGCAGGAGACCAATTAGGCTGTTGCAGTATCCTAGGGAAAAAGTGGGGAAGGCTTGAATTCAGGTGGTAGCTGTCTGTGAGTAAAGATAAAGGGATAAATAGATGAGATACTGTGAAGGCAGAAATGTCCAGATTTGACTACTGATTGCATATATGAATTGAGAGACAATGAAGAGTCAGGGATGACACTGGGGATGAATGGTGGTGCCTTCAACAGAGATGGAGATTAGAAGAGGGTAGGGTTTAAGGAAAGGATAATGAGTAAAGATTTTGCATGGTGATAAATATGTCTCTAAAACATCTAATTTGACATGTCCAATAGGCAATTGGTGAGGTAGAACGGAAGTTCTGGGGGTGCCTACATCTGGTTACATAGCCAGCTAAATGAATCATAGTCACAGAGGTGATAATTCAACTCATAGTAAGAGCCAGTGAGTTTACCTGAAGAGAGAAGAGAGAGTGGCAAGATCAGAATGTTGGGAAGCACCCACAGTTGAGGGGGAGTGACATGAATGATGAGACAGCAAAAGAGTCTTAGAAGGAATGGTCAGACAGGTAAGGAAAGGACCAGTAACCCAGAGAAGAGAGAGCATCTAGAAGGAGAGAGTAGTCAACAGTCCTAGTACAGTAGATGGCTTTAGGACTGATGAATGACCATCAGATTTGGTAATTAGGAGGTCACTGGTAACTTTAGATAGAGCAGTAGAGTTGAGGAGTGAAGGAGAGAGGAAGTCATGAAGATACAGATGTAGACAGCCTTTTCTAGGAGCTTGGCTAAAAAAGGGAAAAGTAATAGAGGACCATTCATTGTTTGAAGGGATGGTAGATCTCGTAAAGTCTTTCTCATGGAAGAAGAAGACTTGGGCATGTTAGAAGGTAATAGGGAAGGTACCAGTAAATGGGGAGAAGTTGATGATTAGAAAGGAGAGGGTGTGAATGATTGAATTAATTTACAGTCTGGTAGAGAAGGTGGAATCAAGCATACATGTAGAGAAGTTAGCCTCAGATAAAAAAACCACCTCATTTTCAGAAACTAGGGAAAGAATAAAGGAGGGGATGGTGTCGAGGGGTTTTGAGATGAGAAGGAAAGAAGAGGGAGATCACATCATATGGCCTCAGTTTTCTTAGTAAAGTAAGAGGTGAGATTCTCATTTGAAATAGGGAAAGGGAGAAAATAGAGGCTTAAGGAGAAAGAAAAGTTTGGAATCATTTCTTTGGAGGTTATGATAGAAAATCAGTTAGGAATAAAAGGACTGCCTTGCTGCATTTAGAACCCAGTTGAAGCTGAATAACATGAATTTATAATGTACTTATTCAGCATGGTTGTGTGACTCTGGAGAAGTCAGAAGGTGGGAATAATCCAGAAGTGACATTTGGGAAGAGATGAGCTTTCTTAGGACTAAGGGGTAAGAAACGTATTTCAAGAGAGGTTGGTTTTGTGAACTTGGATGGGGAGAAAAACTTACGGCTTTGTTTCATTATAATTGGTTTCTTTTGTAATCCTGTGCATTTAAAAAAAACATCATTCTGAGAAGGTGCCATGGGCTTCACCAGATTGTCAAAGGGGGTCCATGACACAAGAAAGGTCAAAACCCTCACAAATATAGGAAATCCTTTTTGACTTGGACTTTGCGTTGGACATTCTGAATGACGGGGAAATATTTTTTGCAACATCTCACTGTTTTATGCCTCACTTGATATTTATATCAGATGGTCATTGAACCAACTTACATCTTTCAAGGAATCTTGAATGATTTTGACATGTGCTTGGGCAATTCTTCATTGGAGCAGAGCCTTTAAGGAGGCAATTTATTCTGCTGAGTCGAATGCTTTTGTCACCAAAAAACATAGGAACAACAATATTTAGTCTTTTAGTCAGTTGTATGACTATGAAGGTGAGGCAACATGGACTTGATCTGGTGTAGTTGCTCTCTCCACCCTTGTTTTTCCTTCAGGTAATTCAGTGAGCATGTACTAAGCAACTACACTGCTTGTTAACTCATCTGTTAGAGTTCATATGTGGTGCCTCTGCCATCCTAGATGGTGAAAAGTTTTCTATAAAAACACATACAGATCTTTTCCATCTTTTTATCTGTTCTCTTCTTCATTCCATCCTTAAATGTATTGGAGTGACTATTCTTAGATAGGTCTCATGACAAGCTTTCAGGAAACATCTCATTCTATAATACCTTTAATGTTTTATGAGTAAATACTGGCTATACTCCATCTGTAATCTATCCTTTCTGTGAGAGTTTTCTGATATATAGATGTTGTCCCTGGTTGTCATATCTTCCCACTTGACAAGGAGATCAATTTTTACTTTTTAGGTGGTTTCTGAGCTCTTCAGATCTCTTTGTTGTGGCAGTTTACGTTGGTTATATAAACTTACTTAGGAAATGGTACTGGTTTATGTAGTCAAGATCTAATCTTTCATTTCTTTTCCCTTTTTGGTGTCAACTTGTTTAAATCAGGTAAGAGTCACTTCACTTGCTGCCACATCTCATTTTTATTTTTTTTTTGATGTTGATTTTGGTTTTGGTTCTAATAAACCAATAGTATGACTAAACACAGATATCTGATTCAGAAATGATTTGCCCATTAGAACTTAGTCTTTTCTTGCCATAATCAGTTTCATTTTTTAATGATAGTATTTGGTGTTTACTCTGTTGAAAACCTGTCAGCTTTTTATAGAAAAAAAGTATTCAGGTTTATAGGTGTGAGGTATATAATCATATGCTTGTGTAGATATGAGACTTCTGTACGGTCTACATACCTTTTTACCCTCTTTTTTTTTCTTACTCCTAAACCATTTTTTGCTAAGAGTTAACCATTATTCTTTCCTATGCCCACCTTTGCACTGAAGTCACCAAGTGTTGAAATGTGTTAGTTTAATGGAGAGGGTCTTATCTAGTTTTTCATAAAATTTCTTTCCATTTTCTCATCCTTTGCACTGGATTTTGAGGCATGAGCTATAATTGCTTTACACTCTTGGTTTTCTTGGAAATGCTTATCATGAGTACTGCAGTGTAAACGTACCTTTCTCATGAGATACTGTTTCTTGTTGCCCTTGGCTACTGAATAAGAATGATTCCCTTTTATCTGCCTCCCCAAAGAAAACCTCTGAGCCATCCTTCTATTTAGCTTAAACTTGCTCTTGTTTTGTGGTTTCATTTATAGTAAAAAAAAAAAAAACATTGATATTATTCAGTTCCACCAGTAGTATAAAGGTAACTTAAATGGCTCAGTGGTTAGAGCTCTGTTCTTGTAGTCAGGAAGACGTGAATTCAGATCCAGCTTCAGATAGTTACTTGCTGTGTGACCTTGGAAAAGTCATTTAACTTCTGTTTGCCTTAATCTGCCTGAGAAAGAAATGGCAAATATTTCCATTCCAGTGTCTTTGCCAAGAAAACCCGATGGACAGTTTGGTCCTAGTCCATGGGGTCACAGAGGGTTAGACACAACTGGACAAAAAGTAATATGCCTGTTTGTTGGTCACTGGACAAGGTTCTCCCTTTCAAAGTACCATTGGCTGTTTAGTGTTTGCAGATGGTGAGAAAACCATGATTCTTAGCATGTTTTGTCCACCTTTCTATCACTCTGTCACAGTTAACACAGAAGCTCAGGAGGAAACCCCACAGGACTGAGGGCCACATCCATATTTCATAAAGAAACTGTGCAGATAGATTTCAGGAAGGTCTTTGGAAAAAAAAAACCAGAGACCCTATAGACACCAAAATCATTAAATCAGCACTTTTTGTGGTAACAAAGAGCTGGAAATAAAATCCACTTGTATTGGAGAATGTCAACAAATTGAATATGCTGGAATGTTACTGTGCTTTAAAGAAGTGATGGGCGGGTCAGTAGAGAGAATGGTGGAAGGACTTAAATTAAGCTGATACAAAATGAAGGAAATAGAGTGAGGAGATCAAAATTCATAATGACTACAACAATATAAACAGAAAGACCTGTCACCACAAAACGATCAGAACTGAATATGGTGAAACTAAAGAACAAGCTTGGCTTCTAAAGAAAAGATGGGAGCAGAAGCCTCCCCCTGCTCCTTTGAGGATATTAGAGTCCCCATGTGTGGAGTAATTGAATATAGTCTCAGATTTTTTTTGATATGTTCACAAATTTTAGTAATCTTTTTTTCTCTTTAAAAGAAATTCTTTATTATTAAATATGTATCTCTGGGAGGTAGAGGGAAAAAGAAGCAAATTCTAACCCTAAAAAACAAGAGATGCCACTAAAAATGTGTTTAAAAAAAACAAACAGCCTCACTTCACTCAAGTCATCCTGGAATTCCAATTCCTAAAACCTTTTTAACAACTAGGGAGATGGGTTTTGCAATTATTGATATACCTAATTATGTTCATTAACTCTTCTATACATTTCAAGACCTCTTTGAGAAGTCTATAACAACAGTCTTTGTACCTGTGTAGATTCAGAATAGAGATCTCAATTTTTGATATAGTAGAGATTGAAGACCCTTTACATTCTCTAATTGTTTATGAATAAGTGACGTTAGTCTTAAGAAGCATAGCTTTTAATGACTTAGGAAAGTTTTACCACTTGTGACCTAATTGGACATTATATATTCCCAGGTGCATTGGGGAAACACACACACGCATGCACACACACACCCCCGTTCCAGTGGAATATGTTGACCACTTAAATATTTTTGAGAGGTAGAGAAAAATATGAATTAATAGTATTTATTCTGGCCAATTTCCCTTTTCTTCTCTCCCCTGCAATTCTTCAATGCAATTTTAAAAAATTAGATGACTGGCTCATCCCTAAAAAGGTTGTTGGGCATAATCTTAAAGAAAACGTTTTAGTAGATTGCTTCTTTAAGGGACTTCTTTGAGGTACCTGACTGAAGAAATGTTTTAGTGGGGAGGACCTATGGGCCCATAAGCATTACATTTCAACATGGCGAGGATATAGTCATTTCTTAAAAGACCATATTGGCCTGAGATATTTTTTACCAACACAAATTATTCAGCATATAGAACAGTCTTTTGTTTTGTCATTGCCAAGAAATTAGACTGATTCTTTTGTTGTTCTGCTTGTTTGTGCTACCAGACATGAGCTGCAGAAACCAGACCAGTAATTGAGCTTGAAAATTTTTGTTGTATGGTATCTTCTTCTATAACCACATTTACTGTAAAAGCATTGGACCAAAATGGAGATTACATTCCTCTCCTTCCATGTAGTTTCATCTATAAAAATTACTGGAGGCAAAAAGCTAAAAAAAAAAAAAAAAGAAAGAAAGAAGGAAAAAGAAGTATTCTGTAGAAGAGAACTGTCAACTTCCTTACCCCATTTATCAAAAGAATTCCCCTTTTGTGAGGGAAGTGCTAATGTTGCTAATATTAACAGTCACAAAAAAAATCCTCCCTTAAGCTTTCAGGTTCTAAGATTCTTACAAAACCCATAGGCTTATAAGTTACTTATAGAGGTGTCTTGTCCTAAATTATTTCTGAAAAAGACACTTTTTGTTCATTTGACCCTTTGGGGATTTATATGCGGTTTGTTTCTTGGTAGTTCCCTTGGGTTCAGCCATTCATAAGAAATGTAAGCTCACTTTGAGTTTAGCTTTTGCATTCCAAGCAGATATCAGTCCATCAGTCCCAACGCCTCATGTGTTTTGTTTGTGTAACAGAGAGCTCTCTTCACTAGAACTCTGCTAATCTTTACTGCCTTTCAAAGTGAATGCTCACTTTTCACAAAGTATCACAAAATCATATTCGATTCTGGTTTTTTTTTCCATCCATCCACTTCCCTTGTCACTGTTGACACAGGTATCACCCCAGTTCAGGCCTTAATCACTTATCAGCTCAGCTATTACAATAGCCTCCTCACTGGTCTTCCTGACTCACATCTCATCTTCTACAAAGGGGATCTCACACCCACATTCATCCTCAATACAGCAGCAACAGCGATTTTTCCAAAAGAATAGACCCTACCATGTCCCTTCTTTGCTTATTGCACTCTGGTTATCACCTCTAGGATTAAATGCAGGGTGTACCAAAAATTCCCAAAGCAATTGTAAGTATAAAGCTCAAGTGACTTAACCAGAGACACGCAGTTAATATGAAGTAGGATTCATACTCAGGTCTTCCTGATTCTGTAGTACTCTATTCAGGGTGCCACCTAACTGCTTTAAGGGAAAAAGAAGAGAAGGGAAGGGAATACACATTTATATAGGACCTACCAAGTGCCAGTCATTGATCCGTTAGGGCTAATGACTGGCACTTGATTGGAGGTAATCTCACTTTTAAGGACACCCAGATTCAGGGTATCTTCAGATAGCAGCAGCCAGGAAGTTTCATGACTGACACCAGACCTGATTTGTTCAGCCCACTAATATATTATCCAAAATTCTTCATGAATCTTCTAAGCTGAAGGGTCTAACTCTATTAGTAAAAGATAATTACCAGGAATTTTGTCTATGTCACCTTCTAGCTTAATTTATAATAGAGTTGAAATTTTAACAATTTCACCTCTTTTTGAATTGCAACTATATAATAATTCAAAGCTGTTAAAATGCATAGATATATAGTTGTGGCATAGTATACTACAGATACTCTATAGTTACTAGACTTTGGACTGGTTATTACTTAAAGGAATGTGATAAAATTATTTCAGGTTGGTATCTTTTTTGCTCATAACCCTGAGAAAAAGAAGTAAAATTCATATCTATTAATAATGCATCCAGTTAATGACAAAGACCAGTATTGTTTTGTAGAATAAATTGGATGATGTATTGTTTTTTAAGTACTTTAAAACACTTTTAAAACCATATATCCCAAAGAAGTCATTGATAAAAAGAAAGGCTTGAAAATATTCATAATAGCAAAGAATTGGAAATGAGGTAGATAGCCATTATTTGGGGAAATGACTAAAACTGTGGTGCATGAGTGGAAAAGAATATTACTCTGCTATAAGAAATTATAAATATGATGAATACAGAAAATTAAGGAAAGAATTAGGTGAGATTATGCAGAGTAATACAAAACAATTGAAAATAAATGTTGCAGAATCACAGAAAATAAACCAGAGAAATGAGAAAACACCTCTCCTCTTTTGCGGTGTTAAAAAATGCAAATGTTATTAGATTTTTTCAATGTGTTTATTGATGTTACTATTTTTCTATTTTGGAAAAAAGTATATATTATATGAAATTCTCTGTGATAGAGAAAGATACATGGAGAAATATAGGCAATGTAAAAACAAAAGATATCAAAAATTATATTAAAACAAATTTTAGCATCTTTTTCTTTATATCAACTGTATTTCCAATTCATTACTCCTTCAAGATCCATCCCTTATTATAAGGAGCAAAAAAGAGGAGGAAAAACACTTCATCAAAACTTATATAATCCATCAGAAAAGTCTGGCTTTATGTGCAGTATTCAGTACCTATAGTTTTCCTCTGCAAAGGAGGAGAGAAATACCTTCTCTGCTTTGGAGCAATCCCTAAAGTTAAATTTGCAGCTATTTGAAAGAGATTGATGTAACCCAGGGATGGGGAACCTGCGGGCTCAAGGCCACATGTGGCCCTCTAGGTCCTCAAGTGCAGTGCTTGAGGACCTAGAGGGCAACGTGTCCTTCAGGCCACAGGCTCCCCATCCCTAGAATAGCTAATGACTCTGGGGTTGGGATTGAAAAAACATGTGTTTCCCAAGTTGTAATATACAGCTGAACTAGCGTTTATTCCATCTTTTAAACAAAAGGGAGCATAATTTCACAATACTTGTTATAATTGCTTCCATTGCAATTTTTCTTCTGTGCAAAGTGATCTTTTACTCAGGCAGTGCAGGGGCTTAGAGCACCGGATTTGGAGCCAAAATTCCAGTTGGGCTACTTACTGTATGATTATGGATAGATCATTTAAGCTCTTTCCCTCTCCGTTTCCTCATCTGTAAAACTGGAATAATAATAACTGTCCTGTTTACATCAGTTCTTGTGAGGAAGCTTCAAAGCACTATATAAAATGAGCTGTCATTTTTGTGTATACCCACACATCACCACCCTTCCCCCAAAACAAATTTCTCACCTTTCCTTTTTAGGAAAAGAACATATGATTAATGGCAGATGCAAAAGACATTAATAAAAATTCATTTGAAAAAAAAGTATCTTAAGGCCTTATGTTTTAGCTCTGCAATTCTCTGATTGTAGGAAAACTTATTCCAAAAAGTGAAATATTGTGCAAAGTTGTAGCTAAGGGTAACCTGGAAATCAGAGGCTGCACCATCTCTGAAGAACTCTTTGACCTGGAGACTGGGCACCTATTTAGTTGAATCACTCAGTCTATTTTGTTCCTTGTTTGGAGGTACTAGCTGACTGACTATATGCCAGGCCTATGTTAAGAGGTTCTTGTAAGACATTGGAGGATGGGTACAAATGTAAGGAAAGTTTGGGGGTTTTTATTGCCACTTTAGCGTATATATATTTTTAAAGTTGGCTCTATCACAAGGGAGTTTCACATCTGTTTACTATACCCTATCTTGGCAAGGCTAAACAGATGTTGATTAATTTTGCTGAATTTTTTCTTCCTTTTTTATATATATAAGTGATGGCCTTCTGGGAGGGGACAGGGGTGGAATGAAGTAGGAAATGTAGGTGATGTGAAAAACAAGTTAGCTAGCCCCAAGGGGAGGCCACTAGGTTTTCTAAGTAGGAATAACTAGCTCAGTTCGGAAATGGAACAGGTCAGAGGTCCTGTGCTGTTCAGAGGAGCACAGGGCCTGTGAGCAGCCCCTGCACTTTTGGTCTGGGCTGGATAGGTGGGGAGAGTCAGTCTCTAAAATTCAACGAATGAAGGAAAGATTTGTCAAAGACAAAGCCCCAGTCTAAACAGTCAGTACGGTTGTTTCTGGAAACAATCCAAGTGCCTGTCCTTGCTGTTCCTGGGCTCTTTTGTCTTGCTTTTGTTAACATTATCAGCCTCCAGACCTCTTCAACAAGTTTCCACCATTTCTCCTTTATTTCACAAAAGAGATCAAAGTAATTTGACCCACAGGTCAGAAAGATCGAATGAGGAAGTTCATGCGTACGGATGTTTTGTTACTGTTAAATTTGGTACCGAGACTGTGGTCTTTTTAACCTCTACAATTCTAGTTTTACATTTTCTGTAATAAGAAGTGGGAATGGGGGTGGAGGATAACTGAGCACTTTTTAATTTTGAACTGATCAGCCCTCTGGCTGTTAAACCCTCTGGTCAGGTCGTACTCCTAAAATCCAGCATTAATGCTTATAGCCTCCCATGTTCCCCAGGTACTGTAACAAAACAGGAAATTACTAACTACTTTGCCAAAGCAAGGATCTCCTTCACCCTCAACTTCCCAACAAAGAAATGCCAAAAAGAATACTAAAGTACGCTTTTGAAAATATTTTCAGACTCTTGTTAAAAGCTTATAAATGGCCAGCTTTGGGGGGGGCGGGGGGTAATTCTCTGAAAATGGCCTGTGTACTCTATGCCTGACCCTCGTTTTACCCAGTTGATGTAACTGCAAAAGTTTGTAAATTAAATTTTTGAAAATGGAATTTTTTGATCATTGAACTCTGTTGTCATTCTGGAGGGCTTTCATCTTAATTGGTCATTATAGAAGCTCTTAATACCTTTCTCTTTCTATGAAGCTACTGCTTTCACACAGCTTTCCTTCCTGGTGTGGCCAGAATTTTAGAAGGGCATGACTGTGTTCCTTGCCCTCAATTCACACAAAGTTCTCTACCCTTCAGCCCAACCAACCACTCCACTGAAACTGCTTCTTTCAAGGTGAACTCACCTTCCAAGGAAGGAAACTGCAGAATCTAATGACTTTTTCTCATTCTGCTCTAACTTCCTGCAGCTTTTGCCATGGTCAACCACTCCTTCCTCCCATACGCTGACTTCATTCTGTGTCACTGTCCTCTTGTTCTACTTTCTCATCCTCCTTTGCTGTATCACCCTCCTCCTCCCCATTAAGTTGAACTTCCCGGTACTAATTAACATTCAGTGCACCAGTAGTGATGCTGCCAATTTTTTTCCTCTTTTCCCTCTCTCACTTTTCTTCTACTCTTCTCACTCCAGAGATATTTCTGCCTCCCAGGCACTGAGTGTGCTTGGTGCATGGGGGTGGGGGTGGGATGGAGAGAGGGAGATGGAATGGCCCCCTTGCTGTGGCCACTGCTTCTTTCCTAAGTGGCTGAACCAATTCACAGTGATTTCAGTAGTGCCTTAGTATGTCTGTTTTCCCACAGCTCCCCCAACATTTTGTCATTTTCCTCTTGTTATCTTTGACATCTTTGTTGGGTGAGAGGTAGAACCTCAGAGTTGACTTAATTTTCATTTCTCTAATATTTATTTGTTGTTGATCACCAGCCTTCCTCTTGATCTCATTAGATATAGCTATAGTTATGTAGAAGAAACCCAAATGAAATACCCAGCCCTTACCTCTAGCTCCACATTACCAACTGCTTACTGAGCTCAATGTGTCTAAAACATAACATATTTTCCCATCCTCTAGTCTTCTCTGTTTCTGTTCAGGGGACTTTCATCCTACCAGTAAACCGTGGAATCATCCATACCTCTCATATCTGACTCTTTTATCTACTCTACCTTTGCAACATCTCTGCATATTTTTGTCCTTTCCTCCCTTCACCCAGTCAACACCCTGCCCTCGTTCACTTTGTCATTATCTCTTGCCATGGGTTATGGTAGGTTTCCTATTGCCTTATGATAAAATACAACCTCCTCTGTCAGGAGTTCAAAATCCTCTACAATTTTGCCCCCACCTACCTTTCCAGACTAGTATTTCATTTTACTCCTCTCCACACAGTTTGTTCTAGCCAATTCTAGAAACTGACCTAAATGTTATATGTTATTTCCCAGTTTCAACCACATTGTCTCCCCTCTCTTCTCTTTCCTTCCCCTCCCCACCCCTTACAATGCAGTGTTGAGTTCCTCTTAACTTACACATCTTGGAATGCCTAGCTTCCTTCAAGGATTAAGCTAAATCCAGTATGATTCTGTTGCAGTCTAGGGGTGCTGGGAACCTCAAAATTCAAGGGCAAGATGGGGGTACTGCCTTGAATGAATTCAGTCCAAGCTTTCTTTCAGTCAGAGACAAGGTTTATTAGAACAGTGCTTGACTTGACAAGCAGGCCAGATACTTAGGGAATATACAGAGGCAAGATGGACTTTAAGTGGTCCAGGAGTGGGTGTAGATGGAATCAAGGAGTGGAGGTCTTAGGTGGAGCCAGATGAAGATCTAGAGGGCTGCAATGAAATGAGCCTCAGGTGAACTCAAGGGCCTCATGGGAAAGTTCAGGGGAAGTTGCGGGGGGCATTTCCAGCATCTATACCCACTCCATCAATGGGGGCAATCCTAGGCCCTGGGGATTCAAAGACCAAAAGCAAAGAAACAGTTCTGCCTTCAGGGACCTTACATTCTGTTTGGAGTTGGTGTGGATAAGTGAATAAAGGAGTATGTACATGCTTATATACATATATGTTCATGTGTATGTGTGTGTGTGTGTGTGTGTGTGTGTGTATTGAGAGGAGAGAGCAGAGGAAACCTTTCCTGACCCTCTTCCCCTCGTCATTAATGTTTTCTCCATCCTGAAATGACTTTGTTTTTATTTATCTGAATTTTATGATCCTAGCTTTATTGCTGGAAAGGAGTTATCTAATCCAACCCCTTCGTTTTACAAATCAAAAGAGTAATAACTTGCCTGAAGTAATACAGGCTGTAAGTAAACCTGGATCTGCAAATCCAGAGCATCCTGCCACACCTCATACTTTGATTCCCTCCACTGCTTCTCACCCATAATCCTGTAGCTTCTCCCTGGGTAGGAGCTTACAAATTAAATTATGCTCTCATCTGGTATTGCTCTTGACTGCAGTACCTTTCCACTCAGCAAGAAGATCTAATATCCGCAGCAGCTTCTAGACCACCTGCCGTAGTGACTGATTTCACATTGATTGTTATTTGTGTTGATGTCTGTCCTTTTACCTGTTTGCCACACTTGTATACGAGCCCTTTGTTTAAAGAAATCAACTTGGAGTTGCTTCAGTGAATTAAATTGTGTCCTATTTAAATGTTCTAGAGGACCTTGACATTTGAAGACACGTGATAAGTCTTTAAAGCAAAGAGTCCTTTGAAAAAAGTGAATTGTGCCCCATTTTTAATGTCAATCTACATTTTCATACATCAGGTTCATAGTCATATGTGCTTGCCATGCTGAAATCTTGTCTCCTCTCATAGAACAGAAGGTTCTGAATCTCATGCTCTCTCAGTATGGCTTCATTTCTTCCTTCAAAGTAGTTTGTTTGTATCACTTGCATGAAATTTGCTCTTTCCTCTGCTGTTTATCTTGTTTTGGAGGCTTCTATAACTGCATTGTGGTGTGGGGCTTCACATTTTAAAAAGTAATGTTGTGCCAATACGTTGGAAATAAGCTATTTTTTCTTGCATGTTTGTGGACAGACGCATGCTGGAGTCATCCCCTTTGGCCCTCCCTGCCATGAGTTTGCTCTTTCCTGCTGAAAGCAATGGCTTGCTTTTAATTTTTATTCACAGAGCACTTTTTATTTTAAGGGGAATATTTTGGCTCAGATTGGCTACATCGAAAGCCTCAACCAGTCGCCACCTTCATCTTCTCCTTCTCCTTCTTCTATAAATGAGGTAAAAGAAAATCTTGAATGCAAGAGAAAGCTACAATTTAATAAACCCTTTCCCCAAAATAAAATGATTCTTTCTTGGAAAGTACCTAGGCATCGCTGTTTATGACATGTGAGAATAAAGGGTGCAGAATATCTTATAAATCTTTTTTGTGTAGTTTGACTGTGTCCTTATGGAAATGTACCTTTTTGGTACATTTGGGGGGGGGGGCGGGCATAGTATTATCAACTGGGGATCTGTTAGATTTGACAATAGTGCATCTTGATAGATTGAACTCAACAACTTCCATAGGTCTTCCTTTGAAAACAGTCATGTAAATGTATTAAGCATAAGAAATTAAAACACACATTGATCATAATCAGGAAATGCAGACAGGTATTCAAATCAGTGTTCATTGAAAGGAGAATTGGCTCTAAAAGATAACTCCTTTGCCTTAGGAACTCTTACAACTTCTAATAGTAGATTTCAAATATACCATAGTCAGGTAGAGAAATTGTACACAGAAGGGAGATAAACTGAACTAAGGTTCATGGGAAGAGAAAACACACACTGGCAGAATATTGTTAAAAGAACATTTAGAAATGGAGGCAGCCGAGGTTTGCATTGAAAATATCCCTGGGAAGATGGAATGAAGCAATGAAGAGAGCTTTCCCAGTATCTCTTTGGATCTCTCTTACTAGAGTACTTTGGAGCACCTGGTCAGGGAGGAGGAAAAGAGTGAGCATCTCTAGGCCTTTCATTGTACCACAGGTAAAATGCTTCCTCAACTTCCCTTCCAGGCCAGAGAAAGAAAATTACCTTTCCCAAAACAAGAGAATCCCTTCTTCCCCTCCCCCCCCAAAAAATCCTGCTGCTACATAAGCCGATAGAATTGGTGTTCCCATTTTCCTATTATAGGAATGTTTTATATATTTTCACTGTAGCGTAACTTTTTCAGTCTTGTTTCGAAAACAAGTTTTTTGACCCAGACAGGTATATTAGCTGCACCAGCAGTACCCTAAAATGAGCACCTCTTTAAAGGACCTCCTGCAGGGGCAAGCCACATTTGCTAAGGAGGGGAGGGCAGGGGAACACCTGTGGGGGAGACCTCCTGCCAAGTGTGTTCTGCCAAATTCTGCTTGGGAAACTACAGCTCTTGCATGGTTATTCTGGTCCTGGTTTCTCATAATTCTGGATAAAGTTTGTTTCCAGAACTGTCAAGTCTTAAGTTGAATGCCAGAAGGGCCCTTAGAGGCCTTCATTTTGCAGATGATATTGAAGTGCCTAGAGATGAAAAGAGACTTGAGGCTTTAGACCAAGTTCATAAAAGTAGCAAGTGGCAAACTCAGGTCCCGTGTTTCCAGGTTCTATGTTCTTCCCACTGTACCATCTTGTTCTCTAATTCCTGCAGTATTTCTTCATTCTCTCTGAGAGATGTAAGAATCAGGTCTCCACCCAACTGGTAGGGATTGCCCTCTCTCTAGAAAAGAAGACCTTAAGGTCTTCAGACTACTTCTTCCATTTTTCCCACTGCTCCTATTTCTATCTCCTCTTTGGATTGATTCAGCCTGACTGTTACAACTTTGGTATGTCTTTCATGGGGCAGCTAGGTGGACGTGGATAGAGTGCCAGGCCTAGAATCATGAAAACTTACTTTTGGAGTTCAAATTTAGCTGTGAAACCCTTGGCATGTTACTTAACCCTGTTTGCCTCAGTTTTCTTATCTGAAAAATGAGCTGGAGAAGGAAATAACAATCACTCCAGTATCTTTGCTAGGGAAACCCCAGATGGGGTCACAAAGATTCAGACACAACTGAAAAATATTTGAACAATAGTGTCTTTCATGAGCATTCTGTAAGCAACCTGTTTGCAAGTTTTATAAGCTTAGAGATCATGCAAAAGTGCAATAGAAGAGAACTGGTTCTGAGGAAGATAAGAAGTATGACTTTTAAGCCTGGAGTGATTGCAGGCACTGAAACATTGACTTCGAGATCTAGAAGGGACCTTAGAGGCTGTGTCATCCAACCCCTTCATACACATCAGGAAATGAGTCTCTGGAGGGGAAGTGACTTTGAACCCAATTCCTCTGATTCTAAATCCAGTTCTATCACAAGCATAAAGTAGTGTTTGCAGAGAAGTTTCCATAGTGAAGACTTGTTTGGGAGGGGAAGTTTTGCTATTTTATTCCACTCTCATCTCTGTCTGAATGATGCAAATTTTCAGCCAGAGTGGAACTTGTCTGAGGTGACAATAAAAAATTCTCCATTTAAGGGTAACTCTTACTTCAGTAGGACCCAGCCCTGAAGCTGCCCAGAGGAGGTTAACATAAACCTGTCCTTTTCCTCAACTATATAAACACAGTCTCCCAACCCAAATGAAGATTTGCCCAAGTCAGGGAAATGGAAGTTTTATCTTTTCCTCATCATTTAGGTGGTCTCACATGTGAATTATTTGAACTGAAAAAACACTATCTAAATCTATGTCATCCAGTGTTCCATGTATCACAACCCTCACACTGTCTTCCCTGGAAGCTCCTCTAGGTGTATCACTATTTGCATTAGTCATTAGCACCAGAGCCATCTCACAGTTTCCATAACAAGCATTGGGAAACGTGCTCCCAGATCACCGTGGCTGGTAGAAATCCTTCGGGCTGTGTGGGAAGAGAGACCTTCAGATACTCTAGGGCCACCACTGGGAAGATCATGGACCTGGGAAGAGGTCACCTGATGTGCCTTTCTAGAGATGAATTAGAAGGAGGAATCATGGCATATGATAACAGTTCTCAATGTAATTAATGAGTCTTGCAAAGTAGTTTCTTTGCTGAGAAAGAAATTTGAGTGCTATTAAAAGTGTGTAACATTTTAAAGTCATCAGTGTAAAATTGTATTCCCCTTCCACACACACACGGTATTCAATTTTTTCTTCAGATGTAGAAGTTGGTTAGTATTTCTAGAAGTCAGGCAATATCTACTGAGGATTTTTCGTGGGTTAAGTAAAAGGAAATGAAAGCAAGGTTTTCTAGGCCTAAAGCAGTGTTTCTGATAACGAATTATATAAACTTTTCAGTGATAGCTTGTTTCTGCTGGGCCAGGAAGTAAAGTACCCTGAAATTGAATCAACTGTAACATTTTCTTCTAAGTTAAAATATCATATTTTATTATTAAAGGACCTTTCTTTCCTAATCTGTTAGGACATTTTGTTGAGATAAGACTGATTTTTTTTTTTTAATTTGAAGACCTACTTTCATGCTAACTGAAACTCCCTTTCTTTCTCTTCCTTTTGCCCCTTTTTCTTTTCCTACTTTTTCATTTCCTTTTTCTTCCTCATATAATCTTTTAAAGTCTACTTTCTGTAAGGTACTAGGATAAGTGTCATGGGGGTATAGAGAATAATAAAGACACATTCTCTGTTTTTACTAGTGGAGTTCAGGCCGTTAAAAGTGCTAGGAGAAGAAACATAAACAGTTCAGAAGTCTCCTTCATCACTTGGACTCAAGAACACAACTCTAGTCCGTTGAATTCTGGGGTTGGATTCAAAAGCCCTCTGAGTTATAGGCCCAGCTCTGCCATTAACTGGCTGTATGACTTTGAGCAAGTTAGTTAACGTCTCTAGATCTCTTAGTCCAGTTCTCTCATGTTACAGATAAAGAGATTACCTCTCAGGTGCTAACATTCTTAGTGTGTAATGATTCATTACAGTTCATTTTCAGAATCTCCTTTGAAAGCTCTCTGGGTACAATAGGTCATCCTCCTGTTGGGTTGGAAGGGAAGGTGGGCTGGGTTTGTTAATATTCCCTTAAGTATAAACTAGCAAGAAGTTTTTATGTAGGTTTTCTAAATTTCACTACAAAGGTGGTTAGGACTTTCTAGATATCAGTTTTCATGGAATCAAATGTTAGAGCTTTAAGGGAACTCAAAGAGCATCTTGTTCAATCGTCAATCCTGTTTGTTTAAACAAATAAGGAAGCTCTAAGGGCCAAATAGCCAGAGAAGTTAAATTACTCACTCAAGGTTGCAGAACTAACTCAATGATCCTTTCATTCAACAAATCTTTATTCAACTACAAGATGCTGGTTTTCATTTGAAGTATCCTTATCCTGTACCAAAAGGGAAGCCTTCACTTCTTACACAAAGGAAGCATTCATTACAAAATTCTCAGTGCCTGGAGTTTGACTGTAAAATAGAATGCTCCTAGTAATGTATATAATTTTGTGGAATTGATAATTAGGAGATGTCAATAGGAGAAGTATGATCTTTGGATGAATTTAATAAAGAAAACCAGTTTTCTGTTGGATTTTTTCTCTTTTTTAACCTCTTGACACCATCAAGGAGGTTTGGAGTGGATTTGTGAATTATTCTCTTCAACTCAGCTCGGGAAAGAAGATTGTTTTCATTACTAATACTACTTTTTTCTGCTTTGGGGATCGTTCATAAGTAACTCATTATGAAAGGGGGCTGTTTAAAGCAGATAATTGCTCATTAAGAGGCCTCAAAAAAATGAAAACAAAGGCTTTGGGTCAAAAGTCACTTCAAAATAATGTAGCAAGAATATTAATCTACCACTTTTATGTTCAGAAGGAGAAGGTTAATGGGAATTTTAATAGAAGTGTGCCTTAATAGAATTTGAAGTTAGCAAATTTGAATAGATCTGGAGAGGCTGGATCTATAAATGTTAAATTAGTTAAAAGAAAGGGGCCCCAGTTGTCCTTTAAATATGATGGAAGTGCAACCATTGTTATATCGCAGTTAACATTTCACTGTGCTTTGTGATGGCTAATTAGCTGAAAAACCCTTTTCAAATGTGTTACTTAGAATCTTGCCCAGTTCTTTGGCTCAAGAAACCAAGTCTTGAGTTATTAAAGGCATTTCCCCAAGAATAATCACAAAAGTGATCATCCAAACTTGATTAGATTTTTTACTAATAAAACAAAGATTGGCTATGGTCATTGCCTATACCAGATGGTAGACTCTTCCAATAAATATAATCCATTCCATTCATGTGGACATACCTGCTTGTTGCCCTTTGGCTGAAGATCTTGGTAATTTGGTCTCTTTGATTACCTTTCACATAGATAACTTATAGACACACAAAAATAGTCAGCCTATGTAGTTATCACATTAGGATTTCATGTTTCAATTTATCCTGGCTAGATTTCTTAGGAGAAAAGGGTGGGAGAAAAGGAATTAGGTGAAGATTTGATTACTACCTTTAAAAAAAAAGGTCTCTCTCTCTCTCTCTCTCTTCCTCTCCCTCTCCCTCTCCCTCTCCCTCTCCCTCTCCCTCTCCCTCTCTCTCTCTCTCTCTCTGTCCTCAGAACTAGAATATGAACCCCTCTTCTCAGACTCCAAGTCCAGCACTAAGAAAAAGGGAGTTGTTTGATGAGTTGTCCTCAATCCAAAACTGACCATAATAAAATCCTCTGGAATTATTTTTTTTTTAAAGATGTCAGGCTCAGATTTAGTAAAAATACAATGGCTACAGCAGTGTGCTTGGAATTGGATGACTCATCTTCATGACTTCAGATCTGACCTCACACTTCATAGCTATGTTCCTCTGTTTGCCTCAGTTTCCTCATCTATAAAATGAGGTGGAGGACATGACAAACCATTCCAGTATCTTTGCCGAGGAAACCTCAGTGGCGGGGAGGGTCACAGAGGATTGGACACAAAACAATGCTAAAGACAAAATCACGCTAAATTTAGGATTACTTTTGTGTAGTAACCAACAGAACCATCTTCTGGGGGCACAGTTTTAATACCATAACCCACACCTATTGGCCATCCTTGAAAACTTGGGCTCCTAGTCCATCTCTGATGCTTACTTTTCATGTGATCACAAACGTTGTAAATGGAAACCAAGAAACAACTGCCCTAAAGGGATATGGTCCTTTCAACATAGGTGGTAGGTGGTTCTTTATAGAATGACAGCGACTATTATATTTAATCATTTATCTGTTAATCAAGGACCCTGGGTTCATCCCGACCAGTGCAGATTCCAATCCTTCTTATCATCTTTTGTTTCAGAGTGCTGTCTGAAGCTCACAGGACTTCTATGCCTTGGCTATGGACACACAGTGTCAGGAATGAGATGTGAAATCAGACATCCCCCTAGTCTTGATACCTCTCAGTTATTTAATAAAATATAAATTATACACTTGAATCCTATATATGGTAGAAATCAAAGTATGTATCAATGAAGTAAGGCAATAGAGTAATCACATAAAACTTAATTAAGCTTTTTCAGATCTCTAGGAAACAGGCTATGTAGAAAAGGGAAGGAGCCAAAAGGGGAAAACAAAAAGTTAAAGGTGTCTGGGAAAGGACTGAATGGAGCTTAGGAGAGAATGGTCCTAGAGGCCAGGAAGTAGCCCAGCTCTGCACTGCCTTCTGTAAATGCCATAATGAATAACATGGATGTCATTACCAAAGCCTTCTTGACAAGTGTGAACCACTATAAATTGAATAATTGCAAGTCAAGAACTGTTTGTCTTGGTTTGAGTGCCAACACATAGAGGAAGACTAAACTTTTCGGGGAGCTGAGAGGGACACAGAGAAATGGATTGCTTCTCCACAGGGATCTTGGTTCATTTGAGATGACAGGCACATGAATAAATGACTAACAATACTGAGTTGTAAGTGATTAAAATGAACGATTTTCAGAAACAGATGCATCCTGTTAAACATGTATTTGTATCCTTGTTAGATCATTACCCGCTCCGTTTTTTCCCCCAGAGTTTAGACAAATTCAGGAGATGTTCCAGGGCTAGTTCCCATCAGATTGTTCTTTGGTATCACTGATAACTGATTTTTACTATTCCTAACATTTATTCTTTCACTTGTTACGGAAAGTGATAAGCTTATAGGGAGAGAGGGAAAGAAAGGAAATATATCATTTGGGGTGGGGGAGAAGACATCCTAGAAGAACCCAGAAAAATTTCAAGGAGGGGAGATACCGCTTATGCTGAGCCTTGAAAGAGAGGTGTCAGGAGGCAGCAGGAGCTATTTGATGGTTCCCAGAGTGGATGTGGTGGTGGGGGGGCGGGGGGGAGTGTGTTTTTTAATACAGACAGCTTTCGCTCCTAATTGAGCCATGGATTGTTAGCCATTTAGCCTGAGTGCTCTGCTGATAAATGTTTAGCCAGTTATTGGAATAAGTGTCTCCCTGTGAGCTCATGTGGATGAGATATCTTTCTATTATTAATATTTAACTTACAATAAAATCACTAGGGAGTTTGTTAAAAGGTAATTAGGTTTGCTGGGACTTTTTTGAATGTTTATCTAAAAATATTAGAATAAAATTGTACATTCAAATGTAAAATTTTGTCCTTTAAAAAAGAAAAACACAGGTATCAGGTTTGCTTTTTTTTTAATACCCACCTAAAACTTTATCCTTTAAAAAATGGGCATCTGATATTAGTTCTCCATTTCTATATGATTGAAATACAAAAGAGCAGTCCCTGTAAGTCTGAGTGTGTTAAAAAATAGATTAGATATCAGCTGTATTCCAGCATTTCCTTGCAACCTTCTCTTTTTAGATTAAAAAGTTAATGTCTGTGACTTTTTTTTTAGTACCATTTTGTATGTTCAAATGCCACACCTGCCGCACTTAATTCTTAAGAACTAAACATTGCTTTTCTTTCCTTGCCCTTCACTAATGTAGGTGAACAGTGCTAATGACCCTTGGTCAAACTGGAATGCTGGCAAATCTGGGAACTGGGAAAGCACAGATGGCTGGGGAACCAAACTAGAAGGTGCCTCGGCTCAGAAAAACACTTCCAACAACTGGGATGCTGCCTTTGGTCATCCGCAGGCTTACCATGGACCAGGTGAGAGAAGGCTATTCTGAGCCTTTGAAGGAAACAAGTCATCCACATTAGTTACAAATTTTATGCATGTTAAACTGTCCCTTATTATTATTTTACTGAGAATCTACAAATCATTTTTTTGTTCTGCTGTTGCCAGATGTTGGCAGTTGACATTCTTTTCAAAGTACAGGCAAATGTCAATTATTCACGAAGGGATCATCTGCTTTATAACACCTGAGGATGTCATCACCTCCTTTCCTGCCCATCTGGGTCCTAGGATTATAGCAAGGAAGAGCTCAGACCCTTTTTTGTGTCCCAAAGCTAAATGTAAAGTCTTGTCTTTACAAGTCTTTCCTTGGCTTTTGGTTGACGTGATTTGTGCCAGTCTATGCCCTGGTTTAGCAGAGGGAATTGAAAAATGACAGTATGGCAAGAAGCTTACAGAGGCACAACATAGAGGTAGGTAGCCTTTTGACTTAGAGCAGAAACACTGTAGTTGAAAGTGCCAAAAAATTCAGCCTACTGGCTGATTCTAGGAACTCCTAGAATTCTCTGTTCTCTTCCTCTTACTTCACTTGTATAAATCTCATAGTTTCTGTATAGTAAGGCTGAGTGTTTGAATCCATCATCCTCCCCATGTAGAAACAGTCTGCTTTAAAGGAAGTTTGGAAGGAAACAGTTTGGAAAGTAACCTCTGCCACATGCACAAAAATATTTATAGCAGCTCTTTTTGTGGTGGTAAAGAATTGGAAATTGAGGGGATGCCCATCAGCTGGGGAGTGGTTGAACAAGTCATGGCATTTGAATGGAATGAAATACTATATTATATGTGCTATAAGAAATGATGAGCAGGCAGACTTCAGAAAAACCTGGAAAGCAAAAGGAGCAGAACCAGAAGTTTGTGCACAGCAACGACCACAGTGTGCGAGAGTTTTTTCTGGTAGATTTGGATCTTCATAGCAATGCAAGGACTTAAAAAAAAATTCCCAATGGTGTTGTAGGGCAAAATGCCTTCCACATCCAAAGAAAGAAATATGGAATTCAATCCCAGAATGGATCATTTTGTGTGTGTGTGTGTTTAATGTTTTGGTTTGTTAAATGATTTCTCCCATTTATTTTAGTTCTTCTACACAGCATGACTATAGTGACAGTGTATTCAATAGGAATGTTTGTGTAGATCCTATATAGAATTGTATGCTATCTCAGGAAGGGAGGGGGGTGGTGGGAGGTAGAGAGGGAGGGAAAAAAAAATCTAAGTTTTCTGGTAGTGATTATAGAGCACTAAAAATACATAAAATAAATATATATATAAAAAAAATTAACTTTGTATCAAAAAGCTGCAAAGACCATCTGTGATTCCAAAGGACCAATGATAAAGCAAGCAACCACTTCCTAACAGTGTGGTAATGGATTCAGGATACAGAATGCTGTATGTGTGTTTGTTTAGAATATGGCCAATAAAGGAATTTGTTTTGCTTGATCCAAAAAAAAGACTAACAATAAAACATTTTAAGTGGAAAAAAAACCTGGAAAGACTTACATGAACTGATGCTGAGTGAAATAAGCACAACCACGCCTTCGTCAAGGCTCATCTCTGATACGTATCTTAGCCTCTTGGAGCCTCTGTCTCCTCATGTAAGATGAGGTTAATAAAAATGCAGTAGCAGCTACACCATGCAGTGACTGACTCGGATAAACTTAGGTCTTCTCAGCAATGCCAGGATCTAAGACAGCTGCCAAAGTCTCACCGTGAAGAATGAGTGCTCTCCATGTCCAGAGAAAGAACTTTGGAGTCTAAATGCAGGTTAAAGCATATAATTTGCTCTCTTTGTTGTTGTTTGGTTTTGCTTCTTCTTTCTCCTGATTCCTCCCGTAGTTCTAATTCTTATTTAAAAAAAAAAACCTTTGAAATTAGATGTTCTTTTTAAAAGGGAAGGAAATAGGAAATGGAGATTCAGTTTCCTATATAGCACTTTTTTGTGTGTTGTGTTCTGTATTTGGAGATGCTATTTTTTGTGGTTAAGTCCAAAATAAACAATTGTGAAATAATAACAACAACAAAAAGAACCTGTTGCTCCTCACCAGAGATGTCATGTCCTAGACTGGCTGGGACAGGGCATAGACTGAAGACTGAAATTGGAGAAGTGTGAGGGAGCTCTATCTGTGGGAGGCACCATTTCCTCAGAGAATCTTAGCATTAGAAGTCATTTACTAAGACCTCCAGAACTGGGCAGGAATCCATCCCCCTCCTCAACATACCTGACAGGTGGGCTTTCAGACAGAGGGTGTCACCTCACCCTCTGAGAAAGATCCCACTAGGCAGCTCATTGACATTTGGGGCAACCCAGATTTTGAGAAAAATCTTCCTTTATCCACTCCACTGGTCTTATTTCTCCTTCCCTTACACAGAGTAAGTATTATCCTCTCATACTGTGCACACTGTAACTCTCATTTAGAGTCAGGGCTTTTGTACTTAACTACTTCTGTAACCTTAGGCAAATAACCTCTCCAAACCTTGGTTCATCTATACAATGGGAGGGAGGGGAAAGGCCCTGGCACATAGTAGGTGTAAATGGAGGTTGAGTGACTTGCCCAAAGTCACGTAACTAGGAGGCATATGATATGATGACCCATCACTCTATCCACAGAGCCGCCCCACTGTTTCTAAAATGAGGAGGCTGAGCTCAATGGCTCTGTGCTCCTTATGCGATCTCCCGATGACATTTGTCTTCAGATATTTGATGACAGCTCTCACGTCCCTCTGGGTTTGACTTCTTTAAGCTAATTATTCCAGGTTTCTTCAAGCAAAGGCTATTTCTCCCCAGCATCCTGGTCAGCCTCCTTTAGAATAGTTTTTTTGGTCCATATCTGTTACATTCTGGTTCCCAGAACTGATCAGAGATGTGGCCTGACCTCTTGCTGGTGAATACTGTACATCTAATGATGCAGCATAAAATTACGTTGAACGTTGTGGTTCAGTGGATAGAGTATGAGACTTGAAGTCAGGTAAGTCTTGGTCCAGATCTCATCTCTGATACTTACTCTGCTACCATGGCTGTGTATCTTGGCCTCTGTTTCCTCATGTGTGAGATAAGAATAATACCAGCTGTAACAGCTTCCTCACAGGGCTGTTGTAAAGATCTAATGACCTGGTGTGTACAGAGCACTCTGTATACCTTAAAGCAGTCCATAAAAGGCAGCTGTCATTGTCCTTATCGTTGTTGCTAGCCTCTCTGAAAACCACATTATATATTGGCTTGTACCGAGCTCATAGCCAAGCTAAAACTCTGTCTGTGTTTAAATCACCTTGGTGTTCGTCTTTCCTTTGTTTCTTCTTCATCTCTCGTATCCAGTGAAGCCCCTTTGGAGTCTTCCTCAGTAGTAATCTATCAAATTCATCCCCTCCTCTCAGTTCCCACTTTAGTATCGGCCATCTGTCTGGGCTGTAGCCCCCAGCATGTCTTCCTCCCTCTACCTTCTTCCCTGCTCCAATCTGACCTTCATAGTTCCACAACCTGGCATGAAAGCACTCTACCAGTCGTTATTATATTCTCTCTCTCTCTCTTTCCTCTCCCCTCCCTCTGTCCCTCTTCTTTTCACCAGGCTAGAAATAGAGCAGCCATTCATTCACAAGCCCATTCATATTCCTGATTGCCACAGAAGCTTTGACCGTCACTTGACTGTCTTTGGTCAGTCTGTTGACCCTTTGCTCCCAGAGCCTCATCGTATTAGGGCTCGACTTAATTCAAGTTCTCAGTCGATTTTAGTTCTGCCATCCCTCAGGGTTCTGGAGCTCAGCCAGTTCACCAGTTTCAGCCTCCCCAAGCGGCAGGAGTTAGAGGCTTTCCTCACCACACCCAGCATCATTCTACCTTTCAAGCTTTTATCTCATGCAGTTTCTTTCCACACATCCTATATTTCAGCCAAATTGATCATGCATCTCCATACATCAGGTCCCCTGTATTTAGGATAGCCTCTCTCCTACACACCTTTTAAAGCCTGTATTGCCTTAACACCTTAACAAAAATTACCTTGCAGATACTTATCCAGTTGTGCCGTCAAAATGGGAGCGAAGTCCTACGGAAGTGTTACCAAGAGGTGGGAGAAGGGACAAAACATCCCATTTCACACTTTGCCTTAGACCTTCCAGCGGGTCATATTGTGTGAGATGAGAGACTCTTGGTCTCTGAAAACCTTACTTGGTAGTCACCATTCTTCTATTCCATCTCCTTGCACTCGACTGATCTCTCTTCTTTCCCTTCTCTTCCCCACAGCCGCTGCCGGGGATGATGATGACTGGGATGAAGACTGGGATGACTCCAAGTCATCACCTCCTACTTACTTTAAGGATGTAGAATCTGCCGAAGCCGGAGGAGCCCAGCGAGGCAATGCTCGTGCTGGTGGTGCTTCTATGAAGATTCCACTTAACAAGTAAAGTCAAAAAAAGAGTCTTGGCTCTTTTAGTCCTGAATAATAACTTGAAAGTTTTTAACCACTAACAATGTGTCAAGCTTTTATTTGTAGGGCAGATTTTTTTTTCATCAGTCTCTTTATACTGAACTTAATGACATTGGAGAGTCAGCCTCCCGTAATGTACAGAGCACTGGGTCTGGGATCAGGAAGACCTAGGTTCATATCCTCCCTCAGGATCTGAACTAAGCTAAGTGACCCAAGGCAAATCATTTGGATCTGGATCACTAAAATATTCAGGGATGTTATTGTAAAAAACTCATTAAATATTGAGTTTTTCTTCATGATGTCAAATAAAAAAAAAACTACAGCACATCAAGCCTAATTTCCCTTTTAGTTTTCTCCCATTTTACAGATGATACTTTTGAAAGTACATAACCATCAAAGGTTGCTGCTTTATTTTGTTATTGCTGGTAGTTTACTTTTCTAATGAAATTATTTGTAAAGCTCCTTCCTTATTGGGAATAGTGCATTTTATCGAAGTGGGATTTCATGGTAAAGAACAAGGGAAAACAGAATTGTACAGTGCAATGATCATTGAATCTGCAGTCAGAAGATGTGAGTTCAAACCCCACTTTCCATTAATACAGAAAGATAACTGAATTCAGGTGAAATAGAATGACCAATGTTGGCCTCAAAGGTTAAATGACGAAACACAAGAGGTGGGAGATGACAAGGGTGGAAGACACCTTTTTTAGCTAGTTGAGAATGTTTTAAATCATCTGATAGTGTATAAATCAGTGGTTAATCTATTAATGTACTAGTGATGAGCAGTGTCTGTGCTTAACATTGTTTAACACTAAACTTTTTAACTGTGTTAAATTTGCTTTCCAGCCTTGAACCAATTTTCTGTTGCATCTGTACTGACTTGTGGACTCTAAACACCAAGTCAGATTAACATAAAGTGTAGCTCACTTTGGAACATGTCACCGTTTTCTAGACATAGCTATTCTCCTTCTAAAACTAGAACGTGACAGTTGTTGGTGAGGCCATAAAATGGCATTTCTATCCATATCCCAGTAGTTGGTTGGTGGGGACACAGAATAAGTAGTAGGCAAAGACCTAACAGAATATTGCAAAGAATGTGCTGCAGGCTAAGAAACTGATTCCAAAGACATTCAGGGCAGTGGTAACAGCAATGTAAAAAGTCAAGGGAAAGGGACCTTGTTCAAAAAATTTGAGTGTCTTGGTCAGTGGTGATTGAGTTGAATTGTGTTGTTTTGGTCAAAAAATCAAAGATGCTGTGCCTTCAAGGCAGAGATCTTTCCACTCTACAGAAGGTTACTGTAATGATAACGTTCCAAGTCAGCGCGCCTCTGTGTACGTAAATGGACCTACATTATAACATGACTTACTGGGAAAACTACTACCAAAAAAACCAAACCCCTAAACACCCTGTTCGGTAGTCACCTTTGGGAGATTGCATACTTATGCCATGGGTGTTGATATTGCTCAAAAACATTCTTGTAATGCCTTTCCAAGCCTGTAGCATGTTCTGTTGAATGTGCTCAGTAATGGCAAAACTGCCAAAGGTGAGTTGGATTTTTGGAAGCAGCCAAATGTCACTTAGAGGCAGTAAGGTGGGTAATTGAGCTAAATGATACTGCTTTGGTCAAAAATGAAATTATGAGGGAAGAAGATTGATTTTTTTCTTTGATTCCCAAAGAGGTTTTCCAAAAACGTTTTGAGTAATGGGGTTAACATTGGAATGATTTAATTATACCTCCATGCTGTTCCCAAATGCCAATTTTAAGAACGCTCATTAAAATGCATAAGGCCTTGGATGCTTGTTTAAATAATCAAGTCTCCTTTCCTGTTAATCACACCTCCTTGTGTGACCAGCTCAGGCTTCTAAGAGTTCCCTCATGTAGCCTGAATGAAATTTTCCCAATTGTCTCACTGCTCTTTATTGGGTGATACGATTTTGTAGATTTAAAATAAACAGTATCCTTGTAAATGTAACAACATCTTCTGGAATAAAACTACTTGCTTAGTAGCTTCAGCTTGATAAAATGACTAATTGGCCATTGAGCAATCTGATTAGACTAGGTATCGCTTACCACACCAGTTTCTAGTGAGTGCATGCATCTGAAAGGCAGAACAAGGTGAAAATTGTTTCTAAAAAACAAATAGAAATGGGAGGATTTAAATTCGTATAAGGAAATATTGGGAAACTCAATAGCATTTATTTCTGTGATTAGATTTCCTGGATTTGCAAAACCTGGAATGGAACAATACTTATTGGCAAAGCAGCTAGCAAAACCCAAAGAGAAAATTTCCATCATTGTAAGTTTTTGGTTATTTTGTGTTTTTTTCTTCCTAAATAAGCTATTTTAGTGATAACTTTAGTACTAAGAGAATTATGTTTCCTTTGTGAATGGTCTAAGATATACATGCCCTAAATAACTGACATTATCCTTTAATATTTAAGAATGCTAGAGATAATTAGACCATTAGTGCCTTCATCTATGTTCTCTAGATCTGTTTTTTTTTCTCTTTTTAAGACTATTAGTGGTAAGAGTATCATAAATATAGATCACATTGGAAAATCCTTTTTACCAGACCTCTGAGATGATTAGATAAGCTTAATTTTTATGCTTGAGTTTGTAGCCTAGAAAAATAAACATGCACTATCAGAACACAGCCCCTTCTCTAACGTCAGTAGTAATCAGGCTTTTTACCAGTGAGCCATCTGTAACACGAAGATAAGAAGTGAGCACATTAAAAAACTGGTATTTAAAGATACCATTGAGGATATTAGTATAGGACTGTCCCCTTCACTTAATATTTACATAACTCATCCATAGAGCACACTGGGATTTAATCCACAAATTACGATGACAGATAAGAATGCCACATAGCTCAGGACATCCCAGCTGTGTGTCCCAAAATAAATATATTTCAGAAATGGGAGCTGTGGGTTTATGCTGCCTCTGTTCACTTATCCCATATTGGTATGATGACTGAAGAAGCCTTTATCACAGTAGCCACAAGCCCCGAGTGGAGATATAGAACACCTTATTTCATCCTTTATCGCAAGATCTGGCTAGAGGAGGAGAAGTTATAAAATCGTGTATTCTCCATTACTATTGTTTGATAAGTTTTGAGATTCTGTGAATTTCCAAAATGGGAAAATGAGACTAAGATTTCTCAGTAGTCTGCTGTTCCTAAAACCATATTGGGAGCAAATGACCCGAGTTTGCCCTCATTAATCTACGAAAGAGTCTCTGTCACCTTCTCATGCCGAAGGCCTGAATTCGTAATTATGTCATACAAATTCTAGGTAGGAAAATTTATTTTAAAGTTGCTCTTCCCATTGAAGATAAACCAGTAACTTTAAAGCTTTCTAAATTAAATTTATGTAGAATTCAGAGTAAAAACAAATATATATTCATAAATAAAACATTCTTTGAGTATGGTACCTAATAAGGAAAGAAGATCTGACCCACAATGTGTGTATGTTACATCCATGAGATGTAACAAGGAGATTTCTACTGGAAGGGGCTTCTGTCCTGAAAAGAGAATTTTTAACCATTGATTGATCATATCAGTTAGGTTTCTCTATGCTTCTCTGTAATGAAATAAGTTAATTTATTCATTTTTAGTTTTCAGCATTCATTTCCATAAGTTCTAAATTTTCTCCTCCCCCCTCCCCAAGACACCATACAATCTGATATAGGCTTTACATATACATTCCTATTAAACATATAAGAAAATAATTTTTATGGGACACTCTGCATGCAGGTTGGAGATTATGGCCCAATGTGGGTTTACCCCACCTCTACGTTTGATTGTGTTGTAGCAGATCCCAGGAAAGGCTCCAAGATGTATGGTTTGAAGAGTTATATTGAATATCAGTTGACAGCCACGGTAAGTTCCTCAAATTCTTGTCAAAGCTAGAAGTATATTTCTGTTAACACTTCCATTTCATTTTTCTAACTCTTTCTATACAGGGTGTTCAACTATTTGTTTTTCCCTTTCTCTGTCCTTATTTTACAGAACACTAATCGGTCTGTCAACCACAGGTATAAGCACTTTGACTGGCTCTATGAGCGTCTTCTGGTTAAGTTTGGGTCAGCCATTCCAATTCCTTCCCTCCCAGACAAGCAAGTTACAGGTGAGTATATTGCAGACTTGGGCCCAGCAACTATAGAAAAACTTGGACAAAGAAGGGTTGATCCTGCTATATAACCAGTCTTTGAATAATTTTTAAAAAGTTGCCAGGTGAATCATAAAATGTCCATAGCAACTGGGTGATGCTGTCATGCACGGAGCATTGGGTTTGGAATCTGGAATTACCCCAGTTCCAATCTTGCCCACTTACTAGCTGGATGACCCTGGGCAAGTCCCTTGACCTCTGTTTGACTCAATTTCCTTATCTATAAAATGGGGGTACTAATAGTACCTCCCTCCCAGAGTTATTGTGAGGATAAAATGAAATAATGCTTGTGCAGTACTTAGCACGGTGCCGTGCATATGGTAAGTGCTATATAAATGTTAACAATGAGAGCCGTGTTATTATTCCAAATAGAGATATCACTTGACGTTTCCCTGCTATTGCGAAGTTGCCTCCAGTCTGGAGGAAGAGCGTCTGTGATTTGGGAGAAATTCTTAGTGAGAAGTCTAGCCTAAATATTATCATTTATCATTGCTATTAATATTTTAAATTATTACTATTAATATTTTAAAACCTCCTGGAAGCTCTTCTGATCCTTCTCAGGGGCTTCCAAAGAGTTGTAGTGAAACAAAATATAAAATCTAACCATAGATGCAGAGGCTTAGCAGAAGGGCTTAACGTTAATAGGTATAGGAAGTTGTTCTTATAATTCTCTAGCTTTTATTCTGTGTTCGTATGGCCATCTCCCTGAAAAAAAGGCAGGAAATAAAATTTTTTTAAAAAGTTCACATTTACAGAGGGCTTTAAGGTTTACAGAGCACTTTTCTCTAACCGCCTAGTGTAAAGTAGGTAGGGCAATAATTAATTACTCCACTTTTCAGACAAGGAAACTAAAGCCTAGAGAAGTCAGTTGACCCATCTGTGGTCACACAATACTGTCAGAATCTAGATGCCATGTCTCTAGGTCTGCTTGACTTTCCACATCACCAGATATTTCATAAAGACTTTCTTTAAATGGCTTTATCTTGTCTTTTCACATACAATAAATATTTATGTAACATATAAAACTGTAAAATACAATAGTTTATATATTCCTTAAGTTAATTTTTTTTAAGTTAATTTCATTTTTATAAACAGATTTGTTTAAATTCCTTTGACTGTTCTGGATCTGTCCCACACACTAGCCTCCCAAAGTAACAGGATTTACTGAGCTAATTTTTGTGTGGAGGGTGGTATTGTTTTTTGGTTTTGGGGGGTTTTTTAATGTAATTCTGGGTTTATCAGGAATCAAATGCTTAATGTAGAACAGTTATTTCATGCACAGTGAATGGTATTTTCAGAGCAGGGTGGGTACCTCTATCCCAGTCCTTCCAATGCTGTGACTCAGTGTTGTTTTTTAAAGGCAGGCGGCCAGCCAGCCAGCAGTGTGCCACTTGAAAGCAACAGCTTCTCTATCTGAAGAAAGATGAGCATTGATTCATGCCGAGGAAACTGAAAAGCCCGGAAGTGACTTTCTCTTCCCCCTCCTCCCGTGTTAGCCTCCTGCCCAGAATTCCCCTAGCATTATTTTATGAAGATACTCTTACCACCCAAACCCTTGAATACCCAGTGAGTGGCAAGGAGAGGCTGAAGGGCACTTCTGTATACTTCAGAATTAATCCATGAAGAGTTCAACATATAGTAATCTGAATTATTTTTTTGCTTGTTTTAAGATTGAGGTTCTTTATGAGATATTATGAATAAGGCATTTTTGTTCCTTGGTTGTGCCAATTGTTCATTTGTTTTGTGAGAGGATTAAATGAAGCTCTTTAGAAATAGGAAAAATGGAAGTTACCTTTTGATGAACTCTGTATGTCTTATTTTAAAATGCTACTGGACAAAGAGTTAGGTCACAGTTGAGACATACTTATTCTTCCAGGAAAATGAGTTCTGGGTAATTTTTTGGTAGAAAATGAACTTTAATATACTGCTAGTGATTAGGTAAATGGACTATAATGCTTTCTCCCCTAATATGAAACTAAATGCAACATGACTCCGTGTTGAACTCCAAAGCTGATTATTTAAAACCTTTAAGAAAATGGTATTGCTTCCCTGAATCTCTCTCTAAGAGAAATGCTCTTGCTGTTATTTAAGCAGTTTTATTTTGTTTTGTGAAGTTTACATTAACCTTGCACTATTTTGGGGACCTCTTCCCCATGAGATGAAAGATGTCATGAAATAATTGTATGTGGGCTACTAAAGGAAGGTCCGTAGACATTGCTGTATTGAGGTGTGTAAGTCACTATAATCTGGTGGCATGACTCTCAAGGGCCATCTTGCATCTAAAAGGAACCTCTTTGAAATCAAGAAATCTTAAGATGCTATTATTTTTTAAAGCATGCTTTGAGTTATATTTCCAAAGCAGAATTCCAAGCTGCCATTTTGTTTTTATTTCTGTAGATACAAGGATATTGGTTAATGAAATAAAGTATTTGTCACTTGAAAAAAGAACTCTAATATTATAGTTGTTTAGTCTTCTTATTTATGCCATACTGACCTTGAAGAAGTCCAGAATGTCAAGAGAAATTCATTTAATGTGTAGTTGAATGAACTGTACCCACTGAAAATTCCATTTTTAACAGTTCTTTCTAATTCTTAACAACAAGAGTGAAGGATTTGAACTAAATGAACATTGCATGATATTGAGTCATGGCGAATTTAAAAGGTAAAAGGGGAATTTAGTAAATAATAGCTGAAATTATTTATAAAGGCGTTTGATGTTCTACATTATCTCATATAATGCTATCACAGGTGTTATTGAAGATCATCTAAATCATCATTTCTTTTTCCCATTGAGGAAAGAGTGCCAGAAGAAGTCAGTTGTAAAGAATCTATGAGAACCAATACAGAATTTTTCCAACAGAAAACTTGGGCATAGAACTATCCAAACTCCTAGTGTCAATTGCTAGCAAAGCCTCAGCTTATAGAGTAACCTACAGATGAACTTGTTAATAACCTTTCAAAGTTTCTGCCTCTTCAGCCTCTCACAGCCAAATACTAAATATTCCATTGTGTAGAATGTAATGGCAGACATATGTCAGTTCTATGTGGATTTCTGTCTTCTTTTAAAATAATCAAAAGCAATTTAGCCCTTGATATCCTTTTGATACAAAAAAAAATTTCATTATCCCCTCAGTCCATTTTTGGCTGATTAACTTTGCTTTACAGTTGTCTCTTAAGGTACTACATTTATTTATAGACAAGAAATCATCCTTTTTTTAAGCATTCTGTTTTGGAGTCTTCCTCCACAAAATCTAGGGAAGTATTTCCCAATAGTGCATTTGTTCCATAGTTAGGTATTTTTGGTTTTCAAGGCAGCTTCCAAAAGGCAAAAGGAGAAAAATGGTGCATTTCTACATTGGTTCCCGTGGTGTTTGCACAGTTTTTGTGTTTATAGAAAATGACCACATGCAGCATTTTTGAGAGGTTGATTTCTACAATATAAAATTTGACCCAAATAGAAAGAGAGAGAGAGTGTGTGTGTGTTCTTTTATTTACTTTTACCCAGGAACTGGCATAATGTTAGTGGCATGCTCCATTAGATTCAATTACATTTTCTCTGAGGTAGCTGAGTACTTTGGAGGTCCTTCAAGAAAATAGCACTCAGGCTGTGATTGTTGATTCTGTCAGATACAACAAGATGGCATATTGTGTTGCTGAATGCATTAGTGTTAGCAAATGTATTCCATTTTCAAAAACTCAAAAAAAAGAGCCTTTCTCATTCTTACCCCTACATGGGCTTTGAGTGCTTAACTAGTAGTTTGTGTTTTAGGCTAGCCAGAGGTTCCCATGATGGGGAGGGGTTAGTTTTTTTCTAATAAATAGTTTTTGCTTTTTATTAAGCAGCTACATATATGGCCTTTTCATTGTTCTAACAACTAATGATGCCTTGAGGCAAAACAGCATTATTTATCCTAATGTGACTCTTGTAGGTCGCTTTGAAGAAGAATTCATAAAGATGCGAATGGAAAGACTTCAGGCATGGATGACAAGAATGTGTCGCCATCCTGTCATCTCAGAAAGTGAAGTTTTTCAGCAGTTCTTGAATTTCCGGGATGAAAAGGTAGGCCATGACTTTATGACAGGCTTTCAGATACTGAAGAGTCAAGTTCAACATCAACCCAAAAATCAGAGTTTTGATGTTTGTTTTTTTTAAATGCAATGAATGGGAACTTGTGTCCTGATCATTCTTTAAAACACAAGAGGAAATTGACATGAACCTGTAGCAGGAGGGAGGAATTAAGTATCATAGAAGACACCTCCCTTTGCCCTAGAACAGAAAGAAATCCGCGATTAGTGTCTCCCTACGGGTGTTTTGAAATAGGCTGGATCCTTAACACTTCTAGATACTCTAGGTTGTAAAATCAAGGAAATGGACTAAATGACATCTTAGAGTGACTTCCAACCTTTTTGTCTTATAAGAAAATTAAACAAGACAAAAAAAAATTTATAAGCCTGCTCATATTTTAGTACCAAACTTTCTGATGGGCAACTTGACTTTGTGATAAACAGAAAATGTGTGTTGGTCTTTATGTCCCCTGTAGGCAACCATTGTTATGTTAGTGGCGACCTACTTCTTATTAAGAGGAAGAGATCAGTTGCTTATAATACATTACTGTCAGTTTTGGAAACAGTTTTTTCTCTAAGGAAAGATTTTAAGCATTCTTGGAGTCAAACTTAAGATATTGGTATTTTCTTCTTATTCTGGGAAAGTGTCTAATAACAAAAAAAGTATTGCCTTTTTCATGCCCTTTGATATAGTAATCCCACTAATGGTCATTTATCTTAGGCAGATCAAAGACAAAAAGTGTTCTCTTTTATAGATAGAGACAGAGACAGACAGAAACAGAGAGAAAGAGAGAGAGAGAGATCACATAGACAATACATAAAACACATCAATAATGACATACGTAAAATTTTATGTGTGAGAGAGATATAGATATCTGTATGATTAATAACCAGGACTGGTAATTGTAATTACTCAGAGTCTAGCTTTATTTTAATGAATTTGAAAGTTTATACTATTATGAAAAAAACACTTTTTTATGATAGTAAAGAACTGGAAATAAGATGATTGCTCCCTGGCTGAGCAATAGCTCAGTTGGCATATGATAGAATGAACAAATAAAAATCTATTTTTTAAGCATGTCTTGTATTTTCAGGTGCTGTGTTAATAATAAGTTCAGAGGATACAAATAGAAAAGTAAAACAATCTTTGCTTTCAAGGATTTCACCTTCTGTTAGGGAGACATGACATATAGAGGGTCTAGATTCAGAGTAGATGGCAATACTTATGATGGTCATCATTACAGTAGATGGTAAGGCCAGCCGTTCTACCCAGTAGTGGAGTATTATTTTGCAATAATAAATGACAAAAGTGAGGAATTCAGAGAAACATAGGATTCATATAAACTAATGCATATTGAAATAAACATAGCCAGAATAATAATATATCCATTACTGTGCATTTTACTTACAACAGTGTAAATTTTAAAACCACTAAAAAGAAAGCTATCCTCTTGAGTAATTATGACAGTAGTCACAGAGAACTTATGGAAAAATAGAATATTGTATAGGTTTTTAGAAGTGAATACTATATCATTTGTTTTTGCTTAAATCTTTTCTGGAAAGGAGATGTCAGCTCTAAGGAGGGGGTTGTGAGCAGTGGAGTGATCAGTATAAAACGCATCAGTAAAAGTGTTGCAAAGAAAAAATATGAATTATATCAGAAGCAACAAAATATGGATGAAGTATATAAATCCTATAAAATGAATCAAACTACTTTGACCTTTTTTAGATTATAATTGCAGAAATTTAGACTATAATTGCAGCAGCCCTCCTTGAGTCTTTGTTTTGGCTCCAGTACGCTAACTGACTTCTTAAGATGCATTTCTTGTTAGGTGAACACTTGATTACAAAACATAATTATGATGCCAAATTAAATATTCCATCTTCTCTCACTGGTTTGTTTATGTGTGCATGCTGTGAAGAATGGGGTCCTTCACATTTGTTTGTGTATTTACATATCATGAGTGTTGTCTGCAGGACTGCTGGGAAAACTGGAATGGTATACTTAAAGCAATGTGATGATTTTCTTGTGTGGGTTGTAAAAATTGGTCTCATAATTTTGCAGTTGTATCATGTATGTGGCTAAAGTGCTGGGCCAGGGAATGAGATCTGAGTTCAGATGTGGCCGTTAAGGGTCTCACTTCATAAGTCACTTCATCTTTTGAGTGCCCGACAAACAGGTTAGAATTTATCAGCTATCACAGTGACAGAGGTATGAATAAGTTGCTGAAATTTCACCACCTGGACAAAATTACAGACCCTTCAAGTGTAGGATGGTTGCTGCGTGTAGGACTCTTTTCTACAACAGCTCTGAAAAACAGATATCCTATCTCAGCTTGAACTTCCAAGGGTAGAGAGCTCGGTCTCTCATATCCCAGCTTTGGACAGCTCTAAGATTTATTAGGAATTTCTTGTCTGTTCTTTGAGCCTCTCAAAGATTCTTTTGGATCCCAGTTCTGTCATCCAGTATAAGAATTTTCCAAGCTTTGTCATCTTATTTAACTGCTAAACCGGGCAGCTGGGTGGCACAGTGTTTAGAGTGCCAAGCCAGGAGTCAGAAAGATTCATCTTCCTGAGTTCAAATCTGGCCTCAGATAATTAGTAGATGTGTGACCCCAGACAAGTCGCCTAACCCTGTTTGCCTCATTTTCCTCATGTGTAAAATGAACTGAACAAGGAAATGGCAAACCACTCCATTACCTCTTCCAAGAAAACCCAAATGGGGTCTACAAAGAGTCAGAAATGATTGAACAAAAATAGCTGTTAAGCTATTAGAAATATAAGCAGTCTTGTAGCAGAGCACTAGATACTCTCCACCCTACCTTAGCATTGGTTGATTAATCAACCAGTTTAAGTAAAGCAATTCAGCCATCTAGAAAATATACCTTGCTGCATTCACCCAGCCCACATTTCTCCATCTTTTCAACAAAAGTGTTTTAAGAGACTTTATCATTTGTCTTGCTGAAATCCAGATAGACCATGTCTGCCAGCAAGTACCTTAACTCAATGAAAAAAAAAGAATTGGGTTCTTTTAAATTTATGAAATACCTATTAACATGCAAGAAATAGCTCTAAGCCCTTAGGGTATAGTAATAATAGCTAGGTCTTGCTATAACCCTCTAAGGTTTGCAAAATACCTTACAAATATTTCATTTCATCCTCACAACAGCTCTTCGATGTCAGTGCTATTATTTCCATTTCACAGAAGAGGGAACTGAGGCAGACAGCAGTTAAGTGGCTTGCCCAGGATCAAACAGCTAATAAATATCTGAAGTCGGGTCTTCCCTAACTGCAGTCCTGGGGCTTTATCCACTGCACCATCTACCTGCCTCATACAGAAATTAATAAGATTCCATTATTGTCAAAATGCATATGATCTAATTGTTGTTTAATCATTTTTCTGTAGTTTCTGACTCTGTTTACCCTCCCCTGTAATCTAATTACCTGCGATAAACTACATACCCAAAGATAATAAGTAAAGTGATGAAAGTGCATTAAAGAAAAATAAAGAAAATATCTTAAGAGTTTGATGAAAGAAAAAACCACTTTAGGCTGGGGGAGAAGAAGAAAAACTTCATGAAGGAGATGGTATTTGAATTTGACCTAGGAGTGTGTTGGTTGTATTTGGGGGAATGCATTACAGGTATGGGGTATGCAGTAATAGAGGTACAGAGGAAGCAAAGTATTTGTTGATTCTAAATGAGTGCAATTTGCTTTTCTAACTGAGTTTTAATGAGGGTCATAGATTTAGATCTGGAAAGGAGTCTTAAGTCATCAGGTCCAATCCCTTCATTTTACAGATGAAGGGATTATGGGCCTAGAAATGTTCAATGACTTATTCAGGATCATAAGGGGCAGCATTTGAACATAGTCTAGTACCCTACACTGTGCCATGCTGTTTGCAAGGCGTCTGTTTTAGTGATGTATTCCAGAATATTTTAGGTCAGATTATAATTTAAATTGAAAGGAATGTTACCACTGTTGTGGGTCAGAGACCACCTACTCAAATGAAAATCAGAGACTTCTCAAGGTAGAAGCAGAGCAGCAAGATTTTATTATGATCTCGAGAGAAAGGGCATCTCCTCTCTGATAAGTAATCAGGAGAGTGGCGCTGGCAGAAGGCAGGAACAAAGACTGTATAGTCCTGGGAGACAGGCTTACAATCTAAACGTGGCAATTTATTGTAGAAATAAGGAGCAAGGAAGTAGTAGAACAGTTGATGTAAAGCTAACACAGCACTTATCACCTTATTTGGCTGCAGTATGCTGAGGTGGCAGTCCAAGGTGGGGGTTAAGTTTCAGATTTCTTCAAGGTCACATAGTTTCTGGGAGATAGAAACTTAGGCCTCTGTACCTACTAGAAGCCAATTGTCAAGTTCTGAGAAGTCTTCACTGACTCTTTTTCACTCACCACTGTGCAAATAGAGTCTATTACTTTTAAGTTAAGAGACTAAAATGGACAAATCTTCATCCCTCTTCTGCCTGGGGTTGCTAGTGGCTGAATGGATGCCCCAAGTACAAAAGAGACAAAATCTCAGTCCTTTACATGATAATGTTCTTATTCTTAGGAATGGAAAACTGGGAAGAGGAAGGCAGAAAAAGATGAGCTGGTGGGTGTTATGATATTTTCAACCATGGAGCCGGAAGCCCCAGACCTGGAACTGATAGAAATGTAAGTCATGCTCTCTTGGTTTCCATCTCTTGGTCTACTTTTTCACCTCGCATGGGATGGCAGTCTAGACCAAGCTAACAATGACCTGAATGCAAACTGGGTGAATATTGTCTGTGAAACTGCTTAGGAATGGAGTCCGTATTTAGTCAGAGTGAGAACGGATATCATCATAGCTGACATTTGTGTAGCTCTTTAAGAATTGCACATCACTTCCACATGCATTATCTCATTTGATCCATTAATCCAATTTTTTTTTTTTTACCATATAAGGAAACTGGGACCCATATGTCCCACATCATCCTCCCATACTCTTTCTAAATCCAGTAACGATGGTGCTGGTGATGAGTGTCAGGGCTTGGCACCTAAATCCAGGTCTTCAGAGTTCTCTCTCCTATACCACATGCCTCCTCTGGGTATTGGACTAGACCTCAGTGGTGTACCAGAGCCAATTGGAACCTGAGCATTTACACCTTAAAAATAGACAAGTGCTTCAAATCAGGGCTTGATTTATCCTTTTGTTGATTGTCTAGACCAGAGGTCAACAAACTGTGGTCAGTGGGTCATTGAGCTAAGAATGAAAGTAAATGAAAGTTTTATTTTGTAAATTCATAAACCTGTAAATAAAGCTTTATTGTCTTTAAAAATGTAAAAACTCTTAGCTTACAGGTACAAAAACGGGCCTGTTTCTAGTCTAGACTTTACAGTGATGGAGCATTTAAGTGATAGAGAAAATATTAATAATGCAAATTAAATTTAAAAGTGTATACTGTCTACAGTTTTGGGGGGGGTTTGGGGGCTTTTTTGTCTTTTTGGATAGCCAAGTGTTAAACATTTACCAGCACCACCCTATCTCCAGGGTCTTTTAGCTCTGAATCTACAGAGGCAACATAGAGCACCTGTCCTGGAGTCAGGAGGACCCAAGTTCAAATTTAGATACTAGCTAGCTCTATGACTTTGGGCAAGTCACTTAACCCTGATTGACTCAAAAACGAACAAAGTAACAATGTATGTAAACAGTTTGAAATCCTTAAGGCTATATACATTTATCAGGAGAGGTAGTAGTGACAATATTCCGATGTCCCTTCCAGCTCTAAAATCTTAGGATCCTATCTATGTGAACTAACCATGGTAAATCTAACTAGAGAAAGAAAAGCTGACTTTACTGCCATCCGCAATTTGTCACCATAACTCCCAGGTTCATCTCATTTTCTCCTTTGAAGTTTGATGCTTTGGTGATTACCGCAGTGTTTAACTACAGTTTCGTAAAAGGAGTATCAAAATGGTAACACAAAGAAGTGTGGAATCAACAGATTGCTGCTTTTATCTGCACCAGGACAAAAACCTGTTTGCTTGTTTGCCTTGAAAGAAGTAACCCTGAAGCATGTTTTGTAAGAGCTCGTAAAAAGCACCTTACCTTCTGTAGAAAATAATGATACCTAACAAAGTATACAGCACAGTCAGGTTTGCAGAGTACTTTACAAATATCGTCTCATTTGACAGTTTGACAACAACTCTGAAGGTAGATGGAGTTATTATCACCATTTGCAGATGAGGAACCTGAGACCAACCAAAGTTAAGTGACCTGCCCAGGGTCGCAGACCTAGTGAATGCCTGCAGCTGGATTTGAACTCAGATTTCCTGACTCCAGGGCCTGGCACTATCTATGTCTTTTGTAGGAACTATGGTTAGGACTTAAGAAACAGTTCTTTTTTGTTTGTGAAAGTAGCAAAGAATCCTTAGAGTCTTGAGTGTCAAATTCTCAGGGAACAATGAGTGATCTATTCATAATTGCTCTCTTCTGACAATAGCTGAAACCAACTACCAGATATGACTCATTTACAGTCGTGACAGATTGGAGTGTGTTGAGATTTCATAGATAGAATTTCATCTTAAAGAATCAATAAACTGTTTACCCCTGGGTAGCCTTGGTTATCAGATTTCCAGGTGACGATGGAAAGAACAAGATTTAAATAAAAATTGGGATATTATATGATTTGACTAAGTGAGTTAAAGGTGCAACCTTCTTTAACCTTAATGTTTTCTTTATACCATTAAAGCAGAAATTGTATGTGCCTTTTGTGAAACTAGATCTTATATTTATTTAGTTTTAAAGTAGTGATATATTGTATGTACTTTACACCATATATGGTAAACAGTGCTTTAATAAGTTGTTGATTTTTTTTTAACATGCCTTAAATTTACACTGTCCTCTTTTGGAAACAGCCCAGAATTAATATGCCTTGTTAATCTTTTCAGCTTCTTCAGAAGCAGCAGGGGGAGAGGTAGCCAATATTCTCATTTTCAGATAGGGATTGCAAAACACAAAGATGGCTAAGGTAGGGTTACATGGGTGAATGACTCAAAGCCCAGATTTAAGCCATCCTCTAAAATCCGTTGTATATGCATCACTAAATTCACAAATATTTGAGCATTAATTTCCTGCCAAATCATTCTGAAGACTGGAGTGTATATAATCTTATCTGCTGAGCTCCTTTCGGGTCCAGTTGGGAGATGACATCTGGGCTTGCTGTGTCAGGAAGCAAAGATAATGGACATCAGATCCCCATCATTTGAGTTGAGTCATCTGCTTCTGTGGATTGGTTCCCTCCTCCCAATGTCTGTTCATTCCCTGCTTCACTGCATTTCCACAGAGGATAGAAAATAAAAAGTCAATTTCTTGCACTTTGTGAGGGCAATTCTAGATTATTCTTCATTGAAACTGGTTAGGTTCTTCTCTTGACCACTTTAAGCATCAAGTATTTATCTGAATTTCCTTTATCTAATTCAGTAAAGAGTTTATATGCTCACCAGCAGCTACCTCTGCAAACAGCAGATAGCTTACTTAGAAGGAATTTACATATTAGAAAATTACTACTAGAGTGAGCATTTAGACAATTTTAATAAAAGAGTTGAGTAAATGACTGATGTATATGTTTTGTTACTTGGTCTATTGCTGTTATTTTGAATAATTGAGAGGGGACTCCAGGCTTTGGGGGAAAAAAAATGGCTGGATCACGGGTGAAAAATGTTCATTCTCCATTAGGAAAGGGCTGGTATACCCCGAACAGAATGTTAGCAGCAGCTCTTTGGCACACTTGGCAGATGTCAGTCATTGTTTAAACACAACGCTAACCCACCAAGGAGTTTCCCCACCTAATCAATCCATGGGTTGTTTGTCTTTGCTTCCCAGAGAACAGAAATGTGAAGCTGTTGGTAAATTCACCAAGGCCATGGATGATGGTGTGAAGGAGCTGCTGACAGTGGGACAGGAACATTGGAAGCGGTGTACAGGACGTAAGTCTCCCACCAGGCATTTGTTGACCCTTGTTTGTTGTCATTGCTTGAGTTTTTGCCACATTAATGAACTCAGTGGCCCCAGAAGAAAATTGGGTAAGTCAGCTCAAGCAGATAAAGTTTGAAATGATGGTGTATGGAATCATCTGGAGTCATGAAGACCTGAATTCAAATCCTGCCTCAGACGCTTGCTAGCTGTACCACCCTGGGCAAGTCACCTAAACTGTCTGTTTTGATTTCCTTACCTGTAAAGTGAGGATAATAGTAGCCCCTGTCTTCCAGAGTTGTTGGGGGGCTAAGATGAGATATCGTTTATAAATGCAATGAGATGTTATCAGTGTTTAGCACAGCACCCTGCATGTAGGAGGTATTACATAAATGCTTATTCCCTTCCCAAACTGCTCTGCAAACCTTAAAGTTAGTGGTGTTTTTGTTACTAGCCTTCCACAGCAATACACAGGTAAACTCTAGTCCGTAATGCTGAAGTGGTGGTACACAGAGTGGCTGTCTCACAAGCTTGCTTTGAGGTTCAAAGGAGATAATGTATACAAAGCACTTTATAAAATTGAAAGCAATTGGAGCTAAGTGGTTGGTGGGTAGAGTCAAGAGAACCTGAGTTCAAACTCACCTACAGACACTTAATAGCCGTGTGACTGGCAAGTCACTTAATCCCAATTTCCCTCCCCTCTAGTCCCCCAAAAAAGCAATTTATATGTGAGCTCCTTGAGAGCAGACACTGGCTTGGGGGTTTTTTGTTTGGTTTGTTTTTTTGGGGGGTTTTTTTTGTTTGTTGTTTGTTTGTTTTTGCCTTTCTTTGTATCCCCAGAGCTTAGAACGGTGCCTGGAATTAGAGTAAGCACTTAATAAATGCTTGCTCACTTTGATTCTTCACATATGTAATATTTTCCATAGGGTTTGCTGAGAATGCCCAGAATGACTTAAAAATGACTTACTCCAACTTTGGATGGCATAGACAGAGACAATTTATATTTCTCATACCCTTCTGATTGCTGCATTGTGTTCTTTTTTTGTGTAATTGTTGCATTGTGTTCTTTTAATTAACTCATAAAGCTCTAAAGGAGAAATTTTATGAATACTGCCTATCTGCCAAATACTCTGAAAAGCTATTCAGCATTTTATGAGGGGAATTCTCCGTTGTCTGGCACTACAGCTATAGTGTAGTGATAGCTGATAGTCTTTAAGAGTAGTAAGCCTTAGACATTTTAAAATTCTGAAGCACCCAAGAGATATGTAATTATGTTAAGGATAGTAAATGTAGATGCTTCTATCTATCATGACCATACCCTCCTCGCCAAAATTTAATTAATCAGAATACCCCATTCTCCAGCATTTACTTATGGGAAACTTGAGAGTTTTAGTTAGCTTTTCTGTTTCCATCAATGGGAACTAATCTACTACACGGATTTTTTTTTCTGTAGTGTGCTTTTTTTTTACACATTTTTTTAAATCAAATGAATTTAGGGAGATGAGAGAATATACACAATGCACTTTTTCCCCCTCAGTCTCTAAGGTGCCATGCATGTGCTTGGCTCTGTTCCTGCAATTTCTAGAAATAGCCTGAAAAGATCATATTACTTTTAATAATAATAGCTAGCACTAATATTGATCCTACCATGGCACTTTGCATACAAAGTAGAAGAGTAGGAGCACCATTCTAGAAGAAACGGCAGAGACAGAATGTCCCTTCTATTTCCCATTGCCAGAGGAAGTGGCTCAAGGAGGGGCAGGGCAGCGAGAAAATAGGCAGCTCTGGTAATAATGACCATGTAATATAATTACTATCTCAGACCCAGATTTATGTGCAAGTCACACCCCATAGAAAATGAGTCCTTGTCAGCTCCCACAAAGCTGGAAACAGGAGCAGCCAGATCACACCATTAGCTTGGCCCCCTTGGAGGAAAGTTGACCTTTCCCCCCAATTTCTAGACTGTCCTATTGACGTGTGCCAACTAAGGTTTAAAGGTAAAACTGGAAATGCAGTTTTCAGTATAACAGACTAATGCTACTAATTTCTGAAGCAATATGACTAATAGAAACATCATTTTACATCCTTCCAGTAATACACAAAGGCATGTATTGCAAAGGGCCCCTGGTTGTATTCTTAACCAGAAGAAGCATATTGATAATTTCTTGTTACTTTGGAAACTCAACCCAAGACCAAGTTGGGTCATCTTTGTCTGTTTTTATTAAAAGAATAAAGAAAAGTAAAAAAGTTTTGGGTTTTTTCCAAAACTAAGATGAATCAGAGAACTGTAAAAAAAAAAAAAGTAGACACTAAGTATGGAATGTTATAGATTAATTAACAAATTAAAGATCAATAAACCCCCACCCCCACTTTTAATCTTCCTTTTGTGTTCTTCCTCCATTAGATTGAGGATGGTGATGGACTGGCTTTTTCATATTTGTATACTCCTCTCTAAGCACAGTGCCAGGCACATAATAGGCACTTATTAAATGTTTTCTGACTGACTGATGGATAAGTCTGTTGTGAAAGTAATGGCACAATTGAGATCTTTTTTTTTTGCATAAATGCAATACATTGCATTTATGATGTACTTAGGCTTTTTCAAGGCACTTTAAAATAGTCAAATTTTATCAGAAAAAAATCACTTAGGATTTGCTGACAAGCCAACTGCCCCTGCCTAAGGGACATCTGTCAGAAGTAATGACAGCTTTACTTCTGTCCCATGGCAGAAAAAACGGATGATGTATTCTGAATACAGAAATTAAGTCTGAAAAGTCATGTCAGCAAGTGCTCAATCAAAAAAAAAACAAAATCCATGCTTTTGGCCATAAAAAATAACTCTTACAGACAAAAGAAAATATTCTTACAAACTACTAAAAAAAATGCGTAAGTATGAAAGCATATCTTTTGTGAGATATGTAGTACAAGCATCCCCTATTTTACAGATGAAGAAGCTGAGACTTGGTAAGGGTGTACAGCTGATGGAAAGTAGGAGGTATGTTACTGCTGTCCAGGACTCAGTTCTCAGCCCTGTCATTCCCTTACCCCTGAAGTGAATCCAAAAATCCAACATCTTGGAGTCACCCCCACTTGCCTGGGCAGAATTTTGTGCTCTTGTAGGGGAAATAAAGGGTATTCCAAGAATCTTAGTACACTTTTAGGCTGTTAAAGCTTAAAACTGTGCTAAGACTTGTGGGAAACCCTGTACTCAAATTGGCCAACACTAATTGCTTAGGGAGTGACTTCAAAGGTCCATTTAAACTATGAAACCCTAATTTGCCCTTCACTTTTGTGGCCCTCTCCCAACCCCACAAAATGAACGATTACATCAGATTTGATGAATGGTGGGTGTGGTTTTACACTTCTTTCTATTCATTTAGTCATCATTTTATTTGCCAAATCTGATTTTATTTATATATGTATGTATAGAATGTATATAGGTATGGCAGCTTAATAAACTTGTATTTAAGATGTATTTATCACCAGAGAAACAAACAGGACCCTCACTAAACCCACTCCTTGCTTGTGAAACACATGGCAACTATCATGCTCAGTTCCAGATAGTAGAACTGAAGTCCTAAAAAGAAAATGCCCTGCATCTAATCAGATTTATTTACTTGCAGCTCAGATCACCTGATCTACACATCTTAGTCCAATTCTTCTGGCCAATAGTTTTCCAAGGAATTTAACTATGTTAGAAGTAGCCCATAAGATAGAGAGTTACGGCTCTGGATTTAGGAAGCCTTGAGTTCAGCTCAGGCTTCAGACACTCATTAGCTAGACAAGTCTTCTATTGCCTGGTGCTTCCGTTTTCTAACCTGTAAAATGGAGGTAATTATAATAAGTAGTTCCCAGGGTGACCCATAAGGGTAAAATTATGGTCAAATGCTATGCTAGCTTTTGTGTTACTCAGTCATGTCTGACTGACTCCGTGACCTGGTGGACTGTAGCGGGCCAGTGCTGTCCAAGGAGTTTTCTTGGCAAAGAGACTGGAGTGGTTGACCTTTTCTTTCTCCAGAGGATTGAGGCAGATAGAGATTATAAGTGACTTGACCAGCTTGTAGGTATCTGAGACCAGATTTGAACTCAAGTCTTCCAGACTCCAAGCCCAGCACTCATTCTTTTCAGTGAGCCTCCTAACTGCTTCCAAATGCTAACTATTATTAAATATTCATAAATTTTCAAATGTGAATAATGTTTTTTTCCTTGACCTGGGAACTCTGGAATTTGGCCACAATGTTCCTAGGAGTTTCTCTTTTTGGATCTCTTTCAGGCAGTGATCGATAGACTCCTTGAATACTTATTTTGCCCTCTGGTTCTAGAATATCAAGGCAATTTTCC
>CM053770.1:438858508-438904045 GCA_028658325.1 Potorous gilbertii
GAGACCTTTTGTAATGGAGCTGCTGTGGAGCCCCTGCCCGCCCCGGGAGTCTCTGGCCGAGCTGCTTCAGCCTCTGCCGCAGCGGCGGCCTCCCGAGGGGGTCCAAGTCCTGGAGATACCCCGCTGCTCTCTCAGCCAGTTTCTCTCACCGACCTATGCATCTGTGGGTGGAGGGACCTTCGCGGCCGCAGGAGATTACGGTCCCTGAAGCCTGCTGGGGTCTACTGGCTCCTGTCAGTGTGGTGCGGCCGGGGCAGGGGGAGGGGAGGGCTCCGCTCCCGTCTGGGGCTCGATGGACCCCTGGGGTCGGGTTTTCAGGGCTCTCTGCAACGGAAATCTCCTTCACTGTGTTTCTGCGCGGCTTCCACTGTTCCAGCATTTGTCAGGAGTTCTTTTTACAGGAAATCCATGGGCTGTGGGTTCGGAGCTAGCAAATGTGAGTCTTTCTGCTCTGCCATCTTGGCTCCGCCCCCGAATAATGTTTTTTCTTCCTTAAGGCAAGAAGATCAACAGTGTAAATATAGAGATGCATGAAAAAGCATCCATTATTTACAAAGTGCTTTGGACCAAATTCTTTCAAGTCTATCAAATTTGAAAGAATTTTGAATTTTCAAGTCTGTGGAATCATTGAGAGCAGCAAAACACCTTAGAGATCAGAGAGTTCAACTTCCTCACTTTCCAGACAAAAAGTCAAGTCCCCAGGTCATAGAAGCATGGATTTGGTGCTGCAGGGACCTTAGGCCTCCCTTATTTCCTAGAACCTGAAGCCCTAAAGGTTTCCTGACTTTCCCAGGTTACCCAGGTAATGAGCATTGGAGGCAGGATTTAAACAAAGGTCTTCTGACTCCAAGCCCAGCACCCTTTCCACCATGTGAATTAGCAGTGCACAACTCACTAGGTGAGGTGGCCTGTTCAAGGTCTCACAGCCAGGGAGTGAGAAGTTGTGATTCAGTGTCTTGCCTCTTGCCTTTCTACAGTACCACATTACTTAGTGCACCATGATGCATGCCTTGTGTCTTTCCAGCAGCTGATCTGCCATACAGTGGCAATATTAAAATACAAACAGCAACCTGTGTATCTTTTTCCTCATAGGTAAATGTAATAATGAAAAAGTGTGAGAATTATTAAAAAACAGAATAAAGTGAAAACAAAGATGTGGGCAATGTATTGACTGACATACATGAGTTTGATAAATGCAGCTCATAGTTGGGATAGCTTTTTATCCTCAGATTAACTAATCATGATCTCTTTTCTTTTCTTAGCATTGCCCAAGGAATATCAGAAGATAGGAAAAGCCTTGCAGTGTTTAGCAACTGTTTTCAGTTCTAGTGGCTACCAAGGTACGTCTTTAATCTGTTTGTGTATAGGCTAAACTATATATGGTATCATAGAATCTGAATTGGAAGGGGGCTCTGATCATCATCTAATCCAGTGTTCTCCAAAGTGGAAGCTATGGTCTAGCCCCAGGGAGTTTATGGTCATCCAGTCATGGGGTAGGAAAATAGGTCATGCCCCTGAAACTCCTAATCTATCATATGTCCCACCCCCATATCTACTATGCAAGTTCCCAACCTACCACCCTTTGAATTGGGTGTTTACAGGGCACCTAGGTGGATACCCATGGGTGGAACATCTGCGCAAGTGCCGTTGGGAAAATTTTCTCACCCACTCTCTCACCTCAGATCACTTGATAACTATGATAGGCACACCACAGAGCAAAGAGTACACCTCAGTGACCTTGATTAAAAGCTCTGCCACTCTCCACTGATAGAGTCTATGAACCAGAAATAGTATCTCCAGCAAATCTTCAATTGCTTGTCCAAAGCCTACCACCTTTGTTATAGAAATTTCCAGAGGATCAGAGAAGCAAACAAGAATCTTATTCTTGAACATCCTTTTTTGACTAGGACTTAAATTGGTTAAGAGGGTCAGAGTAAGAATTCTTGAAAATATCAACATTCTATTGCATTGAGTTGTATAAAATGTAGAGACTTGGAGAATCTAAATGATGGAAGATTGGAGGGAGGGTATAAATTTGAACGGGGATATAATTTGTGTTCTTCCTGCTAGCTTACTTTTAGTTGTTCCTGCATCTAATTCTTCTGTGTTCTGTGGAATTAAGTCCATGGCACTTGGTTGACATGGAAGAAGCACAGCTGTAATTTTTGCTGCTGGGGCAGACTGAGACTGGTGGATTGCTTGAACCCAGGAGTTCTGAGTTATGGGCAAGATAAGGAAGGAGACGCTGTCACAAAAGAACAAAGTCCTTGATACTGAATGTATCTTATTCCTGAGTCCATTTATTTGCTGAACTTTTACAATAAGTCTTTTTTTTTAATCCATATTGCATAAAGGTCCCTTAAAGCAAAATGGATATATATTGCCTTACATCTCCTCTCTCACTTGACATTCTATCCATCTTGTTCCATAAGTGAAAGTCTCATCTGAATTGTTGAGATGGAATGTCATTTGACATAGTTGTTGTTGGAGCTCATAGTGCCTTGGCTCTTCCAGTAAGTTACCACTTTTGATTTCATAGTTCATTTTGTCTCTTCTTGTTCTATGCTGTAGAGCAGATTTGTTTTATTCCTCAACCCGTGATTTTATCAGGGTGGTGAACTCTCAGTGAGGAATGTCCTTTAACAATGTGGATTGGCACCTCCTCTACAATGTAGTCTAGAGTTGCCAGGGCCACTAAGAGAGGCTCAGTGACTTGCCAGTTCCCACAGCCAGAGGTGAACCAGGTCTTCCTGAATTCCCAGGTTAACTCCTTAGCCAGTATACATACTATGTCACCTCTCCTATAAGAGATAAATACTAAAAAATGATCCGTTTAAATATATGAATGTCCAATATAAATAATTGGCTGGAATTTTCTTTCTGTTGTCCAGCTCTGTCACATTTCTGAATGTTTAAAAAGTGATTCATAGGAATTGCTAAGCAGAGCTTACAGATGATTCTAATCCCTACCTATTAGGACTTATTAAAATTCTGTTAAATTTAGGCAACGCTTTTGTACCCTCTGTGCCATTCTCGGAGGTGAGACAGCCGGTTGTAACAAGAAGAGCGTGGGATTTTGGGGTCCAGTGACTTGGGCTTGTGTCCTGACTTGCCTTACCACCTTATGTTGGACATGTGGCTCTGCAGCCCAACTTCCACATGTAGAAAAGGAAAGTGCTGGCTTAGATTGTTCTCTTTATAGCCCCTTTCTTAAAGGAACATGTACTGGCAATGGTGATGAAGAAAGGAGAGCAAGAGATGGGGCCTTTAGAAAATGAACCTTCATCTATGGAGGAACTAAGGAAAAAATGTGGACAGGAAATTATCTATCTCAGGTAACATGGTGGCACAGTCTGCTCACCTGACTTTAACTGGCAGTCAGCACATTTCTGCCACAGCCTAACACAGAGACAAGCAAACTGAGATGGTTCTCAAGCAGAAATCTAATCCTATCTCCCAGCCCTATCTCCAGGAGACTGGCAGTTCTCCAGGCTCAGTACTTCTTTGCCTTTGACACAGACTGCATGTGATGCCTGCTCCACTTACCTCCTCACCTATTGCTCTTAAAATCTCTAGTTACTTTTAAGGCTCAGCTCAGGTGCCACTTCCCTTGAGAAGCTTTTTCTATATACCCTAGTTGTTGACGTAACAGTGCAAATATTGAATCCTTCCCCTCTTCACAGTAGCTCTTTGAGGGTGTGAATTGTTACATTTCTATCTTTACTCAGTTCAATTTGGCAAGAAATTGCAAGGAATCCCTCCTTACCATGTACTTCTATGGGCTACAAAGGTTTTTGTCCCCACTGTTGGAGTAGGGAGAATAAAATTTAATTTTATTTAATTTATTTAACAGATAGCAAACACAAGCCATAAAGTAATACTGTTATGGAAATATAGACCAAGAATTCTTAAACTTAGGATCCTGGACCTTTTATAAATTTTATTTTAATAATTATATTTCACTGTCATTGGTTTCTTTGTTTCCCACATGTCATTATGCATTTAAAAAATATTATTCTGAGAAAGGAGACCCATAATCTTCGAAGATTGCCAGAGTAGTCCTTGACTCACACGAAAAGATTAAGAACCCCTACTAGAGAGAGTCTAAACAAAAAGGAGGAATTAGATGATTTTAAGAAATGGATTGAAAAAAATGGATTGCAATGTGGTACCAGAAGCATGATATTGTAACAATGGAGACTTCTTCTCTCTGGATATCTGTCTGCTGTCATTGGTGTTCTGCCAAAAGCAGAGAAACTGAGAAATGCAGGATGTGAGGACAAGAGGAGCTCCAATTCTGAAGTGGATTCTGACCAACGAGGGAAAGCTACTTACTAAAGTAAAAATCAATGACAGGAACCTTGGGGAAAGTAAATCTTCCATTTTAGAGTTCCTGATTGAGAAGAAGAGAATACCTAGATAGAGTATGATGTGTACCTAGATTTGGGGAGAGCAGATTTGAAAGCCTTCTGTGAAAAAGGTGAGCAAAGTCAAAGAGCTTAGTGTAGGGTTGGAGAAGCTGCAGCCTCAAGGCCTCTAGGTCCTCAAGTGTGGCCCTTTGACTGAATCCAAACTTCATGGAACAAAAAGGATTTTGTTCTGTAAAACTTGGACTCATTCAGAAGGCCTTACCCAAGGACCTAGAAGACCACAGGTTCCATACCCCACCATCTCACCCCACCCCTCCCACACCCCCAACCCCCCATCCCCCGCCTTAGTACTTAGCAGAAAATATTGGCCTAAAGAGGATGTAAATCTTTCAAGAAAGAAATTCTGTAGATGCACCCCAAAGTGAATCCAATGAGGAGAAAAAGAGATGCTGAAAGTGGCTGATGGTAGCCTCCCAGGGAACTCTTAGCAGTGAACTTACTTTTAAAAGTCATCTACTGAAGGTAGGAGTAAAAACACAGTTGAGGAGAGATATGAAACAATAGCAATCCCTGGAGCCTAGAATGAGCTTAATTTAAGCTGGTGGTAAATAAGGATAGCAAAAAAGGGGGGGGGACAGCTGCAGGGGATGCAGTCTGAAGGCAGGAAAAAAGTCAAAGAAAGCGTAAGAATGTTACTCTGGGTATTTTGCTAATTTTATTTCCAAAAGAGAAGTTACCCTGGGAAGAAGAGGTGAAAACATGATTAGCAGGTGAGTAGAAACTGAAGATAGACGAGAATATGGTAGGATGGCAGCTGGCTGCCCTCAGCGAGTTTGTCACCTGTCCAAGACAAACTATATCCTAGCATGCTCAGAAAACTGAGTGATAGGTTTGCCCAGCTGCCCCTGGTGATATTTGGGAAATGTTGAAGAATATGAAGGGTTCCAAGAGCCTGGAGAAGGAAGGGTCAGCACAGTCCCAGTGTATATGAGCCTGACTTTTATCCTGGAAAAGCTCAAGAAAACAGTGTAAAAAATATGCTCTGTAGGCATTTAGAAAAAGAAGTTGGGATTCCTCAAAACAAGCGTGACTTTTCAAGAACAGGTCATGACAAACTAATCTCGTCTTCATTTTTTTTTCTAACAGTGTAACTAGAGTAGCAATTCAGAGAAATCCTGTAGGCCTTCTATACATAGATTTTAAGAAAGCCTCTCATGCCATACTAGTGGAGAGGAATGCAGGGAGAGGATAGTGCAGTTGAGTGGCTCTGAAATCCAAAAAGTAATCGTTGTTCAGCTTGGAAACATAACTCCCGTGTAGTGCTCTGGAGATCTGTTGGGGTTGGAGAGGCAGTGTAAGAGAGAGGTGATCATAGACTTGGAGGGGACCTTGGAAATCATTGACCATGCTCATATAGCTAGTAACTGTTAAAAAGGCAGGATGGGAACCCAGGTCTTCCTAATTCCAAGTCAAGCATTCTAACCCCGACATCACACTGCCTCTTCTAATATATCCAGTATAGTCTCTGTAGGATTGCTTTGCATTCTATGGGCATCTCAAACTCAGTCTGTCCAAAGAGAATTCACTATCTTCTTTGTGAAACCTACCCCTCTCCCACATTTCCTTATCTCTTTTGCTGGTACCACCATCTTAGTCACCCAGGAATACAAACTAGAAGTTAATCTGGATCCTTCACTCTTATCCCCTTCTCCCCTTTCTATATCTAGTTCATTCCCAGTGTCCACATCACTCCCCACGTAGGGTAGGTAAATAGGTAAAATTTAATGAAGAGAAATGCCAAGTTCTACATGAGTTGAAAAAAAATCACCTTCACAAACAAGAAACAAGAATGGAAATTGTAAAGAGGAAGATTTAGGTTTAGTATAAACAAAATCTTATAGCATGAGCTCCAGCATGAGGCTCAGTGACCTAACTGACTTCCCAAGAAGGTTCCCCATCACTAGAGGTCTTCAGATCGAATTTGAGTAACCATTTCTCAGCATAAGGACATTCTTATTCAGTTACAGGTCGAACTAGATGCCCTCTGAAGTTCTTTCCCCTCTTAGGTGTTGTGAAGATCTTCACAGGGTTGATAAGAATTAATGAACAAATGAAAAAAGTATTGATTGAGTGTTTATTCTGTGCTGAGCCTTGGGGACCACGAATAAAAATACAAAACAATCTGTCCCTGACCTCAGAAACCTTCGTATTCCAATAAGGGGAGATAACACATGTAGGAGGGTTTAGCTGCCAGCCAGATGGCAGTGCCCACAGGTTTAGTGGATGGATGAGTAGAGAAGATATTAAGGTTCAGTGTTGTACCATTTTCCTGAGAGGATTGTAGTTGTTCATGACTCCCTTGTGCACCCACTGGTTGTGAGTGACTCACTTCAGAAGGACAAGGGATACTGATACCCAAGGATCTAAGTTGAAGATGAGTTGAGAATAACTTTTCTTGTAGAGTGGATTGGGTGGTCAGCATTTAATGAGGAGAAGGCATCCAGTGCATGGTGAGAACTGGATGATGGATTTGGGTCTACAGATAAGAAGGTCACTTGGATAGAGAAGGGAAAGGTATTTGGGGAAAAGATTTGCATATGGTAAGACAGGAAGAATAGACAAGTGGAAAACAGACCAGCTAATAGATGGAGACTGGAGAGAACAATTGACTGTGTTAGTGCTAGCCCAGAGGCGTCAAACTAATGACCCTGAATCGTATTGGTGTACACTGGATTGTAGTAGCAATCAAATCAAAATGCATTTGGGCACCAGCAGAGTCTTGATGAATCATAGCAAGCTTCAAAGTTACTATCCCTTCAACATTTTCACAACCTCCTATGATAGAGAGTGTTCCATTGGCCTACTGCCTCAATATTAACTCTTATCTATGTTCGTAATTACTGGTCTGTTCTTACTAAATATCTAGTATGTGTGACACCATTCTGTCATAAAAGTGCCTCAGACATTAATTAGGAAGTGTATTGGGTTGTATGTGTGCATTATATAATTTACCTCGTTCAGTCTATGAGTATTTTCTACAAACTCCTTGGGTTCCTATTTCAATAGGCTCTTCCCTTTCCAGCCAAGATGGAAGTCACCAACATCAAGCACTTTGCTCAGTCTCTCCTATTTACATATGTAAATATCTAATACAGTCATAACCACTGAGCTCAGAATCCTTTATCCTCCCCCAGTTCTTCTATATCTTTTAGCCTGGATATGTCAGTGAAGTAAATGCAGTTGTATTTTCAGGTGAAACAGACCTCAATGATGCAATAACAGAAGCAGGAAAAACTTACGAAGAAATTGCGAATCTTGTGGCAGAGCAGGTATGAGTATGGCTATTCACATCACTGCATGGTTCTAGTGGAAAAGGAGGCACAGGACATGCTTCCTTGGGGTTTGGTCTACAGGAGAAAGTTTTTCTCTCCTTGTGCAGATTATTCAGTTCATAGGAAAACCAAAGGCAAAAAGTTAATTTTAAGAAAATCAGACTTTCTTAAGGGGCTTGCTGATTTTCAAGGAATAAATAATATTATTATATTTCTATTTCATGTAATAATCTAGACCATTGATTGTGGTGCTGTGGTTCTAACTCTGAGTTAAAGGATATAGATAATTTTCATTAAAAATTACAAATAGATTACTTCTACCCTCAAGAGAATTTATGTAATCTTCAGTAGCCCTCGTTTCTGCTTTTTGGTTTTGGTTTTAAAGAAAATAACCTTTTAAAGGAACGTGTCTCCAGGTTTGCCAATTTTTTAGTTTTAACTTTTACTTACTAAGTTCATGGGAATATTTTCAGATGACTTAGCAAAATGGTAAATAGTTTTGCTGATTATTAAAAATACATATGACATATCCTAATATGGACAATAACTGTTAACTTTTCCTTGTTCAGTCATTTTTCAGTGATGTCCAACTCTCTATGACCTCATTTGGATTTTTCTTGGCAAAGAGACAGGAGTGATTTGCCATTTTCTTCTCCAGCTCATTTGACAGATGAGGAAACTGAGGCAAACAGGGTAAGTGACTTGCCCAGAGTCACACAGCTAATAAATTTTTGAGGCCAGATTTGAATCTAGGGAAGTGAGTTCCTGATTCTAGGCTGACATTCTCTCCAACTGTCCTAACTTTACCAAGTAAATTGTTTTTTAAAAATATATGTATATAACAAAAAAACTACTGCAACTAAAAGGAAAAATATCACATCCAGAAAGTGACTTGAGTAGTCAGCTTTCAAGAAGTAGTCTGCTGCCACAGGAATAGCTAGATGACATAAGGGATAGTATGCTGGCCTTGGAGTAAAAAAGATAGATGTGGCCTCAGATACTTATTAGCTGTGTGACCCTGGGCAAGTCACTTAAAAAAAAAAAATCTGTTTTCCTTTTTCCTTGACTGTGAAATGGGGTAATAATAGTACCTCCCTCCTACTGCTGTTAACAGGAACAAATGACATAATTCATCTTTTTCATACTGTGTTGCTCCATAATTGCTTCTTTTAAAGGCTACTTTAAGTTTGCTTTATTTTTCACTTTCACAGAGTGTCCATAATAAGAGATTTGCTTTTGTTATTCTTACAGTGAAATATAGTTGAACATTTAAAACACAAACCTCAGACTTAATTGATACGTTATCACTTTAAAAAAAGATACTGCTTTTTTCTTATTTGATCTGTCACTAATCACCAACATATATATATTTTAGCCAAAGAAAGATCTCCATTTCCTGATGGAATGTAATCATGAATACAAAGGATTCCTTGGCTGTTTCCCTGACATCATTGGTGCTCACAAGGTATCTAGATCTTGAGTTGACAAAACATTGCTACCTTCTTTAAAGAGTGGGTGAAAGATCAGTAGTTACTCTAGTTGTCTAACATCCTTTTACAATGACTAGGAAGATTGGTGTATGGGGGTGTTGATGTAACATAGCACTGTTTGAAACTTTTATATGTTTACAAAAGTGTGGTTTGTGGGGCTATAATGCAAAATTCGTGAATGGCTTTTGTAATTCTTTTACTCAGTTAATTCCATTTATAGACTTGGAATAGTTGAAACCCTTTTCTTTTATTAAGGAACTTGAGGTGAGTCTCAAAGACAAACATATGCTTTTGAGTGCAATACAAATAAAAACCAGTTACCCAATAGGAAGAGAATGAACCCAGTAGCCCTCTCCTCCTAGAAACACATAAAATACTCTGAGTTGTTGGTTCTCACCCGTTGCTTCCTGTTAAAATAAAACCAATATTGGTTTGTCTCTGAAATTAATAGGAAATGTTTGATGAGTCAAATTGTAATGGTTAACAGTACCATTGATGTATTTACCAGTGTTCACAAGGAAGGAGCATTTTAAAATCAAACCAATTCGTCTACCTTCTGTGCTCACACAGTCACAACTCTAGTTCGGAGCCTTAACACCTCTCGCTCAGATTAATACAGCAGCCTTCTCATTGGTATTCTTGTCTCCAGTCTCTTCCCCTCTCCAAACCATCTCCTCCACACAGCTGCCAAATTAATATTCCTCAAGAGAAGTTCCAGGGACTGACTCCCTGTTGTCTCTAGGATCAAATACACACTCCTCTTTTTGGTATTTAAAACCTTTCATTAGCTGGTTCCATCTTAGAAAATGGGCTACTCTCACTTTTACAAACTACATCGCAGTCATGATGGCTTACTAGCTATTCCCCATGCATGACAATCAATTTCCTGTCTCCATGCCTTTGTACATACTGTGCCCCCACCATACCTAGAGTTCCTTTCCTCCTTCATAGAATCCCTAACTTCCTTCCAGACTCAGCTCACTTACCACCTCCCTACCTTCCTCCTCTATCTCCCGTTGCTCATTTAGTTTCTTTCTTCCTGGACCCAAGGCTAGATTGAACCCACGGGCATAACCTCACTATTTTAGAATTTTTGTTTGTCAAGGTGATGTTGTCTTGATTTGAACATTTTTGTTTGTAATATCAGCAGAGTCTCCACAATGGGGCAATCAAGGGTGTCATTGTTCCCTTGTTACCTAGCTTGACAGTTTTGGCATGGTACTAAATAATTGAAATAGCATGAAATGCTGATATGAATGCATGTTCTTAGGGGCGTACTGTAAAACTTGGGATGACCTGGCTTTTAGTGAGAATTCCTGTTATCAGAGTAAGAAGTTGTTTTGTCCCGGGAGCAGCATGACAGTCTTAAGTTGCAGAATATCAAGTTCACCAAACTTCCTCTTGAGTTTTCTGCTTTTGTTCATGTCATCATTCCCAGACACCTCTGGTCAAAACTTGAATGTCGTCTTTGGCTTTTAATTTTTTCAGTTAACAAATTTATTTTCTCTCCTTTCCGTTGGGGGAAAAAGAAACAGAAAAACAAAACCTTTGTAATAATCAAATAATCAAAGGTGGTAGCCAGTTATACAGAATGATGCACACAGTTTTGGACATGACCAATATGGGAATTTGTTTTACTTGACTCTTACCTATTACAAGAATTTGGGGTAGAGGATAGTTGATAGTTGAAAAAAATAAAATTTAAAAATAGAAATAGTCAAGCAAAACAAATTCCTATATTAGGTACATCCATAAAATATGTTTTACATTTATTGAGGAGGTCGGTAACATGGATGTGTCTTTATCAGTCAGTTGCTACTCCACATTGTCACTTGAATCTAGCTTTCTTTTCTATTCCTGATGCCACTTTGTGGTTCACACCCTCATTTCCTCTTAAGTTGACTGTTGCCATAGACTGCTAGTGGGTTTCCCCCACCTCCATTGTTTTCACCCTCTGATCTATGCCATACACTACTACCAGATTGATCTTCATAATATAGAGTTCTGATCACATCACTCCATTTCTCAGAAACCACTGATTGACTCCACCATTACTTGACAAACAGCATCCAGTCCCCTTAGAGCTGTGACAGCCAAGGTCTTCCACAATCTGACTCCAAACTGCAATCTCTACCCTTGTTTCCAGTTATACTCCTCTACTTTTGCTTCAGCTGAATTGAGCTACTTGTTTCCTATTTACATCTGCTAGTAACCTTCTCTACCCATGGAATGCTCACGACCCTTTCTTCTGTCTGCCAGCATTATATTCTTCTTTTAAGACCTCTTCCACAAAGCCTTACTTGATTTCCCCTCTCGCTCCTCTTGAAAGCTTACTGCTTTCTTTTTAGCTGCCTGTGCATCTATATTCCCTTTTGTGTTGGGCGAATCTGCACGCACTTACCACGACTGTTGCTGTTAGATTGTGAGACAAGGTTCGTGCTTCATTTAGCTAGGCCTTCTGCAGTAACTGACAAGTGTTGGTGGTTATTCAACTGTTTGGTTTCTTCTCTGAAGAACAGTGTAGAAATCCCAGGTCTCTGCTTTGCTGTATGTTAGAACTCAAGAGCATCTTTCTCATTGAAACTGGGATGTATAGAAGACTTATTTTTTATTGACTTAGCTAATAATGGCTGATTTTTTTTTTATTTGACAGGGAGCAATAGAAAAGGTGAAAGAAAGTGATAAATTGGTTGCAACCAGTAAAATCACCCCCCAGGACAAACAAAACATGGTGAAGCGTGTAGGCATAATGTCTTACGCACTGCAAGGTAAATATGAAAACTCTTTGTCTAATTGTGCTTTATTATCACTAGCTGGCACTCAAGGGAATTGTCTTTAATGTAGAAACTCCCTGTCAGAGCAGTAAGATTCAGATATAAACGAGAGCTGAGTGACTTTGAAGAAAATTTATCACTGAATCTAAAATGTAGGTCTGTGTTTAGAATACTTAAGTTGTGTTTCCTATGATCACAAGAGTAGTCAGAATCTTTATCATATTTCATCATACTTTTCCCACAATTGGCTTATTCAGCAACTTACTTGAACACAAACTTTTTTTAGTATTTAATTCTTACAGCTTACACAAGTCACCTCTTTGTCTCTCATTGACAACATCTTTAGCTTCATCTTTTCTCATCTCAAGGTTAAATTTGGGGGATTCTGTTACCACCTTGGTGGGGAACCTACTCCCCATTTCATTTCTTCAAATCCCAGCCTTTTTGTCCTGTGCGGTAGATTTGGAGTTGCTCTGAGGTTAACTAAGCTCTCAGGGCTAAAGCAAATCATTCTCCTAGTAAATAAAGAGCAGTTTGGTTATTTGATTCTTTTTTTAGGATCATAAATCCTAAAAAGTTTTATTAAATAATAAGCTAAAAGGTTGAGTGAATAGATCACCAGACTCAGAGCCAAGAAGACCAAAGTTCAAATCTGGCCTCAGACACTTGCTAGCTGTGTGACCTTATCCTTGTTTGCCTCAGTTTCCTCATCTGTAAAATGAGATGTAGAAGGAAATGGCAAACCACTCCAGTGTCTCTGCCAAGAAAACCCTTGTCACAAGGAGTCAGACATGACTGAGTGATAGGACCTCCCTGGGTTGTTGGGAGGAGCAGATGAGGTAGCATTTGTAAAGTAAAACTTAAAGCCCTATATAAATGTTAGTGGCTGTCACTGATGACTTCCATGATATGTCTTCTTTAGTGGTTAGTGAAACCTTCCGCCCTGTACAGGGATCCCCTCTACAAGTTTCATGCGATCCTTTCCCATTTCTAACTCAGTAATACCTAACATTAGAGGCAGCTGAGCCATATGGTGAAAGTGGTGCTGGCCTTGGAGTCAGGAAGGACTGAGTTTGAATCCTGCTGTCGAAACGTGTTAGTTCTGTGGCCCGGGGCAAGTAATGTGACCTCTTGGCCTTAGATCTTCCTGACTCCAGGTCTTCCTCTATCTGCTGCATCTTGTAGCCAGCATAGGTCTTTTTTCTATGATAGTCACTAATTTACATTAATTACATTCATCAAAAAATGTTTCTCTGCCATTGGCTTAATTTAGTTTTATCATTCTCCTCCCAATCTCTTGTAAGATAGACTGATGAGGGCTTGAGTGTGCTCTGAAGGCAGCAAGGTTAAATTCCTTTGGATGAGTAATCATCACCAAGGAGGAGAGTCATTTACTTTGGGAAATCTTAAGCTGATTTATGTCTTGGTTTTTGATTGCAGCGGAGATGAATCACTTTCACAGTAACCGGATATATGACTATAACAGTGTCATCCGCCTGTATCTGGAGCAGCAGGTACAGTTTTATGAAACGGTAAGTTGGCATTCCTTTTTCAAACATTTGCACTGGTAGGTTCAAATTAACATGTAATGTCACTGTTTTGAAATTCATTCATTCCATTCAACTGTATTTATTACTTGCAATTTTGGAAGTGAAGAGTTGAGCCTTTTTAAATTAAGAAAGGTGATATAATTTATTTTATATTACCATCGTACCCAAACCTATCCTTTACTACATTCCTGCTCAGTGAGCCATCTCCTATAACAAAATATAAAGAAGGAGAAAAAATAGTCAAGCTAAACCAGGGATGGAGAACCTGAGCTAAACTGACCATCATATCCATTGAGTCTGAAATGATATGCAGGGTTCCACACCCATGGGACCCCACCTCTGCTGAGAAGGGAGGGAGGAGATTTTGTCATCTTGTGGCCAAGGTTGCTCATTAAAATCATATAGTGTTCCATTTCAGGTTTTTACTCATTTTCATTGTTGTTCTGGTTCTGCTTGCTTCACTCTGTTATCCTTTTTTTAAGACTTCTGTCTTTCAGTAAGTCCTTCATGTTTAATTCTTATGGCCCAGTAATATTCTAGGGTATCTGTGTGCCATAATTTGTTTAGCACCCCATAGTCTATAGGTATCTGCTTTGTTTCAAAGTCTTTGCACCACTCATGAGAGGTGAATGTGCTGATGTGATTATTGGTCTGTGCTGGAGCTTTCTTTGTCTTTGAGCTCCTTATAAGAGCAGTAGTGCTGTCTCTGGAATATAATTCTCAGTCACTTTCTTAGTATCATTCCAAATTTCTTTTCACAACTTTTAGACCCATTCTCAGCTCCCCCAGCAGGGAGTTAGTGTGTCTCTTCTTTCCTCTGGTTTTTTGACAACTGCCAATTTTACTAAGTACGAAATGAAACCTGAAACCTCAGTCATAAGTGATTGGGAGAGGAGGTGAATATATCAACTACTTTTGAAAGATCTTTTGTTTATGCCTTTGATTTTTCTCCCTTGATAACAGAAAAATATTCTGTTCTCTTTTGAAGGAGAAAGAATCTTGGATTCTTAAAACCCCAAGAATTCCCTGTTTTGTTCCCACCTTCCGCCCTACTTAATGGCCAGTGGGCCGCATATGAATCATCCATTTCTCTGGGTACCACAAACACTACTAAATGAGATGAGATCATCCCCCCACTATAGTAGGCTTTTTACAGTGACTTCTCAGCAGGGAAAGGAGAGTGGAACAGAGATTTAACCCAGGGCTTTATTTCTTTTTGTGAAAGAGGAGTTTCACAGTCAGCAAGCATTTTGTGTACCAGAAGGAGATTTAAAAAGTGAAGCATATCTCTCTCTCTCTCTCTCTCTCTCTCTCTCTCTCTCTCTCTCTCTCTCTCTCTCTCTCTCCCCCCCTCCTCCCTCCTTCCCTCACTCCCTCCCCCTCTCTCTCTCTCTCCCCCTCTCCCCATAATACATAAGAAAGTTAATATTACATGGCCCAGGCTGTATGTAAAGCAAATACATAAAAGAAACATATAAACCTGAAAAGCTAATGAAAAGCAAAGCTTTTGTTCTGAATTCCCCCAGGCACATCCTTAGGCATCCAGTCAGCTGTGTCACGTAGATTTTAGCAGCTGCTCTGCCTGCCCATTTTTAATTCCATTGAAACTGTGGGGTCGTATCCATTATCCTAGAAACGTCCCACCCTCATGAGAGCAAAGGTGACTGATAAGTGACCCACCAGGGTTAAAATCTCTTCTTTCCACCAAAGTTTTAACCTGAACAGAAAATTCGCTGTATCCATCCACCCACATACAACCTCTGAAGTAGACATTGTACTGAACAGATGTGCCTTAAATATATTAGTATACATACTATATATAAAAGGCAGTTCTGACATATCGTATCTGTGTATATTTATGAAAGTGATCATCCTGGCAAAGGGCAAAGAGAAAAGGGAATGTACCACCCTCCTCTTAGTAGAGAGGCTGGGGAGATGCAGTCACTCTATTGGATGTTTTTGCTTAGTTCTTTTACTTTTTTCTTAAAGCAGAGGTTCTTAACCTTATTTTTGTCTTGGATACCTTTGGCAGTCAGATGAAGCCTATATAAAATACATAGGATTACAAAGGAAGTCAATTGTATTGAAATATATTCACTAGATTTAAAAAATTTTACATATGTAAATATATTAAAATTATATTTATAGTATACATTTACATATTTTATGTGTGAATATAATACATATGTGATATAATATGTTATAATTATATGCATTATTTACCCATCTCATTTGAGCCTCACAAAACTTTGGGGAGTAGTTACTCCCTATTTACAATTAAGGAAACTGAGACCTTCATAGACTTTCTAGCTAAGTTCATGAACCCTGAGTTAAGAACCCCTGATTTAAAGAGAAGATTCAGTCTTGAGAGATGGGGTATTTACAGAAATTACTGTGTTATAAAATCAAAAAGGGTATATAAAACTTAGCCTTTTAAAAAATAGAAGTTTCTCAATATTATTTTTATATATTCATTTTTTTAAAAGTATGAGAGAGAGTTGAAGTCTCAGGAATTTAAGCAGAAGTCTCCCTCAATGCAGTAATTCATCTGTTTGGCACTAATCATGTTTCGTGTGTGTGTGTGTGTGTGTGTGTGTGTGTGTGTGTGTGTGTGTACACACATTAGAATGGCACATTGCTCCTGTGGTCTTGGAGAAAGTCTTTGGTTTTTGTTACCTCTTGGAATATTCGGTTCAGGAAGTTCCAGAAGTTCTCTCTCTAAAGGCTGAGGGAGCCACTACACATGGTGATGGACCACATCTAGTTTTCATTTCTAAACTGCAATCCTTATGGCTGCTATACTTTATTTCACAAGATCATTTTAAAATATATTGAAATATTTTTATGGCACTGATGTATCGTAGTTGATGGACCATATTTCAAAATTTTACATTTAACTTGGGCACCTAAGAAAGTATGCCATTTAAAAAGTTAATATCTATTTTCAGTAGAATTTACAGATTTCTTAAAATGTCTGATTTGTGATAATTAGAATAAAAAGAAGGTAAAATGGGGGAGGGGCTGGAAGGTAATGTGACTTGTAATTGTAATTTGTTTTAACATGTAAACTTTTCTTCCAGATCGCAGAAAAGCTGAGGCAGGCCCTCAGCCGCTTTCCGGTGATGTAGGCCAGAACGAAGACTGACATGCAGAAAACTCCGAAGTGCTTCTTTCTAACTTGGGGCAATGCAATTTAAAGTTTGTTTTCTGTTCTTTTTCTTCTTTCATCATCCCCCCAAAAATCCGGAAAATAACTGAGTTGAAGAAAAAAAAACCCACAAAATTAAGATGTTTACTTTAATAACCAAACGAATGCATTGTTTATTCAAAGGGGTCCCTTTTTTTTAAAGTTCATTTTTCATATCCATTATTTAAAAAACACAAATTTGTCTCTATTTTTGGAGAGGACTTCAGATTGCTGGGGTTTGTTAATGAAAAATTAAGAGTTTTTTCCCATTGATTTTTATATAGATTCCTAATCTCTAAGTCACATAAAATCTTCTAGTTCTTACCCAATGTCAGATAATTACTAATTTCTTTAAAAACATGAAATATGCCAGAATAAAAATATATATATGTTTGTATATTTTTATAACTCTACAGTCTTTGGGGGATTCCTATCTACTTGTTAGCAAATTCTACACACATTTTACTTACACATTTGAAACACAAGTGCTTATATTTTGGGGGGGCCAGCAGGGGGAGGTGAAAGGGGAGCCCCTGGGATTTTTAGGTCTCTGTCACGTTCTAAAGGTATTTCACCATTTACCTCTTTAAAAGGATTCAAACTTCACAAAACAAGCTACAAAATGCACCCTTAAATTCTTTCCCTACTCCTGTTTCTTCACTTAGCCAATGTCTTAAAAGTAATTTCTGCTCCACTGCCCTTGGGACCTGTTAGGGTTTGTACTTCTCTTGGTTATCCCTCATTTCTCCTTTCAAATTGGAATCAAAGAGGTAATCATTAGTAGAAATCATTGGTCAGGAGCATCACTGAGCGTCCTTCACTACTGATTTCCTCCCCTCCCCTGATGAGGCAGCCTGATGATAATAGATATAGTAGGAATAAAAGGGCACTTTGCAGGGAGGAGAAGGGGAGAGTAACTTGAACACTCCTCTCAAGTGTTTCCACCCTTTTATTCTTTTTGTTGTTCCACCCTCCCCCAAATATTACAAAATGCTGGTGGGAGCATAACCCCCATCAGGTACCGAATCTTTATGTTGTAGCATAGTGCTCCCATTGGATACGCTTGTCATTTGGGTGGGTGGGGGGAGAGATGAAAGCACAGCTCCATCATTTAATAGCGAAAGAGGAAAATGACCCTCCAGTATCTCACCTCCCTCCCACCCCCCATTCCTCTACCACAACATTGGAAAAACATGGAGACTACCTTTTAGGCGACAGATAGTGTGAAGCCTGAATAATGGATGGTAACTCTCAGTGCTTTCATGTTCAAGAATTGGTGAGAGTTCACCATTTTCCCACTGGTTGTATCCTGTGCATAGCCTTACTTGAGACAGAATCGCTCCAGCTGCCTATGCTTCAGTTACTGCCCAATATAGCCTTGACTAGTTAAAGTGACTTAGCTCTGAGGGCTTCCTTACTCCACTGTCATACATTACTTTCATTTTTCTGTATTAATAGTTAGAGAAAAGGAAAAATAGAGGCCAGCATAAGATGAAACCAAAAATAAATCAATAAAATGAGGGTGAGTATGTGAGAACATCTTACACTTCAGTGTCAGGGGTTTTTTGTTAATATTTTATAAATAATTACCCCCAAGTTTTCCTTTTATAAAATTCCATAGAGCCATGTTTATGATACAGCCATTTAATATATGTACAAATTGTAAAGAATGTGTATAAATATTTTACACCAAATGCATGTAGAAGCAACTTATAAAATAAATTGTTAAAAACTGTACAGTAAATTCTCAAAGCACTTTTTCAAAACAGTTCCTCAGCATTTTTATTTTTTTCCACTTGAATTGTTGTTTGATGTCTGTTGTTTCTGAAAAACAGGATGGGGTGTGAACTTTTTTCACTTAACTTCATGGGTTTTTTTTTTAAGTTCTGCTTTATTTCCAAATTAAAATTCACTTTCTCTTCCTCCTAACCCTTCTCCCCACTCCCAGTTGAGAAAGCAAGACAATAACCTTGTTATGAACATGTACAGTCAAATTTTAAAAGTTCTCACCTTGTGTCCCAGGCACTTGTATCTCACTCTTATGAAGAGACAACAAGCAAACAAATATGTACAGACAGGCAATGTACAGGATCCAGTAGAGTAGATCTACAGAAAGAAGGAACTAGGATTAAGAGGGATTGGGAAAGAATTCCTGTAGAAGATGGGACCCTAGCTGGGACTTGAAGGAAACCAAGGAAGACACGTGCCTGAGATGAGAAGAGGATTGCTGCATGGAGGAAAGCCAGAGAAAATACTCCTAGCCAAGAGATGGGATGGTCTTGTTTGTGGAACAGGGAGCCTGTTCTGCTGAATATAAAGTCAGTGGAATCAAAGTCCCCAAGAGGAAGATTAGGTACAGGAGTGTAGGGAGACTGGAAAGTAGGGGAGGGGACTCCAGGGTAGGAAGGGCTTTGTGATCCTGGGAGCCCATGGGGTTTATTGTGTAGAGGGATGATCTTGGTTAAAGCCAAGCTTTTGGAAAGTCACTTCAGTGACTAGAGGATGGGTTGGAGTAGGGAGAGACTTGCAGGCAGACCCACCAGCAGACCATTGCCTTAGCCAGGTGTGAGGTGATGAGGGCCTGCACTAGAGAGGTAGCGGTGTCAGAGGAACCAACTGGGCTTATTCAAGAGATAATGCAAAGGTGAAATCAACAGATGGGAGAAGGGGTCTAGAAGAGTGACAGTTCCAGAATGGACTCCTAGGTTGTACCGAGGGACTGGGAGGTTGGGGGGGGGGGGTGCCCTCAACATAATAGGAAAAAAAAGGTCAAGCTCTCAGAATCCTTTAGCCATAAAGTAGTTAAAGTTTGTATAAAATACAGCCCTTTAGGAATCTCTAACCAGAGACTATAGGATTACATTAGAATAGTTTCTTGGCTACAGTCTTTTTTTAAGTTTTTTTATTTATATCTTTTTTATGTCATCTACATTTCCCACTGTGTCTCTCCCACCATAGTATCTCTTAATTATCCTTTTACATTTGAGGAAATGGATCTGGGGAATTTTGCTTTAACCCTAAAATGAATTTCTGACAATAAATTAGGTAGCAGTCAAACCAAGAGACCCAGGGGAGGCTAATTTAATTCAGCTGGATTAAAAGTTAGATCCAGTCTCAGGCACTACAAGTTTTGTGACCCTGGGCATGTTACTTAATTTCTGTTTACCTTAATCCACTGGATAAGGAAATAACCACTCCAATATCTTTGCCAAGAAAACCTCGTGTGGGATCATGAAGAGTCTGGGCATAACTAAAAGTTAAATAGCCAAGGAGAATTGAACAGCTGAAAAGGAAAAGAAGCAATTAATGAAGACTTCTATAAAGAGGTTAAAGGGTGTACTTGACCTCCATCCAAGGTACTACGCCTTCTGGTGTAACCATCAGGAGAATGAAGAGAATCCTTACTGAGAAAATTCAGAAAATGTTCCCAGCACCTGTCCAGGTAGCCCAAGAAGACAGAAGCAAACTTCCTGATTCTTAGCTGAGAAGGTTAATAACCTTTGACAGAGAGCTGAAGCAAACTTCACAGCATCGTAGCTGAGGCCCACAGGAAGTCAGTAGCTTAGAGATTCCAGCCCAGGTACTCTTGACTCCAAATTTAACCTTCTGTCCAGTGAACCAGCAAATTCTCTACTGACTGGTAAACTGTCATTCTCTCTGGCTAGGCAGAAGATTGCTAAGATTGGACCTCATAGCCAAGACAAAAAAGGAGGCAAAATAAAAGCCGACAGAACAAGAGGATGGAAGAGTTGCCTCTTTTCTCAAGGACAGAGATTCCCGTGGATGTTATTTTGAAGTTTTAGGAGCCTCTTATAATAACCAGAGTTGATAACCATCTCAAGCAGAGTACAACAATGTAATGAAGTCAGTGAATCAACAGGCACAGAACTAAGCTCTAGAGATACCGAAAACGACAAAAACAGCCCCTGCTGTCAAGGAACTCACCATCTACTGGCAGAAACAACTATGTACCAGCAAGATTTATACAGATAAACTGGAGATGATCACCAGAGGGAAGGCGCTAGTGTTAAGGGGCATCCAGAAAGGTTTCAGGTAAATAATAAGTTTGAAGCCAGACTGCAAAGAGTTGAAAAGAAGAAATGGAAATACCTGCATTAAAGTGTAACCATTGCCAGAAAAGCTGACCAGAAGGCCTGTAGCAAGCATCAGGAGGGAACCAGATCTCAGTAGAAGTCAGAAGATGGAACAAGGAAGAAAGGAAAAGAATGAGTTCAGGTATGTTACTAGCCTCCCTGGGCTTCTGGCCTTGAGTGGAGACTTTTTAAGGCTTTAGAAATCAACAATGTGTAGCTGGAAAGCCGGCTAGGGATGGGGGTGGAGGAGATGGAGAGAGAGGTACCAAGGTCCAGGCAGGGCAACGATGGAGGGAATGTGATGGGATGAGTTTCCTCTTTGCAGGCAGGCGACATCAACAGAAAAGATCAGCAGCTTTGTGGTGTGGGAAGTGAGTTACATCTCCATACTTATGCCCTGGTTACACAGGTTCCCCACTTATACCTCTCTTCATCAAGATGCTCTGGCCACTTGTGTTTCCTCACAGATAATCCTTGGCAAGGTCCACCCTTTCACAGAGTGGATGTATTGGAGGGAGAATGAAATTAAGGTTTAGGGGAGTGTTGTCACTAATTAAAACACTTGTTATAAAATTAAGGTGCCATCTGGCCATTAAAAAGTGAAATACATTGCAAGGAGGCTCCTGAACTATGATTTGAAAATTATTCTAATTCACAAAATATATCGAACCCTGGCTAGCCAGATGGTGGACCCAGTGTGGTGGGGGGCAGGGCAAGAGTGGATCACATAACACGGGAGAGAAGGTAGGCATATTTTAAGGAAAGATCCAATTTCAGTCCCATTCATTTTGTTAGCTTTGTAGGCCATGGTTATATTTGTGTTATCAGGGTCATATAATAGTAAATCTGAGGGGTTATACATTATAGTTGAATTTCAAATTACTCCCTAAACGAGATTAAACAGGGTTTGTGTGTGTGTATATATAAAACAAATATACAGTATTACATATTGACAGATTTTATATAGTAGTAGAATATATATACAGTATTATATATGGAAGCAGCAAAATAAAGCAATTCTAGTCTTGTCTCTACTTCAATTATTCCCTAGTTTGGCCTTGAGCAAGTCTTAACCTTTCTCACAGTCTCAGTTTCCTTATATAAAGTGACTGTTAGACTAGACTTTGTGTCATGGACCTTTTTTAGCCAAAGAATGTTTTTAAATGCATAAAATAAAATATATGGAATGACAAAGGAAACCAATTATATTGAAATACAATCGTGTGGGTGGGTGGATGAGTGTGTGTGTGTGTGTGTGTGTGTGTGTGTGTGTTTGCGACTTTGTGTACCTAAGGTGCTTCCTTGTTTATGGATTTGCAGACCATCTGAAATCACTCCATGACTCTGAGAAGGGCTCCCTGGTGTACTTGTTAGGAGTCACTGAATTAGATGGTCTCTTAAGACCCTTCCTCGATACTAGCAGGCTCTCTGACCAAAAGTTCAGAGCCCCCTGCCATGTAAGAACTCTCTCCAGTCCTATGGTCTCCAGGGACATAGCCCCTGAACAAAACATTTGAAAGAAGAAAGGCATTCTCCTCTCAGATTTCATGAAAACCAGTGCTGCTTGAACTATATCTTCTTTGAGGAAACCCTTTGCAGCTCTGACATCCTGTTCAGGGATTTTCTTCTCTCTTCCTGTCTCTCTCACTCCTTGCACTCCACCCTACTCCCCAACCTAGATTAAAGAGCTTGCTGCTTCAGCCCCTTGGCCATCACAGTGACTCCTCACAGCCTGATTTATTTTTCCTCTGGGCATAGGGGAAAGTGATTGCAGAGAAGAAAGAGAAGGCTAGGACTGCTGAAGAAACCATTCACTTCAAAATTTCCCTTAGGGCCTAGACAAATATGCTTCTGAGCCCAAGGTCAGGGTTGTGTTTTCGTTTTCCTTTTATGGCCGTGTGCACCCAGGCAGCCCAGCTGAAGCACTGCTCCTGGCTTAACTGGTCCAGGGATACAGTATGATGCAATGGAAACTGAAGTCAGCCAACCGGCCCGGGTTCCAGGCTAGGCAACCCCTCGGAGCATGGCTGGATTTCCTCGTCTGTAAAAAAAAGTATCATAAGGGGCTTGCAGGAAGATGGCATATTTTATGTTTTGTTTGGGTTTTGTTAGTAATGTGAAGAAATACAGTTTCGTATATAGAAGTCTGATTTCTTTATTTCTCAGACTATAAAACTACCTGCATTGCTGTGTCATCGATGGCAGAATAGCCCCAGAAACTTGCGCACACACGCGCGCGCGCGCACACACACACATCAGAAAAGCTCAAAGGAAAATTACTTCCAAAAGAGAAAAAGGAGTGATCAAAGAATTGAACAGAAAAGCTCCAACCAATTGAACAAATATTACAAAATTTAAAGAAACTCAAGTGAAATCATTAGAAGTAAAAACTAATAATATCATATGAATACCATCAATGTTCCCAGAAATGAAGATGGAACTATTTCAAGACATAAGATTATTTCTATTAGAAATAAATGAGGAATTAATTGGAGTGGGGCATGATATACAGTAGAAGGAGCACTAGCTCTGAAATCAGGGGACCAAGGTTCAAATCCTACTTTTGCCATGCTTTGTGTAACCTTGGGGAAAATCACTTAGCTTCTCTGGACCTCAATTTCCCCATCTGTAGAATGAGGGGATTGGGTAGATAGCCTCTAGAATCCACTCTGGTATAGATCTATATTCCAATGATATTCAATGAAAATGGTTGAATTGCGCTCATCTTTAAATCTTATGTAACAGCCTAATGTCAGGAAGATTCATCTTCCTGAGTTCAAATTCCACCTCAGACACTTCTTAGCTGTGAGATCCTGGGAGAGTCAATTACCTTTGCCTCAGTTTCCTCATCTTTAGAATGAGTTGGAAAAGGAACTGGTAAACCATTCCAATATCTTTGCCAAGAAAACCCCAAATGGGGTCACAGAGTTGAACATGACTGAAAAATGACTGTAGCAAAAGGACAGAGCTTGGAGCAAGGTGGGAGGGAGTTTAAAGAGGCTGATCTAGCTTTGATATAGGAGAAAAATTTCTAATAAAAAGCGAAATCTCTACGCAGGATTGACTTTCTCTGGAGGTAGATCTTTGGGCAAAGGCAGGATGACCCCTCACAGGACAGGCTGTACAAGAGATTCTTCTTCTGACTAACTGGCCTTAATAATGTATTACTGAGCCCAACATTGGGATAGGCTGCATGGTCAAGCAGTGTTTTCCCATCATTTAAATATGTATGCTTTATGAAACACAAAACACATATTTAAATGCCTAGTTAATTGCAGAATTGAGAAGCAAAGTGATGTCAAGGACGACAAGATCACATGCCAGGTTGGGTATTGGACTAACCTATGATATATTCCTATTGAATTTTATTATTGTTGTACATGTACAGTACTTATTTCTCTAATAAATATTATTTTAATGTTTATTTATATTTAGTTATACTTTCTAGTTCTCAGTGCCACACTATATATCACAGGATTATTTTTTGGGTAACATTTATTTAGGATTTTTTAAGTATTTTTTTTTCCAATTACATGTGAAGATAATTTTTAACATTAATTTTTTTTTAAATTTTGAGTTCCAAATTTTTCTCCTTCCCCCTTTATTAAAATGGTAAGTAATTTGATATAGGTTATAAATATATATATATATATATATATGTATATACATATATATGCAGTCATGCAAAACATGTTTCCATAATAGTCATGTTGTGAAAGAAGAAACTGACCAAAAGGCAATGAAAAGAATAAAGTAAAAATAATCATTCATTTAAGATTGAAAGAGAACAAGGAGAAACTGAAGCACAAAATTTTTTGAGATAATTTAATCCCTAATATCACACAGTTTCTTTCTCAGTGCTGAAGATGATTGTGTTTGTTCTTCATTCTCGAAGTGAACCATGACATCAAGATGATGACACGACTTGCAGTTGACTTTCATTTGAATGAGGGAGGGGCAATGTCACCAACCTCACTTTCTTCTCCAGAAGCATCCGGGTCCAGTGATCAGATATTCATCAGGACGACTGGAGATGGCCCAGATGCAAAGGGAGACCCTTGCCATTTTAGGATAAGATCTTAACACATTCTCACTTTGAGTGAGATACACCCATTCAATGAATAGGCCTCTTTAGGTAGTTACTCAAGGGAGTGCCCCTTTAAAAAAGTCAAACTGGGAGGGAAGACCCTCAGGGTTCCTGGGTAACAGAGAAACAATTGCTATTTTAGTTTTTAGCATTTAAGTTCACTCTGTGCTAGGTGAGCTGGTACCTGTTGTCCAATCTATGAGCTCCAGAGTGAATTGGGTTTAAGGTCTGGTCTTTGAGCAAGAAATCTAGCCAGTAAACCTAAAGGAAAAAAGGCAAATTTTGGCCATGGAAATGTACCTTCCTCTGGGTAGAGCACCCTAGGCAGGAGAGGAGAGGAGAAAGGCGAGGGTACTCACTGGTAGGTTGTGTTTGTCCTTCATTTCCTAAGAGGATCATGACATCAAGAGGACATGATTTGCAGTTGACTTTGATTTGAGTGGGGGAGGGCGGGGCAAGGTCACCACTGTTGAAGATGATACGGTTTGATGAAAAGAGCTCTGGATTTGGAGTCAGAATCTGGGCTCAAATCTTTAGACTAGTCATCACCTGTCCCTGGGCCTCAGGCTGCTCCTATGTAAATAGAGAAATTACAACAGTTGATGTCTAAGGTACCTTGGTGTCTAAATCTATGATCCTATTTTCTTTCTTATTTAAAAGCTTCCCTCTCTACTCTCCTCCCCCAGATAGTGCAACCATTTTCCACTTTAGAAAATCATGATTTGAAAATCTATCTCTCTAGGCTGGGAGGCAAGGGCATATATTCAGAGATAAGAGTAGTATAAAAGGGGAAAAAAAACAATCAATTTTAGAAGAAAGAAAAAGTGTATTCTTTCTTTGGAAATGAACTTTAAGTCCCTTTTCCCTAGAGTAGTAATTCTTGATCTGGGCTTGTGAATATTTTTTTAATTTTTCAAAATTGTATTTCAGTAAAATCCTTTGTGATCTTACATATTTTATCTGTGAATTTAAAAAATTATTCCTAGGAGTCTTTCTGTAGGATTCACTAGATTTCCAAGGAAGGAAGGAAGGGACAAGGTTAAGAAATCTTTTTGACCCATAGAAAGTTAAACCAGGACCTGTGGATACAAGCTTTGAGAAGATAAGAGCTGCATCAGTCAGCCAGCCAATCAAGAGAGCCTACTATGTGCTACGGACTGTGCTGAGCACTGGAGAAGGCAAAGGAAATCAAGAACAAAGAGCCTACCCCTTAAGGAGCTTACAGGATCACATGGACCTGAGCTATCAGTGTGTGTGGGATCTGGGATAATGATGAGTCCTCCCTCGAATCTACAGGAAGCTGTTTTCTGAATTCCTAAAGAAACTTAAGTTCAAACAGTAGCTAAGGGAGTTTCCTTGGCCCATTATTTGAGTTCAGAGTTGCAACACATTTCAAAGGGCAGGGCAAGGTAGGGCAGGGTAGAGTGTGTACAGAAAGAGTCAAAAGAAGTGTAACTTTCCCAACTGCTCTCTTAGCCTCAGGCAGGGCAGGCTGCCAACTCAGAAACGACAACAGGGCACCAGGGCACATCAGCTTCTCTGTGCATAGACCCCTGTTAGCAAGTGCCATTATGAGTGGAAGCCAAAAAGGGGATGCAGTGGTGTAGGAAAACTTTCCATGCCTCCATAACATCTTTCTTTCTCAAAGTAACTTGAAAGCATTAATTGACTCTCAGCTCCTAGCGTGATTTGCCTAATTATTTCTCTTTTGCTGCTGCTTCTGCTTCTTCTCTTTGCCCTCTTTCTCTCTCCCTCTTTCATTTCATCATATTGCTTTATTTCTTTTTTCCTTCCCTTCTTTTTTTTTCCTTGCATGCCTGTCTAACTACATCCCTCCCTCCTTTCATCATTTTTCTTCTCCCTTCTCTTTATTTTTTTCTCTCACTTCCTCTCTTTTCTCTTTTTGTTCCTTTTACTTCTAAAATAATTATTATCACTGTTTCACAAATGGGGAAATTAATACATAGGAGGGTGAGCTCTCCCACTCCTTGTGAACTATAATGTGACCAGGCTTTGGTTCCATAGCACCAAGCACACCCATCAGCTTGCACATGGAAAGAGTTCAGCAAACTATTCTTGGTTTGACTGGTCTCAATAAACTTGCTCCCGTCCAAAATGATGAATGATATTTAATAACCAGACTATCCAGTTGGATTTGTCTGCAACCCTGTGGACAGCTGGCCAAGCCTTTCCTTTCAAATGCTGCTTTACTAATTTAAAGTTATTCTTAGCTTTTTGGCAAGTCAGACAGAATGAGTTCTGCCACCCTCCCAAAAAAAATTCTCAGTGGTGTAGATCGGCAGGGACTTTATTATGAATGTTTCTCCTGTATTAAACTGAAGACAATGAGAAGTTTTGGCCAGGAAAGACAAAGTGAATCAAGAAGTGGTTACTAGGAATTACGGTTAAAAGGACCAGACTTTTCAGAGGAGAGGAAAAGAAAGCAGCTGAAAAGGGATCCCAGTGAAAGCTTTCTAGTCACTTTCTTCCTTACCTGAACTCACCTCCTGCTCCCTGAGTGTTAGTACCTTATTTTACTATTTTAGATTGTCATTCTAGTTTATTCTAGACTCCAGCTGGCACCACAGTGTTCATAATAAGGTGTTCTCCATTTTGTTTTTTTGACACAAATTTAAAATTATTCCTCAGTATCTCATTGCCCTGGAAGATCATCACCTTAGAACCAACCCACTCCTCTTGTTTTAAATTTTATTAATGCCTTTTTTTTTTACACCAAAATTATTTCCCAACATAGGATATCTGTCAGTACCCATAGATCCTTCCCTGGGCAAAAACCAACCGACAAAATGACCACCTCTGATAGCATGTGTACCATTCCATCCCTACGAAGAGAAGGGAATTATGTTTTGTCATTTGGCCTGTGAGGCCAACATGGATCATTCTATTTAATCTGAATTCAGCTATCTTTCTGTATTAATGGAAACTGGGGTTTGAACCCATGTCTTCTGACTGCAGATTCAATGCTCATTCCACTGTACAATTCTGTTCTCCCTTATTTTTTGTTTATTTTACCTTCATGAAAGTTGTTCTTTTCCTCCCAAAGAGCAACTACAGGTAATTTTTTTCAAACACTTTACGGTAATAAACATATCCAGATAAATAAAGGTCACACAGGGATTAGTAACTCAATTTCATTGGAGATCTGCCTACCCCTCCCCCCAAAAAGTAGAGATGCTGGATAGATTATCATAACTTTATAAATATAGGGTATATATCCGGTATGATAAGATTGTAGACAAGCATGCTAATGGAATTAATTACTATACCACAAAGGCATTGCTAAATGAAAAAATTTATCTGTCCAAGTAAGAACTGGATTAGTGCCATATTTGTACACATGATTATCATTCACTTTGTCATGGACCGTGCACTTCTGAAGCTAGGTAAGCCCTTCAAATGGAGTCCTGAATTAACCACTTCTTTTCTGCACAATGGAAATCTCATTTCTTGGTCAAAATGTAGGCTTTCATCTTTATACCTCAGTCAATATTCTCCCACTTGTATTCCAAAAGGTTTGTACCTCATCTAACTAGCTACATGCAGGCGTGAAATAATAGACATTTTGGTGAACAAGTATTTTTTTAAATTTATTTTTAGTTTTCAACATTCACTTTTATAAGATTGTATGTTCTAAATTTTTCCCCTTCCCTCCACTTGATCCCCAAGATATCATGCAATTTGATATGGGCTATACATGTACAATCATATCAAACATATTTTCACATTGGTCATGTAAAAGAAGAATCAGAACAAAATCGAAAAGATAAACAAATATTTTGATCAGCAAGAATGAGTAGACTTTTTATTCATGATGCCAGAGGGGCCAGTAAGTTGTTTAATCATTTGTTTTTTTAGATTTTTGTTTGTTTTTCATTCATGTCCAACTTTTTTGTGAACCCATTTAGGATTTTCTTGGATTTGCCATTTCCAGCTCATTTTATAGATGAGGAAACTTAGGCAAACAGAATTAAGTATCTTGCCCAGGGTCATACAGCTAGTAAGTGTCTGAGACTGGATTTGAACTCCGGACGATGAGTCTTCCTGACTCCATGTCCAATTGTGCCACCAAGATGCCATTATCAGTGAGTAGTAGTTGTAGGCAGACTGACCCTGGATAAAGAAGTATTCCTACAGTCATGATTATCCAATAGGGAAGCTTGTGAGTTAATGAGTGTTCTATGTTAAAAAGGGACAAAAGTGAAGTAAAGCCCTTTGAATGTTCCATGTCCTCCTAGGAGACTTCTAATCTTTAAGTTGTCTCTACAAAGTCTGTTTTCAAGATCCATGTATTTTACTTACATAGAGATAATGTTTTCTTTTAACATTGTGCTTATTTGCTTGTCTTCTCCCGAATTGTCCTTCACTTCTATATATTTGCGTATCTAATAAATTGTTGTCCCTTTTGTGTTTTTGATGAGACTTGCCACTCGGATTCAAGTTTTTCTATTTTGGCTGCTACGCAAGCGATAAATTCTATTTTCGTGAACCATTCAAAAACAAGTTACTGTTTGGCTCCATACTGTCTTCAGAATTCATTGCTTTCTCTTCCTCATCAGATGTTGATTCATTTTCCTTTGTCTTATAATATTAATGGAGAAATGATTGGACTCATTTGCATATCCTGGAGGACATCTTCCCTTTTAGTTTATCTGTTTTCACTCAAAGTTATTAACTGAGTTTTCTTCCTCCTGAGATATCTGGTAATTTCTCTAGAGGATCAGATCTGACCTTATCTGGGTGCAAGTATCCTTTCCTTCAGGCCTAGTGTGGTCCCCTCTTTTCCTCATACACCCTGCCCCATTTCCCTCTATTCCCTAGTTCTCTGCCTGAGCACTACTGCAGCACAGCCTAGCACCCCTATTTATTTTGTTTGGTGAGGTGGGAAGGGAGGATTGAAGAGGCAGCGTTGAGTACTGTTGCTTGTTGCCCCAGAATGTTGGAGTGAGAGCAGTGACAGAGGAGTGTGCTGGCGAAAACTTCAGCAAGGGAAGGGCTGAGTGGACTCCAGAGCACAACGTTACAGGTCCCATTGTGAACACGACGATTCGTGAAGGAGGGGATGCCAAGTGAGCTTGTTAGGAATCAGTCTTCACTGCTGTTACTTCACCAGGTTATTACCTCATTAAGGTTCTTGATGTCTTATTCTGGAGAGATAGCTGTAATTAGTTTACTTCTTGTGCATAACTCTTATTTTTGGAGAGGTTGTAAAGATCAAAGAAGATGTCTAGTCTTCTATCTTGTTTGTCATGTGACTGTAGTGTAAGTGCTTCAAGTGGAGACTGGAGAACCATCTTTCAGGGATGTTGGAGAAGAAATTCATCAAGACAAGAGTTGAACAAGATCTCCGAGGTAATGTAATTGAGAGGAGGAGATTGACAAATAAGAGACCTCATTATGCTTACAATTCTAGAATTGTAAGGAAAGGATGATTTTTAAAAGGAGGGAGGAAAGTCAAGTCATCATTAGCACATCAATAAGACAGATGAAATAAATACGGCACATGGAAACGTCCTGTCATCCTGAACAGTCCGTGGGTAGCATTTTTATTTTTGTTCAGTCCTTTCAGTCACATCCAATTCTTCATGAATCCGTATGGAATTTTCTTGGCAAAGATACTGGGATGGTTTGCCATTTCCTTCTCCAGCTCATTTTACAAAGGAGGAAACTGAGGCAAACAGGGCTAAGTGACTTTCCCAGGGTCACAGAGTAAGTGTCTGAGGACAGATTTGAACTCAAGAGGATGAGTCTTCATAACTCCATGCCTGGCACTCCATCTCCTGTGCCACTTGGCTGCCCCTTGGGTAGTTTTATAAAATGGTTCATGCTCATGTTTTCATCAGAAACTAATTACAGCTCTGTAGGGTGAGTAAAAGCAGGGATCATTTTATAGAGGCTCTAAAAGATGAAAACATTTGTCCCAGATCAAATGGCTAGTAAGAGGAGAATCCCAGAAGTGAGTGAAAATCTTGACTCCACTGTGCCTTTCAAACATTATCTAGACATAGCCATACCTCCCAAATGACTATTTACAAAGCCAAATGCCTATATTCCTGACCCCTTATATGTTATGCCCGTTCATCTTTTCATTGAGGCAACTTGGCTTAGAACAAACCGGTAATGGCATTGTGGTACAAGGGAAGGAACAATGAATTTGTAGTCAAAGATCCTGGCACTGGATCCCTGTTCTGCCTTTACTTAACTAGGTTAAATCAGTTAGCCTATATTCCACTTCACACACACTCACACACATAGTACAATGGAGCAAAACTTTGTTTGGCCTATGCTAGTTAATGCTTTGGCAGGTAACTCAGCTTTTTCTAATTCGGGTTAGATATATGCTCCCATGATATTTGCACTCAGTAGAAAACATGTTCCTATATATTTTATGCAGATTAGGATGTATGGTAGCTGAATGTCTATCACAATAGTCTCTAAAATGTGAGCCATGACCTGCCTCCAAGAGATGTGTTGTTGTCTTTTTGACCCCTTTTGGGGGTTTTCTTGGCAAAGATATTGTAGTAGTTTGCCATTTCCTTTGCTAGCTCATTTTCCAGGTGAGGAAACTGAGGCAAACAGGGTTAAATGACTTGACCAGGGTCACACAGCTAGTAAGTATATAATACTATAAGATATAATAATATAGAGTACAGTATAATGCAAGAAATGTCAGAAGGTAAAAGATGGGTTTTATCCCACCCTCTTTATAATAGCCAATTGTGAGACTTGCCTCCAGCCCAACCACATTTGCCCAAATCCCCAGTGATTCCTCTTTCAAAATCTGCCCCTTCTATTATGACACAAGTTCCAACCTCCCCTTCTGAACTGAATGCAGGACTCTCAGGGCAGTCATAAACAGCTCCTAACTGGTCGTCCGCAACAGCTGCTACCACTGGGAAAATCTACTCTGTCCCCTGACATGCCCACTCCCTATCTCCCAAATCACCTCATTACTCTAGCAGACATTCCTCAAAGGGCTAACTCTGCTAAGTGGTAGTGACCATCCATTTGTTGTTGTTTAGTCATTTCAGTCGTGTCTCACTCTTCTTGACCCCATTTGGGGTTTTTTTGGCAAAAATATTGGAGTGGTTTACCATTTCCTTCTCCAGTTCATTTTATAAATTAGGAAACTGAGGCAAACAGGGCTAAGTGACTTTCCCAGGGGGACACAACTAGTAAGTGTCTGAGGAAAGATTTGAACTCAGGAAGATGAGTCCATACCAGTCCATAAATATTTATTAAGCTCCTACTGTGTGCCAGGTACTGTGCTAAGCCCTGGGAATACAAAAGGAGACAACGGACAGCCCCTACTCTCTAGGAGCTCACTATCTAGTTGGGGAGACAACAAGTAAACTAATGTGAACAGCATGCTATATAGAGGAAGAAATGGAAATAATTAAAAGAGGGAAGGCACCAGAATGAAGAGGAGTTGGGAAAAGCTTCATATAGATGATAGGATTTTAGCTAGGATTGAAAGAAACCAGAGATGAGGAAGGAGAGCGTTCTAAGTGTGGGGGGCAGCTGGAGATGGAACGTCTTCTTCCAGAGTCAGCAAGGAGGCTAGTGTCACTGGATCAAAGAGAACTCAGGGGAGAAACATAAGAAAATTGGAAAGGTGAGGATGAGAGGAGCTGGGTTATAAAGAGCTTTAAGTGTCCAACAGGATTTTATTATTTGATCCTGGAGGCGATGGGGAGCCACTGGAGTTTATCAGGAGGGAATGGTGAGTAATTAGACCCACACTTCAGGAAAATCACTTTGATGGTGCAATGGAAGATGAATTGGAGTAGGGAGACTTGAGGCAGGCAGACCTACCAGCAGACTATTGCAATATCCCAAGCAGGAAATGATGAGAGCATACACCAGGGTGGTAGCAGTATCAGAGGAGAGAAGGGGGAATATTTGAGAAAGATTACAAAGGTAAAATCAACAGATTGGTTACGGTGGAGGAAATTGAGAATGAAATCTGGGCTGTTACCCTAAAGAACTGAAAGGATGGTGTTGCCTTCTATTGTTACAGGAAATGGCAAGAGGGTCTAGGGGGAAAAGATGTGGCCCTACCCTCCTCCTTTTTGCTTCGGCAGAGTGAATTGCACTTGGTTGGGTTGTGCTCTGCAAATCAGATCTCATCGGATCTTTCGCCTCAAATCCACCTCTCTTTCAAAATTCCCAATTACTGTCAAAGACACCACCATTCTTCCAACCACCCAGCTTCATATAATCCCTCAATCCTATTCAGTTCCTCATTCTCTCTAATCTCGCTTATTCATTTCACTGTCAGATCTTGACATTTGTCAAGAAACATTTCTTTCCACATTTCTCTTGTCTTTTCCTTCTTACTCACACAACTCTCCCCCACCTCCAACTAGTTGAGGCCCTTCTTGCCTGGACCATTGAAATAAATGGCCCCCTAACTGGTCTTCCCGACTGAATTCTCTCCTTCAGTAATCTATTTTCCACATAGAAGTCAAAGTGATTTTCCTAAAGAACAAGTCTGAACATATCAGAATGCTGAGTAAACTAGTTCCTTGTGGACTCTAGGATCAAATATTGCATCTTTGTCACCCTTAAAAATATTTTTAATAATAGTGGTTAACCTTTATATAGCAATTTAAGATTTGCAAAGCACTTTACAAATATCATCCCATTTTGTCCTCGTAATAACCCTAGGAGGGAGGCGCTATTATACCCATTTTACAGATGAGGAAACCAAGGCAGAGCACGATCAAGTGGCTTGCCCGAATCTGAGGCAGAATTTAAACTCAGGTCTTCCTGACTCTGAGACCAGCATTCTATCCACTGTAACATCTAGCTGCCTTGCTTTTATGTAAGTTTTGTAATGTACATAAGCATTAATACAGTAGTATATTGCATAAATTATTAATAATTAAATATACATAACAACAAGGGGCCTGCTCAAAAATGTTTACTTCACAAGGATGTGCAGTCAAATAGGTTAGAAAGCCAGTGGTCTCTTAGGTAATTAAAATTTTCCTCTAAGAAAAGTGCTCTTTCTTCTCTGGATACTGACTCTGAATTTTTTGCTCATTTAGGTGATTTCTCTTGTCACTCAAATCATATTTGGAGATATGTTTGATAACCACCTTTTTAATGGACTGTACAGAGAAACTTATCACGACAATACAGAACATAATATGACATCACAGGCGTTGTGTCTTCTCAGATCCCAGGATCAAGGGACCTCAGAGGCCAGCTAGCCCAACCCTCTTATTTTACAGGTGAGGAAACTGAGGCCAAGAGGTAAAGTAGCTTGCCCCCAGAATCATACAGCTAGGAATGGCCAGAGTTAGGATTTCTACCCAGAGCTTTCTGACTCTGTGGCCATTGCTCTATTTACTGTATCTGTTGTCCTTCCTTCTTCTTTCTTGTAATATATAAAATGATCACTGAAAAGTACTCCAAGAAGAGGAAGCAATGAAAATGACTTCTCCAATCATTAGGTTGTTACTATTTTACATAGAGTAGTAGATAGAACATTTGACTTGGAGTCAGGAATTACGGTTACTGGCCAGTCATATCTGCCTCTCCATGACACCGTCAGCGGTTTTCTTGACAAAGGTACTGCAGTAGTTGGCCATTTCCTTCTCTAGTTTATTTTATGGATGAGAGTATTGACGTCAGGAAGACCTGAATTCAAATCCTGCCTCAGACATTTACTAGCTGGGTTGACTTTGGGCAAGTCATTTAACTCCTTGGCCTCAATTTCTGATAGAACTAGATATTCCTTAAGACTTCTGCCTTTAAATTCTAACTTTAAGTCTTTGATCCTATAATCTTTATGGCCCTAGGTCCCATTTAGTTCTCAACAATTGCCAGACTGATGTCATTCATTCATCTCAGCATACAGGGCAGCTTAATTGACATAACATCCAAAGGGAATCTCATGTTCCTTTGGATCCCAGAACAGCAATGAGCAGGTGATAGTAGTTCACGAAACAGGATCTTCTCCCTTCAGCCAAAGGAGGGGAAAAAATGAAAGTGAGCCAAGCCCTAAGTGAAAGGAATATGGATGATGGAAAGTCCCTACCCAGGAGAGAATGTGGTGCATTCCAAAAGTGGCCTCCCTGTTTTACTTGGAGCTGAGTTTTTGGTTTTTCCATAAAAATCTATGGAAAATACAGCAAGGGAGAGAGAGAAAAAAAAACATGCCCTCACTTCTGATTGGGAGATCTTAGCTGGCTGAATCTTGAGATAGTATAAGCTTCTTATGGTAATTTCATTGGCAAACCAGTCTGGACAATGATGGGGGAGAAAAGAATTCATTTGTCTGGTCAATATTACTGTCTGAATAAATATATTTGGCTGAGGGTAATCTGCTTGCACATAGTTTGAGAATGAAGACAATCAACTTTTAAAACAGCTGCCGTTACTGAAAATACTTTGCTAGCAGCAGAATGTTTTAAAGCCAGGCACAGTGTGGGGCTGCTGAAGCATCTCATATTTAATTTACAACTTCAACTTCAAAAGAGGTGTGATTTCATGAGCATGGTTCTCCCACTACCAGACCCAGATTCCAACTCCTCCGCACTTCAGGAAATGGTTTCATGAGTTTCTGTGGCCAAAAAAATTTTTTTAATTGAAAATTTTAAAAGAATACATATTTATATACATATACATGTATATATGTATGCATATTTATGAAATACATATATATGGATACATACATGGGAAACAGTCTTCTGGTGAATGAGACTTTCTAAACTTAGAATTAATTTACAAATATGGCTAAACACGCAAACATATGGAGAAACAACTGATTTTTTAAAATGTGCATATTGTCTCATCCTTAAGCAGACTAAAATTTTTTATTCTTTTGCTAAAATTTAAAAGCTAATATTCAGAAATAGCAGCGATTTTTAAGATATTCAAATGTAAAATTGTCAACTGATTTGGAACACTGGCTCGGTTCTATTTATGGTCCTTCAGTGAAAGACTATGGAATCTCAGAACTGGAAACAGATCTGAGAGTTCATCTCCAAACCACCTCTTAGGATGATTGTGAGCATGAAATGAGATACTATTTTAAGGCATTTAGCACATGGTAGGAACTTGATAAATGCTTGTTTCCTTTCCTTTACTCTACAAAATCTCCAACAGTTGGTTATCTTGCCACTATATGTAGGGACCTCCATAAGGAACCAACAGCTTCTTGAGGTAGTCCATTCCACCCTTAGAACATCTGACTTTTTAGGAAGTTTTCCTTCTGTTAAGGGAAATCAGTCTTCCTGCAACTTCAGTCTGTTATTTCCATGTCTATGCTCTAGGGTCACATAAAACAAGCCCTTCACTTCAAATATTTAGGAACAAGTCTTACTCCCTTAAGTCTTCTCTGATTATCACTGGCATGATTTCTTGAGTCCTCATCACCCTGGTAGCCATGTTCTGGGCTCACTCCAAATTGTCAATATATTTTCGTCTTGCTTGGGGGAGATGGCATGGTACTTTAGAAAGAACACTACCATAGGAATCAGAGAATCTAGGTTCAAGTCCTAAGTGGATCATGGGCAAGTCTAGATTTAGACTCATCTGTAAGAGGGTTGGACTATATGGCTTTTGAAATCACTTCCAGCACCAGATCTATAATTCTAAATAAAATAGAACTATAGCCTTCTTTACTCTACACTGTGCCTAATATACAGTCTGAGACCACATGACCTTTTTTACATGCTATGTCATACTATTGATATATACTCATTATTTCATAATGAGTTTGCAGCCACTAAACACCTAGGTCTATTTCATCTGACTAGTTGTCTAATCCAAATTCTAATATATTGTACTATTGTAATTATAAGTACTATTTTAATAATAGTACTTATAATTAACAATTATAAGTACTATTGTACTACATTATAATATACTGTTATAAATGAGCTTTTGAACTGAAACACAGGACTTTATATTTATTCCTATTAAGTTTAACTTTGATTCAGTATATCTGTTGGAGTTCTTTTAGATAACAGTTGTACTATTCAACATATTACCTATTTCTCTCTCTCTCAAAAAAAAAAATATGCTTCAGTATGCACACAGAGTTCATCAATTCTCTCTCCAGAGGTAGATAGTATTTTTCATCATGGGATTGTCTTAGATCAGAGCAGCTAAGTTTTTCGCAGTTGATCATTGTACAGTATTGCTGTTTCTGTGTACGGTGTTCTCCTGGTTTTTCCCACTTCACTTTGCATCAATTTATGCATCTTCCAAGGTTTTCTGAAATGATCCTGCTCATAATTTCTTGTTAGCCTATTTCTTCTAACCACCAATCACCATTCTCTGTCTTCGAAACTTCAGCTAGTTCTGAACCTACCTTCACATTTCTCCATCTTGTCTGAAAATATATTGTGAGATACTGTCAAATACCTTGATGAAATCCAAGGAAGAGAAAGCTTTTAATTCTTGGAAATGAGTAGAAATACATTTTGTGTGTTATGGAATATGATGGAATCCATGCAAATACTTGGAGGTGGGAGAGGGCAGAACAAGAACAGGAACACGAAGAAATACAATTTGCCTGAAGAGTAGAGTGGTTGACGATGAGTCATATGAAATAATGCTGGAAAAGGAGGTTGGAAGTAAATTGTGGTGGGCCTTAAAGGCAAAACTAAGGAGTTTGCATTTAATTTAGAAGCAGTGGGAAATTACTGAAGGCTTTTGAAAAGAAAAGTAAAGTGATGAGAGCTGTACCTTAGCTCTTGGTTCAAGAATATAATTGTTTCCTATTGCATAGTTTGAGAAACTTACTGATTGTTGTTGTACTATTAAATAGTATGACCTACATGTGATTTTCTTTCTTTCTTCAAATAATATTTTGTTTTGTTTGTGGTTGTTTTGGTTTTGGTTTTCTTTTCTTTTCATTAAGAAAAAGGTTATTTGGTTGTGCTAGTTTTTAAAGGGACAGCTGGGTGGCACAGTGACTAGAATGCTGGATCTGGAGGCAGAAAGATTCATCTTCCTGAGTTCAAAACTGGGCTCGGAAACCCTGGGCAAGTCACTTAATCCTGATTGCCTCAGTTTCCTCATCTGTCAAATGAACTGGAGAAATAAATGGCAAACCACCCCAGGATCTTTGCCAAGGAAATCCCACACAGGATCATGAAGAGTCAGACATGACTGAAAATGACAGGACAACAACAAAAGTTCTTAAAAATTAATTTAAACTTAGATGTTTTGTCAATTTTTTTCTGATTTTGTTGTTGCTATTTTATGAAGTTTTCAATGGGTCTATTCCTTTTCTGACTACTTTTTCATGATGTATCATTTTATACTTCTAATATTTCTTTCTTATTTTCATATTCAATATTTCTTTTGATATTTCATCATCTTAATGAATCATAATTAGTGCAGTTATTGGATTTATGGATTAATTATAATTTTTTAATTTTTCTATTACAAACAAATCTGCTATGAATGCTTTTATACAGGTTTTTATTTTAAATAGAACCCTTAGAATATAGTGTAAGGAGAGGGACCATTGATTTAAGAGTTTAGGAACTGTCATTGCATATTGCAATGTAGCCTAGTGATCATGCCCTTCAAATCAGGAGGAGCTGTGTTCAAGTTTTGTCTCTAGTTCATACTAAGTCGCTGTAGGTAAGTCGTTTAACCTCTCAGTGTTAGATATAATTCTTTAAGATTAAAAAATCCATATTACATACATAAAAGATACATATATAGATAATAGATACATATTCAAAATCAAAGTTAAATAGATTTACTCTGATTCCTAGGAAAATTTTTAAATGGATCATTAAAGAGACAATCTATTAAGGGAAGCAATGATTACCAAGAGTCAGTGGGGTGTCAAGAATGATCATTCCAGACTTCACTTTCTTTTGACAGGATTACTAAAGTAATAGATGAGAGGAAATGCTATGGATATAATTTACCTAGACTTTTAGTGATTCTTTTTGATAAAGTATCTAATACTAGTCTTATGAAAAATAGAGAGAGATATAGATTAGATGATAATACAGTAGAGATAGCTGGGCCCAATGAGTAGTTGTTAATAGTTCGATGTCAGTATGACTAGAAGTCTCCAGGGGAATATCCCAGGGATCTGTGCTTGACCCTGTGCCATTTAACATTTTTATTAATGATGTGGATAAAGTCATAGATAGGATAACTTATTTGCAAATGACACATAACTGGAAGAGATAGCTAACAGAGTGAATGGATGACAGAAGATCTTGACAGACAAGAGTATTGGGCTAAATATAATAAGTAGATAGGCACTCTAGATGAATGTAAAGTCTTGCTTTTGGATACAAGAAAATCCACTTCCTGTTTATGAGATGAGGGAAATATGGCTGGATGGCAATTGTTGTGGAAAAAAAAAAAGGATTATAGGGCTTAGTGGACTACAAGCTCTATATAATGTAGCAGCCAAAAAAAACCCCAAAAACAAACCTGATGTGATCTTGAACTTCATTAAGAGAGGCTTGCTTTTGAGAACCAGAGAGTCCCATGATACTCCATCCTTATGAAATCTCCTCTGTAGCATCACGCTCAGTTCTGGATAACACAATGTAAGAAGGTCACTGATGAACTGAAGAAAGTCCAGAGAATGACAGTCAGGATGCTGAAGAGCCTTCAGTCCATAACAAGTTCAAGGAACTGGGCAGGTTTCATTTGAGTAAAAGGAAGATTTAGAGAAGGATAACTGGCTTCAAGTATTTGAAGAGCTGCCATGAAGAAAAGGAATTAGATGTGTTATTTTGCCCCAGAGAACAGAACCAGCAAAAATGGGTACAAGTCCCTAAAGAGACAAATTTTGGGTTGATGTCAGGGAAAAAAATTCTAATGCGAGCTATCCAAAGATAGAAGAGCCTGCTTTGAAAGATGGTGGGTTAGCCCTCTTGGGAACTCTTCAAGCAGAAAATCGCCTATCAGAGATGTTTTATAGTGGGGACTCCTTTGTGTGTGGTTTGGACAAGGTGGTGCTGAGGTCTTTTCGGACTCTCAAATTCCATGACTCTATGAACTGCACCTGTCTAGTGAGATAGTCTTCTCACCAAGAATTCACTGCTAATGAAACCAACAAAATCCCAGGTCCAGAACAAAACAAAATTATATATTGTGATATTGCTTTAAGAAAATTGTTTTTGGCAGCTATAGGAGAGATAGACTGGAGGTGGGAGAATCTAAAGGCAGAGAGACTGGGAAGAAAGTCAAGGGAAGGGTTGTTCAGTGCATAGAGCACTGGCAGGAGTCAAGAGGACTTGAGTTCAAATCCAGTCTCAAACACTTGCTAGCTAGGCAACCCTGGATGAATCATCTAATCCTGATTGCTTCAAAAGTCAAGGGAAAAGGTGAGGAGGACTTAAATTAGAGTTCTAGCATGTGAGGAGAGAAGTGGGAACATTTGCCTGAGATGTAATGGAAGTAGAATCAATGAGACTTGACAACTGGTTGGATGAGGGAAAATGAAAGTGGGCATAGGAAAAATCAAAGATGATTATAAGGTTTCAGGCCTGAGTGCCTGGGAGATTGGTGGCACCTTCAATAGAAATGGAGAAGTCAGGGGGTGGTAAAGGTTTGGAGGAAAAAATGACTTTAGGACATGTTAAGATTGCCATCTAAATGGAGATATCTAGCCGGAGACTGGAAATTCAAGATTACAATTCAGAATGAAAGTGGAAGTGCATGGATTTAGGAGTCATCTGTATCTTCCTATAGGACATCACATCTCCAACAGGAGGCATTGACCCTGCCCCCCAAAAAAACCCCAAAACCAAAAAGGAACTTGCTCTTGATGAACCTATGCTGCCTAACAAAGATCATCACTTCTCTGTGTCTTCTGGAAAATTGAATTAAGAAGTCATGATCACTGACTTAAGACTTGAAAAATACCTTTCTGGGTGGGGGGGATGAAAATTGGAATTTACCCATTTCTAGACATAGGGACATTGAAAGAGATCCCAGAGGTCATCTAATCCAATACCCTTTTTCTACATGAAATAACTGAGGTCTAGAAAGATAAAATGACCTATCTAAGCCAATATAGACAGTAAAGGGCATAGCTTGGATATCGTAGTTGGTAGTACACTATAGGAAATTATAGGCTGACACATTGAGCTTGATAGGTATAAATATATCCTTGGGAAATGCTACCCTGACAGAGCTGGATTGCTTTTAGGGTAGAGACCTAGCAGAATAGGAACCTATGAGACTCCTCCTCCATCCTCTTCTCTATCACTCTACAGTTAGAGGAGGAAAGAGATCCAAATAAATTGAGCACATGTGAGATTGGGGAACAGATTTCTACCCTGCTGCTACTTCAAACTTTCTTAATTTTTAAGAAAGGTCACCAAAAATGACTCAGAAATCACATCCCCAAGTTATCTCAAGATACTGAGATATAGTTTTCTAAATCTTTTTTTATTCAGTCTTAATTTTTCTCAACTTATCTGCTGCATTTGACATGACCTACATTTCCTGGTATTTTCCCCTCCTTTCCCCTTCCCAGAGAACCATCTTTAAACAAAGAATAAAAAAAGGCGGGGGGTGAGTTAAGAGGGAGGTGAGTTAACCAATACATTAAGAGTCTGACATTATATATGGATGTTCCACAGCCATAGTCCTCCTCTTTGACAAATAAAGTAGGGAGTCCCCTTCTCATTTCTCTCCTTGGAAGCCAAGTTTGGTTATAATCTTATCAGATTATATTATATTATATCTTATCAGTTTATAATCACAGGAGGAATCATGTCTATAGGAGCTTGTAGGTGACAGTATTAGAAAAAATACCTCCCACCCCCTTTGAGTTATCCTGAGAATACTGGAAGTAAAGTAGTGGCAATTTCAGATCACTGTGGGTATTATGTCCTAGGTTTGCTAACTTCACTTTGTGTCATGTAATATGTCTTCCAAGTATCCTTTGTATTAATTGTTTTTTCAGTATAGGACAGTAATATTACTAGCTATGTGACCCTGGACAAGTCATTGCTTACCTTGGTTTCGTCATCTGTAAAATGAGCTGGAGAAAGAAACAGCAACTACTCCAGTATCTTTACAAAAAAACTCCAGATGGGGTCATGAATTGGTCACAAAGAGTCAGACACAACAGAAACAACTGAACAACAATCACAAAAAAATATTCCATTCCATTCATATTCTACAGTTAGACATTTCCTAATATCTTGTCTACTTTGTTTCCAATTCAGATACATTTTTCAGTGAACATTCATGTTAGATGCTTTACAGCTAGGTCATTAATTTTGTGTGTTTGAGTCTCTCCTAGCTGGTCTTCATTCAATAACTATCATTTTTTAAAAGCTGCTAACAACTGTGCATTTTATTTTCCCCTGTGGAAATTCTCTCTTGCATAAGGTGACAGGTTGACCTACTATTTTTTAGGATACAAAACGCTAAGAAGCAAATAAAGGAAGCCATCTTGAGTAATTTATTAACACCATAGAAGAGGAGAAAAAGTTGTATATAGAAAAGAATAATAAGGCTATGTGATCCAGTACAGGGACCTCAAACGTATGGTCCCTCTTCTAATGCTGAGTTATTTGCCGCTCCTTAAGTTATATGATGTAGTCAGGGCTTTGCTGAAGCTGTCTCCAACCCACTTGAGAGACAGTTGATTGGTAAAATTTCAATATGAGAGTTTTGTGGTTCAATCTTTTTCAGTCATGTCCAAATTGTAGTGATTCCTTTTTGGGATTTTCTTGGCAAAGATTCTGGAATGGCTTACTATTTCCTTCTCCAGCTCATTTTACAGATGAAGAAATTGAGGCAAACAAGGTTAAATGACTTGCCTAGGGTCACACAGCTAGTAAGTGTCTGATGCCAGATTTGAACTCAGGAAGATGAGTCTTCCTGACTCCAGGCATAATACTCTATCCACCTCACCACCTACTGCCTAGATTTCATGACCCTGAAATGGAAATACATGTTCTACTTACTTTCATTAAATTAAAAGGTCTATCATGCAAATACAGGATGTCATCTTTGTCATCACCAACATCAGCAGTAACACCAATAAGGAAAAGTGCTTCATTTTAAACTTAGTCAACTAAGTTTCTAAGGAAGTTGGCAAGCCAGAGAGGTCTGAAAGAAATAATATCGGTCAGAGCTGCTGACTATTTACAGAAATGACCCAAGAGTTGCTGAGTTGGTTTTGCTGTATGGCAAATTATTATGTAGCAATTTCACTTTCATTTTAATTTTCAGACACTAATTATAGGGTGAGGCAAAATTGAGAAGGAAAGTTTTCCTCCACTTCCCATTGTGGTTGCAAAGGAAACTTGCTCACTCTTTTTCTCCCAGTTGCCATGTAATACGGTTCTTCATGTGTGATTTTAATCATACACATTAAAAAAACGTTAAAGAAAATATGGCCTAGGCATGGCTAACTTTTGTTTTGTAGGTTGTTGCTAGAGTTTATTTGATGAATATTTCCAGCAGTAAATGTAGCCACTGAAACCCAGTTAACAAGAATTAGAGTTTATCTAGATTTTTAAAAAATAGATTTAAAAAACCCCAAAGAATTAACTTAAGGGCTGCATTGCTCTGCTAGAAATGTAGAAACCTTGGTATGTGACATTTTCCCCACCACAATGCATTTTTTCCTATCTTCTCATTTTCTTCTCTTTTTTCTTCTTACCTCTCTCTTTCTGCGTATCAGTCTACCGCTTTTAAACAGTTTTTAGATTGCTTTCTTCCAGGATAAAATTTGCATAAAGCTTTACATATGTCATCTAATTGGAGCTTTTCAACAATCCTGTGAAGCAGAAGCTATGATTATTCCCATTTCAAAGGTGAAGAAACAGAGGCAGAGAGGCTAGGCTATGTGCCAAGGGTCACATATAAGTAAGTGACTGAGACAAGGTTAAAATTCAGGTCTTTCTGATTCTAAGTCCTGTGTTTCTAAAAGACTAGAAATAAAGAAAACCCTTGCAATCTTATTCCACATCTGTTCTCTCTGAAGACCATATTATATGTTTATACTGACTGGGTGAATATGTGCAGGGGTCCTTCTGAATCTGATTTATTTTAGTATCTGTTTTTCACGAGATGAGCTCTCCATCTTCCTCCATATCCAATCAGTTGCTAAACCATGTTAATTCCCCTTCCACGCCATCTCTCGTATCCATCTCCAGTCTCTGTACACAATTACCTCTGAATTCATCACCCTCCCAGCTGGACGACTGCAATAGCGTCCTGCTTGGTTTTCGTGCTTCCTTTCTCTTACCCTTCTTCTATAACCATCCTCCATATTCCTGAAGTCCAGGTCTAACCATGCGACTTCCTTGCTTGGGAAGTTTCCTGGGCTTCCTCTTAAGAATAAATAAAATCTTGTCTATCATTAAAATGTCTTCACAATTTCTTTCCAGCCTGTTCCCAGATTTACTTCATTTTTCTCTCTCTGCTAGATTCTACCTTCCTCTAAACTGGTCTGCTCATACACATATACAAATATTCCATAGAATGAATCTCAGGCTTTTCCTCGTCATCTTTGCCCCTTCCAAACATTTCAAGGGTCAGCCCTAGTGTCAAGACCATCTCCTACGGAATGGCCTCTAATGATCCCTCTCTCTATTGAAGTTTACACCCAGTATACTTTCTTTGACCCCACAGTGAACTTAATGATGACTTCTTGAAGAAAGAAAGTTCCTTATGGGCTTGTTCTCAGGTTACAACTTGTCTGGGCACCTGTGTTCTCTGGGTATTCCTTGCTATCATTGCATGGTAACTATCTACTCTTCTCCCCTTTCTCAACCACCTGTATTTGTGGGAGTATACCTTGTTTTTTTGGTTTTTTTGTTTTTTTACAAGGGTCAATGCTTTGTAACTACTATCCTTGTTTTGCTATTTACATAAATGCTTTTTTTTTTTGGAGACAATGGGGTTAAGTGACTTCCCCAGGGTCACACAACTAGTAAATGTCTGAGATGGATTTGGACTCAAGTCGTCCTGACTGCAGGGCTGGTGCTCCATCTACTTTGACACCTAGCTGCTCCTCATAAATGCCTTTCTAAAAGCCAATAAACCACAGGCTGATTGTCAGGGGTAAAATCTGTCTCAGATGAAGTATTAAAGTGTTAGGAAGAGCAGCCATCCATGGGGTTACCATCTAGAACTTGGCTTAGCACTGTCTTTCTGAGGCCACAATCTACTAGAGCCAGTTCAAGTCGGGGGAGTGAGCTCAGAAATCGTGCTACGTTTACTTTTACTTATCTGTGTACCCATTTATTTCTCTTTTCCAGAAGAATGTAAGTTCACTGTGGGACAATTATTTATTTTTTTACTCTAAATGAATATATTTTGTGAGGGAGATTGACACATCAACCATGTACTTGGTAAGGAACAGAATTGACTTCTTTATGATTTTAATTACTATTATTAATGTAACAAGGGTCTGGCCAATGAGCCCAGTCCCTATAAGCAGGTGCACAGGGCTGTTGATGCAAATATCCAAATGAAAGAGATTTAGGAGCCTGCTTCTGAGAGAATCATGATGATGGTAATGGAGAAACTTTGGAACCTTCATAGACATTCTATAACTGGGTCTGGTCTAGTAACCATGTGTTATTGATCAGCAGCCTCTCTGATTGGCTTCAGCTGCAGAGGGGTGTGTGTGTGTGTGTGTGTGTGTGTGTGTGTGTGT
>CM053770.1:438904545-439004493 GCA_028658325.1 Potorous gilbertii
GCTGTGCAGGTCACCAGCCTCACTTCTCCTCCAGAGCCATCTGAATCCAGTGACCAAATATTCATCAGGATGACTGGAGATGACCCAAGAGGAGGCAATTGGGGTTGTATCTTGCCCACTCACAGCTAGTGAGTATCAAGTGTCTAAGGTGAGATTTGAATTCAGGTCCTCCTGACTACTGCACTGGTGCTCTGTCCACGGCACCACCCTATACTAATCAGATCAAAAAATATTCCTTTCTTCACAGGAACTTTGCATCTATGTTGTTTTAATATCTGGGCAAAAGTGCAAAATTCAAAACCAGTCAGGAAGTTTCAAAATGGTCAAATGTCTGAATCTGGAAAAAAGTAGGCAAATGAATGATTGAATTCTTGCAGATGTTTTTGCCCTGGGTAGCTACAGATGTTACTTAAAGGTTATTTTGCCATGTGTTTAACTACTTTGGACATTTATGAATAGCTTTAAAATTGAATGTGTTCCCCTGATTGGTGACAAATAGTTGGAAATGGAGCCATCCTTCCTTGGCAACATCAATAAATACCTCTGAAGAGGAATCTTTTCTGAACCCAGAGCCTTCAGAAGATTTTTGGCTAAGACCAACAAAAAAGTTCCAAAATATAATAAGATGTCTTCTGTCTTCCCCTTTTAATCATTTTTATGAAGGAGGAATCTAGGGATCTAAAGAAGGAATCTAGGCTTATGAGATCTTTAGCAGTCAGTTTTCCAATTCCTTGTGATTTCAACCAACTTAGTTAGAACCCAATGAATACCTTCTTTACACTCTCTTTTGCAATTCCTAATCATTTGGTAGCTGTACCTAACTTCCTTCACCAATCCTCACTAAATGAAACTCCCTCTACCTATGTAGGTTGGCACATTCTCTGCAATTTATAGTCCTAGAGGATTGCCTAGAGGATTGACAGTCAAAGTGGAATTTGTTTTTGTGTGGAAGTCCTCAGAAAGTACCCTAATAAAATCATAGACATTTGGTTATTATGGCTTTTGACAGTAAAACAGAAAAGCAGCAGAAATGATGAATTTCATAAGTTTTTTTCACCTTTAACTTAAATAATTTAGGAATATTTGGAAAAATGATTGAGGTAACATACTTGACAAATATGTATTATATAAAAACTGGATGAAGAGTTGAGCTTGCATTTACTATTTTGCAACATTTTGAGAGCTCACTGAAGAAAAAGCTCAAAATATTTCAGTATGAGTGTAGGTTGATTGCTTGCATTCAAATCCATGATCAAAATGCGAGAGTGACAATAATGAAAAATAAATAGAATCATCTATAATATACTTGAATAATAAACTAAACACGTACCTTGATTCCCTTCAAGCTAGATCAAAGGGAAGGCATTCAAAAGGGCTCTCTTTCTCTCCTGGCTGGATGACATCTGATAAGAGACAATGCCTGGAGGACAGAGGCTTCAGGTCGCCTTCTTATCTCAAGCCAACATGTGACTCCATAGAAGATAGATAACGCATTTATTAAGCGCTTACTGTATGCCAGACACTGTGCTAAGAACAGGGAATAAGTAACACAAGCAAATCCTAATAATAATAAGAGAATCCCTGCCATCCTGGAGTTTACAACCCAATGAGAGAAGACAGCACATAAAAGAAGTTGCAAAAGGGAGTGAGGAGAGAAAAGGATCCAGAAGGCATCCAAAGAGTCATGGGCTGAACCAGGTTTGGAGTAAACACAGATGATGCAGGGGCTTCTCAAAAATAGGTTCAGGAATGATGTCAGCATGGGGACGGGGGAGTGGGTGACAAGGGGAGGAGGGAGCTGAGGAGGGAGAAGAAACTAGCATGAAGCTAGACACTAGAGTAGAGGTCCAGAAGCAGTGTGGGACGTGATGGCTTTGTGAAGGGAATTATGATTTTTATAATAATCAACATAATATTGTAAGGAATATACTACTAGATTAGTTTTTTAAAGAATATCCTCTCTTGTGAGAGAGTTCACAATGCAGCTTAAAATAATCAATTCAACTTTGGCAAGGCTCACAATCACTGGCATCTTTGTGCCTGCTTCCCTGAAGTGAAACGAATCAAAGACTGTAGAACCTGTTCCCATCATAGAACCAAGTAATGACCCCCAAGGACTTGAGCAATATTGCTCCCGTAAGACTCCAGAATTGTTGTATTGTCTTCCATTTCTGGATTTGTTGTGGAAAACTGCTCAAGCCTAGGAAAACATTGTAATCTGCCTTCTCTTCCTCCCTTCCCACTTGTGATTTATGTATGTAATCTGTTTTCACTTCAGCAAGGTAGAATTTTGATCAGGAAAATTCCCAATTTGCAAATCTGTTTCTCATAATGAAACTAATTAAATGGTCACTTGATTACTGGCACTTTGTGGTCTACTGTTCTTTCATTCTCAGGTAAGAGACTGGCCAGTAAAATCCTGTTAACTAACAGCCAGAACCAGGTTTTGGAGTAATCAAAACAGGAGTCTGGGAGTAAGTGAAAACAGGGTTGGGCTCTTTGCTGTCATCATTGTTCTTTCACTTTGGTGAAGGAAATTGGAGACTGTGACCTTATCAATACCAGAAGGTCAGGAGAACTGCCGGAGTGCCTGGCTCTGATGACCTGATGATGAGAGGAACTCATCCAGAATCACTGCCATATTTGCACATGAACTTGGTGGGACCAATTCTATATAGAATGCATATTCAACTTAAGCCTACTCTCTCCAGAGACTGAGACATTATCCCGAAGGATGTGCCTCCACAGTGTTGGATAGAAATGTTTGTATGTTTGTTCTTGCCACATCTTCCATGCTAGTATCCTTTTGTAAAAGCTAATGGATATTAATTGGTTAAATGGAACTAGAGGTGACTAACAGTGGGGGCACTTATCACAGTGGTGCAGAATGTTTAATAAAGATGCTGATTGGCCAACTGAGGGGAACGCATTGAGAATGGCAACTTGCACTATTAGCAGTAAAGAAGACACCTTCAGTCCCTCAGGGGTATCCCTAGAACCTAGAGGGAGATAGGCAGCCTACCTTGCTCTTTGAGAGTGAGCCCAGAGCACGTTCAGTACATGAATAATACTGAACAATTGTAGACTATTTTTCAGTGTGCTTTCAAGTTTATTATCTGACTTGATCCTTAATCCCATGAGGTAGAGAAGGCAGAGATTACCCCTATTTACAGAGGAAACTGAGACTCATCAGAGTTTAATGAAGTGAGGCAAAGGAAGTTCTCCTAACTCTCCCTCCCTCTCTCTCGCCCTCTCTCTTTCTTTCTCTCCCTCCCTCTCTGTCTCTCTCTCCCTCCCTCTCTGTCTCTCTCTCTCTCCCTCCCTCTGTCTCTCTCTCTCTCCCTCCCTCTCTGTTTCTCTCTTCCTCCCTTTCCCTCTCCCTCCCTCTCTCTCTCCCTCTCCCTCCCTCTCTGTCTCTCTCTTTCCCTCTCTGTCTCTCTCTGTCTCTCCCTCCCTCCCTCTCTCTCTTCCTCCCTCTCTGTCTCTCTCTGTCCCTCTCTCTCTCTCCCTCCCTCTCTCTCTCTCTCTCTCTCTCTCTGTAATTGTAGAACAGCTGGATTTCATCTCCTCAGAGTGTGTGGAATGTATGGAATGTCCCTCCTTATCTGCTACAACGTGGAGAAGACCCTGACACTTGCACAGGACGGTTTGAGAAGTCTCCCCACTGACAGGGCTTGGGAGGATCCTTGACCAAGTAGATTCCACGACCTACTGAGGAAGGCCGAGATGCAGGCGAGCTTTGGGAACCGCTCGGAGAAACTCGTTTTGACTTTTCTCCCAGGGCTTCCACAGCCGGCCAGCCCCCAGGTTAACTGGGGAGGAAAGCGCAGCTGCCTAGACCTCTTGGGGGAGCACTAAGCCTTCTGAACCCGAGAAAAGGAAGAAAGAGCAGGAAGGGCTAGGGAAGCTGCCCACTGCTCTCACCTGCCCCGGGGCAAGAGGGCGGCGAGAGGGAGGAGAAGGAGGAGCCAGCAGTGGGCCGGGCTGGGGTAGGGAGACAAAGTGAAACTCCTGAAAGTTGCTCAAAGCGTGGAAGGCCTGGCCCAGGGAGGGGCATTTGGCGGTTTTCCCCTACAGCTCCCTGCCTCCGGAGTCCGGGCCAACTGGGCGGCCGCCAGCGGTCTCCTCCTAGGGGAGCAGGCGGGGGCAGATCCCGAGCCTGGACAGCTCGGGGCTCCGATCCCGGCGCTCGGGCTGGGTGGCTGGCAGCACCCGGGGAGGCTGCGGCGCTCGTCGCGGCCCTCTCCCTGCCCATGAGGACAGCTCCCCATGGCTCTGAGCAAAGGGCTGCGGCTGCTCCGGAGGTTCGATCTCTCCGGGGAGAGCAGCACCCTGCTGGAGGCCCGCAGCCGCCCAGACTGCCTGCTCTTCGAGGCCGGCACGGTGGCCACGCTCAGTAAGTGCTCTCCTTCCTTCCCCGGACTCTCAGGGCGCAGACCTTCCTGGGCCGGGCAGGCGCGTGTCCTGGAGAGCCGGGCAGCGCACGGGCAGCGCCGCTGGGGGAGGGAGCCCACTGCCCGGGACGGGGGAAGAGAGGCACTGCCCCGAAAGCTCGCCCCGGGGCTGCTTGGCCAAGGTCTGCGATCCCCTCCGAGGTGATGGTGCCCAGGGCAGCCTAGCCTCGGGCCGGGTGGACACTCTGGGAGCAGACTTCTCTTGAGAAACCCAAGAATGCAGAGGCTTTGAGAAGCTTGTGGTGTATGAGTGGGAGGGAGTTGGGGAAGGCAGTGTGGATTCCAGCGCCCTTCCAAGTCAGCCTTAGAGCCCCTCGGGTCAGACCTTCCCTAAAGTGACTTCTCTCCATGCTGCTCTGCCCAGTCTGGGTTTGGGTTTGCCCGCTGGGCTAGAGGGATCCTCTGTGGGTTATGGGAGGAGGAGGTGGGGGGGCATCACCAGCGCCCCAGCAGGGAGAGCGCAAGCCTTTGGTGCCGGAAACCAGGAAATACTATGATCTGAAAGATTTGACCCCTTATCGAGATTGAGCTGCTGTGCCAACTCCGTGTGTGTGTGTGTGTGTGTGTGTGTGTGTGTGTGTGTGTGTGTGTGTATGTGTGTGTGTGTGTGTGTGTGTATGTATGTATGTATGTATGTGTATCTTCCCTACACCTGTTTTTGGAACAAATGATTACAGAAGGAAATGCTGTGAGCCGCGTGCGTAATAGGTACATTGGTAAGTGGATAATAGGTACATTATGGAAGCCTTGCTGCTCCAGGTCAGCAAAATACATGTTGAAGAAAACTCAGCACACTCGAGTACAGAGTTTGGCTGGCTGTAAGGACCAGTACTAGATCCTTGCCAATACAATGGGTACATGTCTGGGTTCTTGTTGGCATCGAACTTGACCTTGATCTCTAAATACTGTGATAAGTATAAATTTTTTCAGGTAGAACCACCCCGGTTGAATTTGCTACTAGCATCTGTGTGAAGGATTCAAGCAGTAAGTACTTCTAAGTGTTCTAAATTAGTCAAGATTGTGGAACTTTTTAAAAACTTTTTTTTCCCAAGTGTAGATAAAGCCAGAGATTCCACTTTACAAGTCTGCTGAACTTGTGAACTTGTGCATATATAACTGACTAACTCATAAGTGGAGAGAAGATGCCATGTTTCCTATTTTTTCTTGAAATTTGTGTGGCATGCTAAGTTCATTGCATGCATTGGTAGATGGTTGTGTAAACATTTTTAGTATATAAACAATTTGATATGTGTATGAGCTATCTGTCCAACTAAAGTGTAAACTTTTTAAAGGTACCATTTCTTTAGTTATTCTCCTCCTCCCCAAAAATGTCATTAAAAATGAAGTACTTTTTTTTGAGATTTTTTTTTGTATGTACAAGTTTTTGTTTCTTGTCTTTGAATTTAAAATATTCAATTGGTTCACCTCTATGAAATGCAAGCTCTTTGTGGGCAAGGACTGTTTTTTTCTATTCTTTTGTTTTTAATCTTCCTGTTTCCTAGGACTGTGCTTTTCACATGATAGGTGCTTAATAAATATTTGTTAAATTGAGAGATATATGTAATGCTCCTTATCTCAGTCCCAACCTGATAACTTCCATGTTCCTCTATGGAAGCCCAAATTGAGCTATTTGGTGGTATCTCAAAAGAGAAAAGAGATAGACATTTCCATTCCAAGTTTGATTCCCAGGAACATTTGAGATGATTAATTTTTTTTTGCACATTTACCTAAACACAGTAGGATTGCACAAAGTGACTTTCGAAAACATATACAAATTTGTGTTTCCATTTAAAGTGTTAAGATATGCTTTTGAGAGAATGGGAGAGGTGGTTTTACAGCCGAGTTAAAAGATTCAGATAAACATCATCAACAACTTAAGATTTCATTACTTCAAATGTGAATAGCTCAGTTATGAGTTGAAGCAACAGAAAGCACATTTTTCAATATGAAATTAATTTTGTGATTATGCCTTCCCAAGGTGTTTTTATATCAGTAAGTCAGATACTAGAATATTTCTTATGATAAAGAAATTGTCATATCAAGCCACATCATTTTTTTTTTTTAGTCTTTCAAATTTGTCGCTTAACCTAGCATTGTTTGGTTTTGTTTTAACCTGGAAATCTTGGACTGGTATTTATGGTACACTGTTATCTTTATTTTTCTTAAATGAAATTGAGTTAAGCTGTAGCATTTCATTGGTAATACTAGCTTCAAAAAAGTCATTTCTTCATACTTCTCTGCTAAGGTTAGGAGCAGTCTTTTCTTAGAGAAGTAGTCTGTTTAATCCTTTAAAAAAATAAAGTATAAGTTGATTAGACACAGAAATGTTTGAAAAAATAATTTCTTCCCACTAAAAGTGTCCATTCATACAGCTTATGGGTTGAAAGTTTTCTTTGAATTTTCCTCTCAGCAAAACTAGAATGGTTCCATTTTTATTTTTTAATTTTCTTACATGAACAAAACTCTTTTTTTCTCTCTCACCTCCCCATGGCGGGGAGAAAGGACAAAACCCTTGTAATGATAGGCATACTTAAGCAAAACAAAGTCCCATACAATTCTTTGATTTAAAAAAACAACATTGAGTTAGAAGATTGTTCTGGAAAAATTTTTGCCACTGCCATTGGGTACTTTCAAGTTTCAGGGCAATGTCTTTTTCGATTCAGTTGGCAGAGCCTTTGGGGCATCTCCGTTTTGTTTTTCTGTGCTCATTATCCCTTGTGATCTGTAGGTAGTTAGCTCAGTTTTAATACAGGACTGATGAAGTCACTGGCATTGATTGGATTCTCCCAAGTGAGTTTATTTCTCTCTTCTGTGGCCACAGAGTGTGATCTTAATCCTGACTAGCCATCTTGCAAATACAGATTGTTGGTTGAATGGGACTCTGGGTGAGAGTTGAATGAATCATCTAAATCCATCTGATCTCACTGAAGGACTGGTTTTGATCACTGGCCCTCCCAGACAGCAAATTAGTAAGTAGCATCATCTCTGGCTTTATGGAGAGCCAAGCAGCACAATGAAAAGACAATATTGTTTAGTGCAGAGAACTGAGGATTTGGAATCAAAAGATTTGAGTTCGAATATTTGTCTGTCACTTCCCAGATGATGATGCATGCACTTTTCTGCCATGTTTTCTTATCTGTATGAGGGAGATTGGAATAAATGATCTTTCTTCCTGCTTTAACATTATAAGATTCTGTCATCTCAAGGGCATTTTACAAAGGTTTTTCAACCAAGGTTCAGACATGATCATGTTCTTGACCTGACTTGTGGTTTTAAGAAGATATTCCAATGAGATGGTCAGTTGCGCCTGTTACTACTTGAGAAATCTGTAAAGAGATATTTGCCATGGGTCACTTAGCCAACCAGCACAGCATGATTGTTAAATAGGTTCCAAATGCCTTCTTCTAAATGTTCGGGCTGAAAGCAAAGCCTTTTATGTAGAAAGAAGCGGCAGACCTCCAAATACAGAAGTGACAGAGTAGAGAGAAAGGTAATGCTGCATTTAAAATTAGGGGCCCTGCATTCAAGGTCCAGCTCTGTCACATCATTCTTCAGCTTCTCTGTGACTTACGAAGAGATTGGATTAGATGACTTTCAAAATACATTCCAGCTGTAATTCTGGGAACCTGTGCTGAATGTGGAGATCTGAGTTTTATGGGCAATCACTTAACATCTGTAAGCATCCAGTTTATCAGTTGTACAAGTGAGATTAATAATAGCTGTAGGACCCAACTCAGAGGGATAGACAAAAATCTTGGTTCCATTTGCTTAAAATGGTAATAAGATTTTTGGCTGGCTCTCTCTCTCTCTCTCTCTCTCTCTCCCCCTCTTCCTCTTTCTCTCTCCCATTCTCACTCCCACTCCCCTTCTCCCTTGCTCTCCTCCCTTCCCCCTTTCCCTTTGTCTGTGTGTACATACACATAGACACATACACACACATATATGTATGTATGCATGTAAAAAAGCTTTGTAAACTATAGTCTATATAAATATCAGTTGTTGAATTCAGGAGCTCTTCAAGAAAATCTTTTCTTAGTAAATTGGCAATGTGAGTGAAAAACCACATCTGGTGACTCACTTCTCCCCAGTAAGTGATCTATGCATACCATGTAGATTCTCTTATTTGTATGCGGCAGAGTTGGGGTAGGCAATACCCACAAAGTTTTTATCACTGTATGAACTGGAGGATAAATGCTGCTCAGGGTTAATCTATTTCTCGGCAGCCCATTGAATTGGTTAGGTCAAGGTAATGTGCACATCTGGTCTTGGGCAGCAAAGCCCCACCACCCTGGGAGACAGACTGTTTAACTGACCTGTTTCAGATTGTCACTTCTGGAAGAGCCACCTCTGGATTTATCAGTGGTTGGGCACAAAATTCTCCCTGAAACTCATTCCCTCCCTCCTCTTTTCTCCAACTCTGTGTGGGAGTGTTTGTGCCTCCTACATTTGGTATTAAATCTGTCCACAGGGGGAGGGGCCTTGAGCTGTTTAGTTAAGTTAATGAGAGAATGTCCCCAAATTACTTTGGAGCTTCTGGGAAGAAAGGTTCTGTGTAAACATGCAAGGTGCCTTTTTTTTTTTTTAAATCATTCTGCTCTGTTTAGACTAAGGCTACAAAGTTAGGCTTCATTGGAATGAACAGAATGGTTATAAAATAGATGTAAAGGCTTTGTCTGATGTGTGACTGTTGCCACCTTCCTGGAGTTTATGACCCAGCATTACTCTGTCCGGTTGGTGCCTTGAAGTTTGTCCTGCTCAGAGTCTCTTGGAGTTCTCAGTGTATCATTCTGGTAGGGTTCCTGTTATAAAGACTGGAAAAGAAGGTGAACAGGGTGGGTCAGACCTATTTCATTCCCTAGGAGAAACTGAATTGTAACTACATAGAGATCTGTCTCTTCTCTGAGCATTCATCTTACAATCTCTGTGGCTTACCCCTCCCTAGTATCAGAGTCACCCCCTGCACCCTCTCAAGGCAATCCACTCCTGTGGGTCCCTATTGCCCCAGATTGAAATAAAAAACCCCACGATGGTTAAAGCCCTTCATAACCTGGTCTCTTCCTACCTTTCCAGTCTTCTTCCATCTTAGTCCCCTCCTTTCTCTCTCCAGTGACACTGGCCTCCCTGCTGGTCCTCTGCTCCATCTCTGTACATTTTCAATGGCCTTTCCCCTTGTCTCTAACTCTTTTCCTCCTCATTTCCATCTCCTGGATCCCTGGGCTTCATTCAAACTCAGTTAAAGTCCCACCTTTTACAAGAAGTCTTTCCTACTCCTCCTTAAATTAGTATTCCCCTCTGAGATCATCCAGCAGCCAGGTGCTGGGCCTGGAGTCAGAAAGACTTATCTCCTGGGGTTCCGAACTGGCCTCAGGCACTTCATAGCTGTGTGACCCTGGGCAAGTCACTTCACCCTGTTTGCCTTGTTTTCCTCATTTGTAAAATGAGCTATAGGAAGGAGATGGCAAACCACTCCCATATCTGTGCCAAGAAAACCCCAAATAGGGTCACAAAGCATTGGATGTGACTGAATTCTCTCTCTCTCTCTCTTTCTCTCTCTCTCTCTCTCTCTCTCTCTCTCTCTCTCTCTCCCCCTCTCTCCCTCCCTCCCTCCCACCATTTTGCCCTGTTCTCACACACACACACACATACTTTGTACATAGCTGTTTGCCTCTTCTCTCCCCTATTAGACTGAGAGCTCTTGAGAGCCTGTGTTTCTGCCTTTCTCTGTATCACCAGCCCTTAGCACGGTGCCTGGTACATAGTAGGCATTTAAACTCTTGTTGAGTTGACTATTATACCAACATTTGGTTAGTTTTTCTGGTTCTCTTTTGTGTGAAATTCACCTGTAAGAGTATGATGTAAGCCTTAATAGGCTCAGTTGGGTTGTTTAGAAAGAATTTTCTTGGACTGACACCTTTTAAAATCAGTTTGTTCACCATTAAGTAAGATTTGGTCTTCATTGCTCTTATGTGTAAGTCTGACTTTTGCTGCACAAACTGAAATGTGCCCTAGAGCAGAAACATCTAGATGTGCCATCCTTTTCTAAACAAAGCAAACACTTTTGAAGGAATGGATTGCAGCAGGGAAGACAGACAGAGCATCTCCTGTTTTATAAAGGCTTTTCACAGCCTTTCAAAGAACATTTCTTAGAGGTTCAAGAGAGGGCCTGAGGCTCTTGGAGTGGAGATAAGTCTGTGCTGTCTTGGGTTTTCTCTGATTTTGTGCTCTACCTCCAAAATAACTCCCCAGCATCCTGAGGTCTTAATTGTGATTCTTGTCTGTCTAAATTCTCCCCTGAGGAGGGCTGCTGTTGGAGTAGTTGTATCCTTCTTACCTAGGATAGCGTAGGAAGGGAACTAGTTTACTGCACTCCTCCGCCCCCTAATTCCACCCAGTTTTGGACCTGGAAACCATCAGCTCCAAGTCTTTAGCCATGATGTCTCTAAGGGTTTCTTGGCAGCATCCTTAGGAGTGCAGCCACTAACATACAAGAGAGGAATTAGCCCTGTTTTCTCAATCCCCATTCAGTACCTGGGCCAAGACATATTAAGTCTGTGCTGGTGATGATATCTGCAGCTAATGAAGATGGGCAATGAAAACAAACCTCCAAAGAGGCCTCTCCAGCCTTCCTAGGATAGCTGCCAGGGAAAGGGTGGAGCCCAGAACGGTGAGAGTACAGGCCAGCAAACCAATGCTCACCATCTCTCCTGAGTAAGCTTGATAGACAAGCCATAGTTTATGAAGAGGAACCAGAGTTTGAGGAGAGCAGCCCACCTTCACTTGTCTGTACAGCTGCCTAACTTTCATCCAATCTGTTCTATGAAGTTTCAGAACTGAGAAGTACGAGGATTCATTCTCATGTTTTAAAAGGCACAGCAGTAACACCTCATATTTGCATTTTATTTGATAAACTACTGTCCAAAATGCCCTCCTCCCAGCAACCCCTCTGAGGTAAGACCTGCAGACAGTCACTGCAGGGTTTCTTTAAATAGTGTTATGGACTTAAAATATGGTTGGGTTTAGATGTAACTTTTCAGAACTGGCTGTTCTGTTGAAAACACATATCTGTGTGCTCGAAAAAATAAAGCCACTATGCCCATTTGACTTTGTGATTTTCACCTCTTCCCCTAGCCTCTATGTTCATCTTAGTTATTTTTACTAGCTAATTTATATATGTTTTACTGTTTATAAAGAGGTTCCTGTACAATAATTTTATGATATCAATCTCAGTTTACAGATGAGGAAACTAAGACCCGGAGAGTTAATTCCTTTGCTTGTAAGTGGCAGTGTTTGAACTTTAAAACCAGGTCTGGTGTTCATTGCATCATGTATGTTTCTTGAAGGCAGAAGTAATTTGTTTTTGCCTGGAAGTTATTAATAAGTAATATCAGTAAAAGCTCACCTATGGTAGATGTGAGCAAGCTGCATCATATAGCCAAATATGGAATTTCAGAAAACAGGAATGAAAGATGTCACCAGGGATAGGAAGAGAATATGGGCAGATAGCAAGGGAGAAGGATGACTGGTGGACACTTCATTGGTATTTTATATGTGTGTGTGTGTGTGTGTGTGTGTGTGTGTGTGTGTATACACACACACATATATATATATAATTTATTTATTTTTCAGTTTTTAACATGCACTTCCACAAAAATTTGAATTCAAATTTTCTCCCCATCTTTCCCTACCCCCTGCCCCAGGACAGCATGCACCCCATCCATCCCTTCTTCCAGTCTTTCTTCCCTTTTATCACCACCTGTTCTCCCATCCCCCCTCCCCTCTATTTTCCTATAGGTCAAAATAGATTTCTATGCCCCATTGCCTGTACATTTTATTTCCCAATTGTATGCAAAAACAATTTTAACATTCATTAGTAAAGCTTTGAGTTCCATATTCTCTCCCTTCCTCCCTCCTCACCCACCCTCATTGAGAAAGCAAGCAGTTCAATATAGGTCATACATGGGTTGCCATGCAAAACACTTCCATAATAGTTACGTTGTGAAAGACTAACCACACTTCCCTCTGCCCTATCCTGAGCTCCATTTGTTCCATTCTCTCCCTTGACCTGTCCTCCCACATTAGAGTTTGCTTCTGATTATTCCTTTCCACAATTTGCTGTCCCTTCTATTAAATTCCTTCTCCTATCCTGTTCTCTCCTGCCTTCCTGCAAGGTAAAATAGATTTCCATATCCAATTGAGTGTGTGTTATTCCTCCTTAAGCCAAATCCCATGAAAGTAAGGCTCACTTATTCCCTTTCATCTCCCCACTCTTCCCCTCCATTGTAAAAGCTCTTTCTTGCCTTTTTTATGTGAGATGATTTGCTACATTCTACCTCTCCCATTCTCTTACTCCTAGTATATTCCACTGAACAGTAAATTTTATTTTTTGGTATTCTCCATTCTTATTCAGCTCACCCTATGCCCTCTGTCCATGTGTGATCCTTGGTTTTAATCCTATCTCCTTTGACCTCTGGACTATTATATTCCAAGCCCTTCTATCCCTTAGTGTAGAAGTTGCTAAATCCTGTGTCATACTGGTTGTATTTCCCTAATACTTGAATTGTTTCTTTCTGGTTGCTTGTAAGATTTTCTCCTTGACCTGGGCACTCTGGAATTTGGCTACAGTATTCCTAGGAGTTTTCCTTTTGGGGTCTCTTTCAGTTGATTGGTGAATTCTTTCCATTTCTATTTTATCCTCTGGTTCTACAATATCAGGGCAGTTTTCCTTGATAATTTCTTGGAAGATGATGTTTAGGCTTTTTTTTAAATCATAGTTTTTAGGTAGACCAATAATTTTTAAATTATCTCTCCTGGATCTATTTTCCAGGTCAGTGTTTTTCCAATAAGATATTTCACATTGTCTTCTTTTTTTTCCTTCTTTTGGTTTGTTTTATAATTTCTTGGTTTCTCATAAAGTCATTAGCTTCCATCTGCTGCATTCTAATCTTTAAGGAATTATTTTCTTCAGTGAGCTTTTGGATCTCCTTTTCCATTTGACCAGTTCTGCTTCTTAAGGCTTTCTTTTCCTCATTGACTTTTTGGACCTTGTTTGCCATTTGAGTTGTTGTTGTTATTGTTGTGTGTTTGTCCTTTTTTTTTTCAGAGAAGACCATGACATCAAAGGAATGATGACATGACTAGCACTTGACTTTGTTTTGAGTGAGGGAGGGCTGTTCAGGTCACCAGCCTCTCACTTTCTCCTCCTTAGCCATATCATTTTGTTGCTTCTGCTGCTCTAGAATTTGTTTAGAGTCATTTTCTACAGATATTTTAAGGGCTTTTTGGGGAGAGCTCAGGCAGGTATGTGCTTCTATTCTGCCATCTTGGTTCTGCTCCCCATTGATAGCTTCTTGATGTCAGGCGAAACTAAGGATGGCTTCTAGCACATTGAGTTGGACCTCTGTGATGAACTTAGGGTTAGTCATGGACAAAAGTTAGAGACAGTTTGGGCAGGCATGAGTGGGTTAAAATCTGTACCACTAGATAGACTATCCAAATCAATGGAAAGGGTATTAATAAAAGCAACTCAAATGTATATGAATTTTAGTCAGTCTCATATCTTTCCAGAAGATATAAGAGGTTGAGTGAGCAAAGGCATAATTTTGCAAATAATAAGGACTTTATAAATGCTCTCTGGAAATACTCCATTGGATAGCGTAAACAGCTTTGTTTTTCCAGTAAAGATGGGAATGCTCCAATCTTTCCCGATACATAACCTGGAGAAAATCTGACTCCAGTGTATCCAAGGAATTGCTTCTAATTTATGAGCCACTGGTAGCCTGCTACTGAAGAATATTGACCTGGAAAAATCAATATGGTTATCATAAGCCCCACCCCATTACTTGCATTTTGAAAATCTACTGGTTACCCTCTTCCAAAGGAAGCAGTACGGTACCCTGAGGGAGAGAGAGGAGTTGAAATATGCCCATTTGGATCCTGATGAATGTAGCTCAGGCCCCCAAATCCAAGAGACATGAGAATAAGCCACCCATCTCACACCACTGACCCTGCTTCCAGTACAGACTCCTCAGCCATCCCTGATGGTGAGTAATAGCTTTGGAGAAGGGGCTTCCTTTCCTCACTATTGCCACCATCACCAGCAGGTGATCAGCTTGCCCCTGACTGACAAACAGGTAAGCCCAAGAACCCCAGGGGTGAATGTACCCACTCCCAACTCTTGTACCTGCAGCCCAGAACCAATAGTCATCCTCCTAGGAAGCAACCTCGGAGAGAATGGGACCTGGCAACTGCTGAGCAGCATCCGCCTCAGCAACCACAACTCCTCAGGACTCACATTTCTCAACACCACATTCTTGCCACCGTCAAAATGGTTCAACACAGGAAATAGATATATTTTTATCAGTGGGAGTGGAATTAGAGATGTGCAATGATCTGCTCTGCACCCTGATATAGCCTAAGAATCATGAGACCTTTCTGATTGGCTGCTGCAGCCTGTTATGTTATTATCTCTCCCAATGGAACGTGTGATCGCCCTGAGAGGAAGGCCTGACTCCTTCTTTATTTCTATCCACAGTGCTTTGCTCATAGTAAGCACTTAATAAAGGCTTTTTTTTTCATTTTTTTTCTTTTCCCATTCAAGAAGAATTCTGAGAATTTCACCATTTGTTCATAAGAGGGTGACCTTTCACTCCTCAATTACACGTGTGCTGTCTAATTAACAAGTACGTCTTCCCTTGCTGTAAGAAAGCATGCAACTCATTAAAAACAACAGGGGTGCCACAAACAATTTTTCCAGAAGGCTGAAAACAGTGGAATGAGCAAGTGGTCAAACTATTTGGATAGAAATAAGCAATAATGAGCACAGAACAGTCAATCTTGGTACTTAATAGATCTACACTCTCCTGGTGAGCAGATGAATGCATCTTCCTGAATAGATAAGGAGAGGACTTTCATTTACCTAGTGTTTTAAGGTTCTCACTGGGCATCTTTAACAACTTTGTGGAGCTAGGTAGTACAAGTGTTATTATAATTTCACAGTTGCTTCTCATCTTTAAAGGATATGAAGGGCAATGTGATGCAGTGGTTAGAGAGTGTCATCCGGACTGGAACAGTCTCTAACTTGGGAGTAGCAGGAACTAAACAAAGTAAACTCAAGACAGGAGAGCCAGGAATCAGATAGCAGTTCAATTTCAAAGTGAGGAAAATGATTTGCAAGCAAGGACACTTGTGCAGGAACTGTGCCCCTACTAGGGGGACCTGAGGCAGTGTGGGGAGATCTCAATACTTACACCAATGCTTGTGCAGTGAGCTGTAGCTCTGACAATCAGGGGTAGCGGCAAAAAGGTGATAAGTTTGATTTATAGCAGAACTTCATGACCAGAACGTGGGTACTGCAGGTGCTTGTGAGAGCTCAGGGAACACCTGGTGCTGATATGAAACAGTTCTGGGATTTTGCTGGGACTGAGATCATCTAGAGGGTGAGTGCAAAGAATTGTTGTTATGCCAAGCTTAGGGGCACAGCTTGCTTGCTGGGCCTTAGCTTTGGAAAACAGAGTAACTCTTTTTATCTTGAGAAGAACCAAACATTGACTGAGACTTGGGCTGGGACCCATTGTTGGCCAATCAAAGAGAGCTACCAACTCCCTATGACTTTTTTCATGAAGCCTATGATTGCATTACTTCTTTTAAAATCTTAAGAGAATGACAAATTTAGAGTTGCCGAGGACCCTTGTCCAAACCCTTCATTTTAAAGATGAGGAAACTAATAGTAATCCATACCCTCTACCACAGTTCCCTTTATTATAAAAATATTAGCCGTCATTTTAAGGATTTTGACTATATCTACCCAAGGATACTTTGTCAAGTAAATAGCAGTTTCTATTTTGGCCAGAAGCCCTGAGGGTCTTCCCCCTCCCAGACTAACTTTATTTTTTTTTGACTGGGTAAAAGAGGCAATTCTTTGCCTCATTTTTATATATAGCTTTAATCACTGAATGGGAGATGCCTCAAAGTGAGACCTATTAAAGACCTTAGTTGAAAAAGGCCAGTGTCTCCCACTGTATCCAGGGTCATCTCCAGGGTCCTGATCTATAACTTGCCACTGGACTCAGATGGCTCCAGAGGAGAATGAGGCTGGTGATTTTGCAGAGCCCTGACTCAGTTAAATCCAATTCATTTGTAAGTCATGACATCTCCTTGAGGTCATGGAAAGGACAAACAATAACACCAACCAAGAGCCAGTTTCCGAATTGGGTTCGAGCCCTGTCTCTTTCACCAGTTATATGACCCCTCACAATTCATTCTAACTCTCTATACTCCTAGATACCTAAGACTGTAAATTGCAGAATTGTGTGAAGTCTGCCTTGGTGAAGGACTCTCTTTCCTAGGAGTTCTCTAGGTCAATGAAATCCTAGGTCCAGAAGAAAAGAAAAAAAAATCTTTAAGGAAAATGATTTGCTCACAAAGATAGTAAGTATCTGATCTAGAAGAAAGTTATCATTCATGAACAAAGGGAATGCCTTTCCTTGTTTAGTTGGGAGATAAAGCAGAAGTGAATCTCTACCAGATCAAAGCTTTCTGAAGTCTCACTGCCAATCTTTGGGTAGGTTCCATAGTAGCCTTTCTGCTGAGTACAGCATCTAATTATGTCCTCTCTACTAGTAGTAGATGCTTAGATGCCTGTTGATTGATGCTATAAAGAGAAGATAGACTGCATACCTTTGGGTTGATCTAGACAAGACCTTCTTGCAAATTGAGGGCTGATAGGGATTAACTAAATTATTTAAGTTTAACTTCTATAATTTTTTTGTGTAATCTTTTTGATATGGCATAAGTAATTGTATGGAAGAGATAAAAATAAACTAAGCTTCTTATCAATAAAAGTCTGATTTGGTGTCTTGCTAAGTGATGGCAATCACAAAGGGAAATGTTGGCTGTCAGAATCTCTCAACTGGGTAACTTATAGTTGATGGGTATACTTCTAGGTTTTTTATTCTGGCTGAAAGATTCTTTTGGACTTTGTTCCTGCAGTAACTCTGTAGGTTTTAGAGCCAATTTGTGGCTAACTGACCTCAGCTGCTGAAGATCTGCAGCCTTGGGGATAAGATAGAAAAGAGATTGGGGGGCGGGGGGAGGCTGTACCCTTGTGGTAACTGGGTTCAAAGAGAGTGCTTTCCATTTTTTTCCATTTTTAAATTTTTTTGGTTTTTTAATTTTTTTCCTTTTTAATAGTATTTTATTTCTTCCAATTACACGTAAAGATAATTTTCAGTATTTTGAAAGATTTTGAGAGAGAGGATTCTGGGAAGGTGGAGCAGGTCAGAAAATTCCAAACTCTCCAGATTTCCCCCATAAACAAGATAAAATAGTGCCTCAGTTAGAAACAAGCAAGAGTTGGGACAGAACAGTGGTCCTGAGACAGTAGCAAAGATCCGAAGAAAAATCCCAGGACCATGGTTTGGTCCGTTGGAAGGGCCAACACCTCTAGGTTAGTTCCCTTGAAACAGCAACTGGCTGGGTTGGGAGGTAGTCTTGTCCTCAGTCACAGGAACTTTCACTTCCTGGACAGGACAATGTTGGGAGTCCAGTGTCTGAGCTGGGGAAGATTAAAGGAACCTCTGCTGAAAAGGGCCACCAGACCCAGCTGTGCTATTAAGACACTGGAACACACCCAGTGAGTGCAGAAGCCATGGGGTGGGGACATGACTGGCTGTAGGCGCTTACATGAGGGCAGAGTCCTTGGTTTCAGTTCCAGGCCAGAGGGGAGAACTGAAGGAGGATCTGAGACCAGAGGCACCATGCCCCCTACTCCAGAACTAGAGGTGATTACAAAAAATAAGCTGTACAAATTTAAAAAAAAAACCAAAACAGGCAAAGAAGGGAATCCAATCATAGAAAGTTACTATAGGAATAGAGAAGGCTGGGGTTCATCCTCCGAGGAGGATACTGAAGCAAAAGGAAGCCTCTCCTACCCCAAAAAGTAATGTCAAATGGTCACCTGCCCAAAAAGAATTCATAGAAGAACTTTAAAAAGACTTTAAAAATCAAATGAGAGAAATGGAGGAAAATTTATTAAAACTAAGAACAATTCAAGAAAAAACAAGCACATTATGAAAAGAAAGTCAGTCAGTTAGAAAAGGAGATCCAGAATCTTAAGGAAGAAAAAGACTCCTTCATAATTAGAATTGGCCAATGAAGTATAAGACATTAAGAAATAATGAAATATAAAGAATGAAAAAAATAAAAGAGAATGTGAAACATATTATAAGAAAAACGAATAATCTGAAGAACAGATCAAGAAGAGAAGACATGAGAATAACGGAACTGCCTGAAAGCTATGATCAAAAACAGAATCTTGATACAAGAATATTAGAAATAAATTAAAGAAAATTGTACTGAAGTGTTAGAGCAGAGGAGAAAGTAGAAATAGAAGAAATTCACCAATCACCACCTGAAAGAGATTCTACAAGGAAAACTTATAGTAATATCATAGTCAAATTCTGAGATTCCCAGCTCTAGGATAACATATTACAAGCAACAAGAAAAAGAAACAATTTAAATATATCAGTACCGCAATTAGAATCACACAAGACCTAGCAGTGGTGACACTAAAAGAGCCTAAATCTTGGAACAAATTGCAAAAGAACGGGCTGTGGCCGAAAATATCATATCCAGCAAAGCTAAGTATGAACTTGAATGAAAAAAAATGGAAATTTAATGAACTGACACATTTTCAGGATTTTTTAAAAAATAAAAAACAAATCTGAATTTAATAGAAGATTGGACATATAAGGTCCAAGAGAAATATAAGGCACATATCAAAGACTAATTTTAAGAAACTCAGTAAGGATAGGCTATTTACCTTTTATATGAGTAGTATAAAATGTATATCCTAGATTTTTATTAGTAATTGGATAGCTTGTAAGAAAGATTCAGGTAGACTTGAGTATGTTATGGTTTTGAAAAGTAAAACCACTGAGGAACAAGTAAAAAAGAGTATTCTATACTGTCAGAGGAATTAGATGAGGGGGGGAAGAGGAGGGCTGGTAGTTCTGGTAACCTATTTTCATTTAGAATGGGTTTAAGAGGAAACAAGAGGCAGCTAGGTGGTGCAATGGATAGAGCACCAGTACAGGAGTCAGGAGGATGTGAGTTCAAATCTCACCCCAGACACTTGATACTCACTAGCTGTGTGATCTTGGGCAAGTCACTTAACCCCAGTTGCCTCATCCTGGGTCATCTCCAGTCATCCTGTTGAATATCTGGTCTCTGGATTCAGATGGCTCTGGAGGAGAAGTGAGACTGGTGACCTGCACAGCTCTCCCTCACTCAAAACAAAGTCAAGTGCAAGTCATGTCATCATTTCTCTAATAGCATGGTCTTCTTTGATAATGAGGGATGAACACACACAAGAGGAAACAATATGTATATATCTAGGATGGCATAAAAGTCTTCTAAAAGGCTAAAAGGATGGAGCGGAAGAAGATAAAGGAGGAAGGGGGAAATGATCAAAGTAAAAAGTGAACAGCAGAGAACAAAAGAACTTAAAAAGAAGCAAAGAAAAGATGGACAGCTCTTAACACAATACATAATATTTATTATATAGGCTTTCTTGAAATGGAATTTTATTTCTGTATATTTTGAATTCTTTCTTACATTCTGCTGTGTACAATACAATGCTAATTTTTCCTTTCTTATTTTGCATTTGTTTATAATAGATTTCTTTTTCTTTTCTTATTGTGTTTTTGTATTTGTTTAAAATAAATTAATTTAAAAGAAGAAAAATTTTGAGTTCCAAATTTTTCTCCCTCCTTAAAAAAATATTTTTTTTAAAGTGAAAACAGTACGTACTCAGACTCCAGGAGTTCTTTATCTGATGTGGATTGTATCTTCCATCATAAATCTTTTGGAGTTGCCTTGGATCATTGTATAGTGCTTGCTTTCCATTCTGTTGCTTGCCCATCCCAGGCTCTAAGAGTGGGTGGGGTTGATGTCAGCTAAAATCCCATCTCTTTAATGGAGCATTTCTCCATATTTCCCTTTGAGTTATTTTCAGTTTGTCCTGCATTTATCTCATTTGTACATGGTTGTTTGCATGCTCCCTACCCCCTTTATTGGGTCTTCCAGCACTTAGCACAGTGCTTGGCATATAGTAGGCACTTAATAAATGTTTGTTGATTTGTTCTCCACCTTTTCTGAGTGTTCTCCACCTATAACAACTGAACTCTGTGCATACACAATTACCAGTTAATTATATGCTGTTTCTTATTGTTCAGCCAATGTTTCAGGTGCGTCAGTCTAATTTCTTCAACAGGTGCTGATATATAATGTTCTACTTACTATAAGCTCTCAAAAGTGGTTACTAATTTAGTAGTGAAGGACTTGTAAGATCTCTGAAAGAGTCTGGCTTATTTTTTCCCCTGTTCATCTGAAATATTAGGCACATAATTCCAAAAATGCTCTTTAAAATGTTTTATTTATTTTATTTTGTGGAATAAAGCAAGCATTTTCAAATATAGTATAATTTTTAAAAAGATATATATAAAACTACATATAAAACTGTGTACCTTGGGTAAAATAATATGGCAAAGGAAAAAAAATCGTAACTTGCCTTTGAGTCTCCTGGGGGGTGAATCTAGAAACCTGATGGGTTTTTTAAAAATTACTGTACATTTTCAAATTTCTAAAATATGATGGATTGCTTTCCTCATGCCACCACCTTAATTCCAGTTGCTTAGTAAATGAATATGCTTTAAGCTAAAAATTAGAAACTGGGAGGAAAGTATTTATTAAAATGTCATGAGCCATGCCAATTTAAGAGATGCCTCAGCATCTTTTAAAGCTGCTCCAAGTACCTGTTAATACCCTTTTAAGTTCTTAAACTCCATAGTCAAATTACCTTTCATTGCACTGGTGCCCCCCCCCCCACCCCCTACCTCCACCACAACCTCCTTCCCCTGCCTTTTAAAATAATCATTTGGGTTGCCATTGGTTCAAACACTACTCTTGTGGTCTTGTTGCTTCCCTTTCCTGTGGTTTAGCTAGGGCTAGGCTGTGAAGGCTGCCATAATATATAATCCCTAACGAGGTCAATTAAATATTTCATACTAGGAAAATGTGTATTTTTCCTTAAAGAGATGAGACACCTCTCAGTATCATCTACAGTATCCCTATTGAGGGGAAAAATTACATCAAGTGGAACAGCTAGACTCCATTCTATGGGATAAAAGATCAGAATAGGATCAGATAAGCACCAGTCAGTGCCCTGGATCTAAGCAGAGGATTTTATATGAGCCAGTTCAGCTTTCAGTTCCATTTACTGAGTTGGAGTCTATTCAGGCAATAAAAATTATCTTAACCTTTTTGTTTAAAGGATAAAGGTTAGGACTTCTGAAAAGTATAGATTGAGATTGACTACCTCCTCCACTGGTATGCCTGCCTGTAATGTACCTGTACTGTCTGGGGGTTTCTTTCAGCTGTAGGAGAGAGAGTAGCCCAAAGGTCAGCAACACCCATTCGATGGCATTTGCCATTTGCCAATGGGTAACATGGGAATATTTTCAGCAGAGCTCTCTGGAGGGTAACCATTGTGTGCCTACAAAATAGGCGAAGAGGCAAAAAACCAGGAGTTTTCTATTTCAGAGACACCTACTTGTACCCCTGTTTGAGCAGAGTGACTATTATGACTGAAGAGTGCTTATTTCCCTGTGATGTGCTACTTTTATAGTTTATGTAGAGAAGAGTAACTGACTAAAACTTTGTGGGCTGATAACTGATTTTAATCTAATGTAGGGTGAAATGTATATGCAGTTTATCCTTAAGATTCATTGGAAGTATATATGAACAGTTGTATAAATTTATAAAAATACAGAGCAAGAGGGAGAGATAGACACAGAGAAAAATAGAGAAAGACAAAGAGATGCCCTATCTCACTCACCAATGACTGAATCTCTTTGGCAAGGTTCATGATTCACTATAAAGAAAAGGGGTTTGCTTAGTTTCAGTGGGGCAGTTCAATTCAACAGATAGTTCTTCTTTAAAGGAAAAGGTATTTGGTATCATGATGAGATTATTGCATTTAAAAACATAGGTGCAAAAAAAACTACATTAAAACCCTTTGTTGGAATACTTTCCACTTTCCACGGAACAGAAACTAAAATAACCTGTTATACAATTAGTCACGATACTGTCTTGATGGTTCCCCCCCTCATACATAAAAAAATCTTGTCTAAAATGTGTGTGTTCTCATAGTAGCAACTAGGCCCTCCTGCTTCACCAATCTGTTGTAACTTGTAGCTTCCTTTTCCACCAAACTTTCTTTCCTAAGTAATTAAACTCTTTGATCTCTGCTGTAACTACTGGAATTACCATAGCCACTTCCATTTTGTGGTTTGACAAAATATAACTGGTTCCCGTAAGGGCCAGAGCTCTTGCTTCTAAAGTTTTCTCCAAATATAGGAGCCAAGTTTGAAGACTGTAGTTTCCAAAGGCATCGTTGCTTCTACCATTTTCCAGGTTGCTTTCATCACTGCTCAATCCACTATAGGCATCTCTACATCTTCCCTGTCCTCTACCATCACACCTGCCATCAAAACCACTATGACCACACCATGACCTAAGTTCTTTCTTCCAAAGCTTCCTCCATTGCCAAAGTTACTTCCACCCCTTTGATTAGATGAAGCATTGCTTAGACCTCCATTGCCAAAGTTACTTCCACCTCTTTGATTAGATGAAGCATTGCTTAGACCAGCATTTTCTCACTTAACAGTTGTGATCTTTCACAGTGTATTTTTTTAACTGACAATCTTAGAGTTAAGGTCATCAAAAGTCATAAAAGCAAAGCTCTTCTTATAGTCTCCATGATTTCAATCACATTAACCTTTCCATACTGTTTAAAGTAGTCTCTGAAGTATGTTCCTTAATACTACCCACAGAGATCTTTTTCACAGTTAAATAAGTACCTGTTCTTTGAGAATCCTCTCAGGAAACAGAATTCTTTAGTTCAACAACTCTGCCATCAACCTGGTGGTCTTCTGTTTCATCATAGGTAACAAAACCCAAACCAGAGCAAAGCTTGGTACTCCCTCATTACCACACAGCCATTGTTCAAAATCTGTTGACTTGGAATTCAGGGATCCTCGGATTTCTGGCATATACACTTTATCGATCCTCTTTGGATAGCATGAAGAACAAAGAGGCAGACATTTCTCCTCTGAAGTACCAAGGGAAGAAGATGAAGAAAGAGGCTAGGGCATGGACAGGAGATAGAAGGAATTAGGTGATTGGAGAATGACTTGGGGGAAGGGAAAACATAATGCCTTTACTCTACTTGGACATGAAACTTTTTGTGTTTATTCTCTAATTATCATGAGTACCCTTTAGACAATCAGGTAAGATTTCTTAATGTATCTTTTTCTTTCTTTTTTTCTCTTTCTCCAGTTTTCAAAGTCTTGGCTTCTGAGAGACTAGGGGAGGAAATAAAGCCTCATTTTCATCTAGCAACAAAATACTCTCTAAAAAGGCTTAGTCTGAAGACTCAAAGATAGAAGGAAATAATCAATGGGAGGTAGCTCTGTAATAGCGAATAGAACATTATTATTAGAGCTAAGCTCTAATGTTACTATTAGCTCTTTGACTTTGGCCCCCTGGAGCTCTAGTTTCATTCTCTGTAAAACAGGCATAGATACTGGCATCCCTACCTAGCAGTTATTGTGAAAATCAAATGAGGTAATATAATGGATTTAAAGTATTTTGTGGGGGCAGTTAGGTGGTGCAGTGAATAGAGCGCTGACCCTGGAATCAGGAGGACCTGGATTCAAATATGGCCCCAGACACTTCATACTTACTAGCTGTGTGACCTTGGGCAAATCAGTTAACCCCAATTGCTTTGCATTCTTTCCAAAAAAAAAAAAGTGCTTTGTAAAGTGTAAAAGACTGTACAAACATCAGCTATAGTCATACTTTTACACCTAATAGGTGCTTAATTAATGCTTATTGGTTAAAACTAAGTGTGAACTCAGGACATGACCTTTAAAATAATCATGATTTGGTGAGCCAGGGTTAATGTTCATATTGGTTTTTGGTAGCTTTAATTTCTACTGAGTTCTGGTGATGCAGGCATTTAGGTGAATTGTCAAAGGAGGACTTCAGTTTGAATTTTTTCCCTCTTGGTTTCCGTGAGTGTCTGTCAGTAGGCATGGCAAATATCATGGTCATCTCTGGTCTTATTGTGGTAAAGGTTGATGAGTCAAGACTCTTTGGCCTGACAGATTTTTTCTGGTTGGCATAAATATCCTATTTTTGTCATATAGAAAACAAAACCTTCCACTCTGTGGTGGAAGTATGTGTAAGCTCTGTTCACTTCACACACTCTTCCTATCTTGAAATTTTACTTCACCCTGACTAGCTTTTAGTTAATGTATATTTCGAAGGTCCATGTGAAAATTGGCACTCCTTGAGGAGGAAGCTGGCCCCAGGTTTTTGAAGTCAGTTTACCAAACTAAGCTTTCCTATGCCCATTTCTTTCCTTTGTTGATGTCTCTATGAAGAGGAGCCACAACACCAATTTTCAATAAAAGTCTGAAAATTTTAAAAACAACCTGTCCAACACACTCACACAATCAGGCTCCTAGAGACTCTAGTGTTTCCCTATTGCCTCTAGGAAAAAGGACAAATAATGTTGTTTGGCATTTAAAGGTGGCATGATCTATTTCTAGTTTACAAGTTTTCCCCAGACTTATTCTATATTATTCCCCTTTGTGAGCTCTGTAGTCCAGCCACCCTGACCTATTTGCTGTTCCCCATTGGCAAAATTCTATTACTTGTTGTTCCCTATTTGTGGAATTCTTTTCTCATCTCCATATCCTTGCACAGACAGCTCCTTGGTCCTGGAACGCACTCCTTCCCACATCAGTCTCTCAGGATTCCTGGGGCTTCCTTTAAGGCTGAATCTAGAATGCTACAATAAGTCTTTTCTTGATACTCCAATCACCAATGTCTCCATCCCAGAAATTACTTTATATTTCATTGGTATGCATTTTGTATTTACTTTGCTGTCCATTTATCATTTCCCTCCAATAGATTATAAACTTGAGTTCAGACTTGTAAATCCTTGTCTTTGTGTCCCAGGAGCCCAGCATTGTGCATGGCACATAGTAGGTACTTAATAAATGCTTTTCGTTGTTTGTTCTTGTATCAGCAAGGACCCCGACATACACAGGAGGGCCTGCTGTACCGGTTCTTAGATCTACTTTTCTAAAAGGAAAGCAACTTTTGAGAGGTCAGCAATCTACTTTAATCAAGCACATGTATCTTACACTTAGTTCAGGGGGAAAAGTCAGCACCCTGAACTTCAGAAAAAATACAAACAGAGGAAATAAAGACCAACAGACAAGACTTCCAACTGTCTGACAATAAGCAATACATACATCAGAGATCAACAGACAAATCCAGCTGTCTGACCATTACATACATGCATAGTTATCAGAGAAAGAAGCCCCAACATCTAGGTTTTCAAAGCCAGGAGGCCTCTTAAAATGGCTGCGCAGAGTTTCACCTGGCACACAAACCTTCTTCCAAAAAATAAATCCCAAAATAAAACCCTACCTCAGAGTATTTCTATACTTTTAAGAGGATCAAGACCCTCTGACTCAGTGTCTCAATAGAAATTAACAAAAGATATTGAGGCCTATTAATGGACAGGGAAGATCTTTAACTCTTCCTCCCCACCCCACCTTTAATCTTACATGAACTTTATAGTCCTTCCTTCTCTAAGAGGACAATGATCAGGGAAGTGAGGCTTGGATTTGAATTGGATTTAAGTGAGGCAGGGCTGTGAGGAGTCACCAGCCTCACTTTCTCCTCCAGAGCCATCTGGGTCCAATGGCAAGATATAGATCAGGCTGACTGGAGATGGCCTCAGATGCCATGGGAGACTTTGACCTTTTTAAGCTAAGGTCCTTCCCAGGTCTCAGTTTGACTGAGGCAACGCCCATTCAGTGATTAAGGCCAGATAAGAAATGAGGCAGAGCATGGCCTCTTTACCTAGTCAAAAAAAAACAACACTTTTATATCCCAGGAGTCTATTTTGTGCTTGGCACATAGTGAGTACTTAATAAAAGTTTCTTCTCGTTCCCTTTTTTAAAGGCATTTTTACATAGATATAGTAAAATTGCTGAGCTGTGTAAAGCTACTGATGGCCATGGGGCAATTTGTGAGCAGTCATTAGCAGGTAGAGTGACCAAGAGGACTCAGCCATAGTAAGGCTGTAGCCAGAGGTTGCAGCAGCCTGGCAATATGGGTTTAAGCAGCTCGAAGCTGGAACAGGCAGCAGGTCAGGAATCTAGGACAGACAAAATGGAAAAGTAATCCAGGGCACCAGCAGTGATACTGAATCGAACCTGATTCTAACGCACACCTTCGTGTTAGCCAGAAGCTTCTTATATATAGGACTTCCTCAGCTAGAGCAGAACCTAGTGCAGGGAACATACTGCCTGAAGGGGAGAGCCTGTAAGAGATGAGACTGGGTATCTCTGTATCAGAGACTAACAGAGAAACAGTGGGAATTATTGCATTTGAACAAGTCTCTTTTGTCTGTTTGCTAGTAGGCAATCCAAATGTGGATATGTTTTCCCCTCATTTTTGGACAGCACCGCATGATAATAGAACACAGGACACTTTACAGTTTATGAAAGGCGTTGTGCATAAACAATCCTGTGAGCTATTAAGATTTATTTTTCCTATTTTACAGATGATAAAATGAGGCTTCCTGAAGGTAAAAGACTTTTTGAATTTAGTAATTGGCAGAACTGAAACTTGACTCTCAACCTTCTGACCCTAAATTCAGCATTCTTTGTGATACTTTGTAGCTTTCCCCAAATAGGCCATAACACTACTTACTCTGGCTTGCTAAGAGATTTAGAAGTAGATACTGACAGAGAGATACAACCTGTTTAGTACACAGATGTTTATCTCTTTGGTCATTCCACAAATATTTGTTAAGCACCTACTGTGTGCCAGGGAGCAGCTAGGTAAAGTACCTAGCCTGAAGTCAGGAGGTGACTTCTGAGTTTGAATCTGGCCTCATACTTACTAGCTGTGTGACTCTGGAGAAGTCACTGAACCCTGTTTGCCTCAGTTTCCTCAACTGTAAAAGGAGTTGGAGAAGGAAATAGTAAATCTCTCCAGTATCTTTGCCAAGAAAACCCTAAATAGGGTCATGAAGAATCAGAACTAAACAACAAATTCAACCCCCTAATTCTATGGATAAGGAAAATTAAGGACCAAAGAGAAAAAATAACTTGCCTAGGGTTACTCAATTGACCTAAGGTCATTAATCAATCAATAGTCAATTAACAAGCATTTATTAGGCACTTGGACAGCTGGGTGGCACAGTGGAGAGTGCCAGGTCTGAAGTCAGGAAGACTCATCTTATGAGTTCAAATCCAGCCTCAGACATTTACTAGTTGTGTGACCCTGGACAAGTCACTTAACCTTGTTTGCTTCAGTTTCTTCATCTGTAAAATGAGCTGGCAAAGGACATTACAAACCATTCCAGTATCTTTGCCAAGAAAACCCCAAATGGGGTCCCAAAGAGTCAGACTTGGCTGAACAACAGCTATGCACTTGATGCTGGTAAGAAAAGTACAGCTAGTGAAACCATTCCTGCTTGCAAAGAGTTTACATTTGAATGGGGGAAATCATAAGTATATGCACACATGGCACATATTTAAGTTAATAAATACAAACATACAAACTATCTGTAAAATACAAGGTAGTTTGGGAGGGGAGGGCAGTAGTAGATGAGGGATCAGGAAAGGCTTCATGCAGAAGGTGACACTTGATGCCTCTTAAACACAAAGATTCTGAGGTAGAGGTAAGGAGGTAGTGCATTCCAGGCAGTTGGCATGGTCAGTGGATAGGCGCAGTGATGGGAAATGGAGCATCTTGTGTGAGGAATAGTGGAGAGGTCAGTCTGCCTGGATTGAAGAGACAGGAGCAATATTGTCCAATGAGGCTGGAAGGATAGACTGGAGTCAAGTAGTGTAGGGCTTTCAGAGCTAAACAGAGTTTATATTTTATTGTAGAGATAAGTGGGAAGCCATGGAAATTGGTTGATTTAGGGGAGTCATGTGGTCACATTTGAGTTTAATAAAAATTACTTTGACAGCAGTAGGTAAGTTGGACCTATGTCTCTTTGAACTCTCCTAGAACATGGACTCCATTTTACATAATTTTATCTGTGTGACTTTTCACACAGTTGAGAAGCAATTAGATGTTTGATTTCTGAAGCTGAATTCTAATCTGGGTTGAGCCAGAAAAAATACACTATAGCCTGTTTCCTGGTTGAAATGTGGGACATAAGTAGGTTTTTGGCAGGTTGCCCCAGGAGTTATATCAGTCAGACATTCTTTTCATTTGCATGGAGTCAACCATTTAGCTTTTGTGATTGGTACTTGTGAGGGGCAGTGTGGCTTAATGAAAGGAACACTGGGTTGAGAGTTCATCAGATCTGGGATCAGGGTTCTATTTTTGTGACCTGGGTCACAAACTTGACTTTTCTGCTCCCTCTGTAAAATGAGAAGTTTGTACTGTATGTTCTTCAAAATTCTCTTCAGTTCTGACTTTCTGTGACAATGAGAGCTAGCAGTACTATGGATAACACACTGGGTCAGGAGTCAGGAGGACCTGAGTTGAGTTCAAATTCAGCCTCAGATATTTATTAGTTGTGTGACCCCAGGTAAGTCACTTGCTCTATTTGCCTCAGTTTCCTTTACTGTAAAATAAGCATAGTAATATTTGTGAAAAAAAATGCTTAACAGTGCCTAGCACATAGTAGATATCACATAAATGTTTATTCCCTTCCCTTTCCAATGAATGTTATAGGGGAAAATTTAGTGCTTTGAATTGAATAAGTTGTTAATTGAATAAGTGCTTTTTTCCCAGTTTCTACTTCTCTGGTTGCATAATTGAAGATGAAACACCCCACAGGCTTTCTTTCACCACGTTATTAGAACATATGAAACATTTTAGGAATTAAAAAAAATTGGGATAATTCCTATTTATTTCCCAAGAAGGCATGTTGGCACAGTCTTAAGATGCAGGTCTGAAGGTTTCTCTTAAAAATCTATAAGGCAATTTGATCTTTTTATTATTATTTTTGAATCACTGACTCACTTGTGCTGCTGCTGCCTCATGTTGATTTTTAATGTATTGTTGCTGGAGCTTTGAATTTCTTTGCCATCATCTTGTGCCACAAGCAGTAAGCCTGTTTATTTCATGCTGGTACATCTGTCCAGCTGTCAGCAGCTCAGACTAATTTTCGCTACCATTCTTGTTTCTTATTTTGAAATTGATCCCTTTGATGGAAAGGTGCTGTCTGATTTCTTCTGCTGTAGCTGAGCAGGCACCAAGGGTGGTGAGAATAAAGAAGTAAAAAAGCTGTGTGTTTTTTTTAAATTAAAGTTTTAAATTAGAGATTGACTTTGATGGATTAGGTAATGGTACCCTTTTTCAACTGAGGCTTAGGAGTTACCTTTGCTGTTCTTAGAGTTCAGGAGTAACTTGTAGAATCAGTTTCCTTTTTGCCAGTGAAGAAATGACAAACCTTTACTTCCTTGTACTATGTAGCCTTGGGGTCAGCTAGATGGCACAGTGCATAGAGCTCTAGGTCTGGAGTCAAGAAGATTCGCCTTCCTGAATTCAAATCTGGCCTCTGACACTTATTAACTGTGTGACCCTGGGCAAGTCACTTAACCCTTTTTGTCTTAGTTTCCTCATCTGTGAAATGAGCAGGAGAAAGAAATGGCAAACCATTCCAGTGTCTTTGCCAAGAAAACCCCACATAGGGTCACAAAGAGTAGAACATGACTGAAATGACTGAACAACAACATTGTCTAACCCAGGACTGTCGCGTGTTCTGTAGCCTTCCTAGGCATCTAAAATACATCTATGCACAGCCAGAGGTGCTGAATTCAATTCAAGTCACAGGACTGATGACTGGAAGAAAGAGCAATCTAAGAGATCATCTGGGCTGGCCCCTTCCCTTTTCAGTCAATCAGCAATCTTATTTAAGGATATATTATAATAATATTCATAGAATACATAGGAAGATGAAAAAGCAAGGTTCCAGAGACAGTTTTGTGGAATTCATATTTTAGGGGAGGCAATATGCAAAAAAATTGCGTATGCATGATATATCTAGTGCAAGCAGAAGATGTATCCAGTGTAAGTCATTTCAGAGGGAAGGCACTGAGAGGTCTGGGAGTGGGAACAGTGACCAAAGAAGGCTTCCCACGAGAGGTATGATTTAGGCTGAGTCTTCAGGGAAACCAAGAGGTAGAGTTGAGGAGGGAGAAATTCTAGGCATGGAAAGATTAGGAATTGGGAGATGGAGTATCAGGTGTGAAGTGTCGGTCAAGAAGGCCAAGGTTGATGAATTGTAGAGTATGTGGAGGAAGGAAAGCATGGGAAGAGTGCAAAGGTTAAAAAGGGGCCAAATTGTGAAGGACTTTAAATGCTAAAGAGAGAATTTTATATTTGATCCTGGAAATAGGGATGCTGGAATTTATTGTGTAGTGGGGTGATGTCATGGACAGACCTGTATTTTAGGAAGATCATTTTGACAGCTGAGTGGAATGGGGAGAGAGCTGAGGTGGGAGACCAATGAGATGGCATTGCAATAATCCAGGCATGAGGTGATGAGGACTTGTACCTGGGTGGTAGTTGTTTGAATGGAGAAAAGGGATTTATGTGGTAGATGTAAAGGTAGGAGCATTGAAACTCAGCGACAGATTGGATATGTTGGAGGGGAACAATAACTAATTAATGATAGAACCCGGGTTCTATGGTCAATGCTCTCTCCATTATATTTCTCTACCTCTGAGTTAATTTACTTTAAATCATACACCAAAACCAAAGGTCTTCTTTTTGAGAATATGAGCCTAACTTTTTTCTTTTAAATAGTATTTTTTCCTAATTTACACATAAAGGTAATTTTTAAACATTCTTTTTTTTTTTTAATAAAAATTGAGTTCCAAAATAAAATACTGTTAAGGAAAAATAACAATAATAAAAAAGAGAGAAAAAAGAAATAAAATTCTGAGTTCCAAATTTCCTCCCTCCCTGCCTTCCTCTTTTCTAAGATGGCAAACAATTTGATTTAAGTCATAATCACGTAAAACAGATTTCCATGTAAGCCATGTTGTCAAAGGAAAAAAGTAAAGGAAGTGAAAATAGTATGCTTCAATCTACATTTAGACTCCACCAGTTCTTCTATGAACCGGACTTGTGCAGAGAGGTGTCATTCTGTGGCACTTGACATTTATCAGTTCTGATCGTGTGAAAACCAATTTCCTTTCCCTCTTAGGACTTCACCTGTTTCTGGGCTGAGTTCTTTGCTGCTGCTACCTTGCATCATTTGTCCAGCCTCCAGATTTTTGACTCGCTATTTCCCACAGGGTGATTTTTGTGGTTTGTGGTTTTTGCACAACTCGAGTATGGCAAGGCTTTATATAAGGCTTCACAAAAGCTGTTTTGTTGGTTTGGAATTGATTGCCCTTGCTTCTGTTCCACAAAGTTTTATTTTATATTTTGCTTAGCAACCTTTGAGGTCCCTGCAGGAAGAGTTTAGCTTTGTGAAGAGCTGTTTCTGCTTCCAACTCATAGATGTTCATTGAGTATCCACTACCTGCTACTCTGACATACTTGTAGCACTTGAGGAGCCTGTTACCTTTATCTTTTGGAGTCTTCTGTCCTCTAGAGACAGTGAAATACAAGAAGATAGTTTAATATTCTGGATAAGAACTTCCTTGCAAATCATTTTCCATAGTCTCTTTTCTTTTGCTTTTTTGCAGACTTAACCTACTTTACTCTGCATTGCTACCTTTGGGCTGGGCATAGCTAGCATTTATTTGTCTGCTTTAGAAAGGAGAAGTCATCAGAGCATCTTATTGCAGAAAACCTTATTAAAGACAAAAATACATTTATTTCATCTGAGTATTGATCCGAGCTGGGTGCCTGCTGAATGGGGGACTTGGTCCAACTCTGCTTTACACATATTAGGATATTATTAGTGTTTAGGAAGTAGGACATAATGGAAAGGGTCGGAAGAGAACTTGGTTTAAATCTGGCTTTTGAGACTTACTAGTTGTGTGATTCTTGGAGATAATACCTGTAGTACCTACGTTGAGTTGTGGCAAAGATGAAATGAAATAATAGGATTCATTTTAATAAGTATTCACTAAATGCCTGTGATGTGCAAAGCCAAAGATACAAAGGCAAAATAAAACCTTTTCTGCCCTTAAAAAACATAATTTTCTGGGGAGAAGGAAGTGTGCCATGAACACAGACAAACAAATGCAGAAGAGATACTTCAGAAGGGGAAAGACAGTAGCATTGGGAGAAGGGGGAAATCAGGAAAGGGCTAACTTAGGAAGGGGCATCCAAGTTAAATTTGAAAGGGAAGGGAGTATTCCAGAGGCAGAAATAAAGAGGAAAATCATACAGGCATGTGGAATGTAGAGGACAACCTATGTAAAGTCTCAGAAGTAGGAAATGGAATGGAATATTTGGGGAACAGTATGTAGGTCAGTTTGGCTTCACCATAGAGTTGTTGAGGGGGAGTGGTAATGTGAAATAATCCTAGAAAGATCTGTTGGGAGCCAGATTCTGAAGGGCTTTAAATGCCAAGCTGAGGACTTTGTATTGTATCCTACAAGAGGGAGTTTCTTTTTTTCTTTTGGTTTGTTCTAATTTTTTTAATTGACAAACATTTATTTTCTCCCTCTACTGAAAAAAAATTAAAATGTGTAAGAAATATTAACAGTTTTAAGGAAAACAGATCCACACCTCCCCAGTAGAGTCAACCCACTGCTGATTGGCTCACACGAACCTAACCAAAGCCCTCCAGTTTGTCACTTTCCCCTTTTCTGTTCTGGGGAATGGACCATCTGGTCTGGCTTGTGTAATGACGATGAACCTTGGTTAAGCCTTTGATCTAAGTAAATTTCCCTATGCTTTGGCTATCTTCTCTAAAGAATGCTTCAAGTATGACTGACTCAGTTGATGAGTAGGAAAAGGAAAATAAGAAATGTAAAAGAGAATGGGTTTAGTTCTGCTAGAGAATGGGGAAAAAACAAAACATTTTATTTCATGCCCTATCAGTTCCCTCGAAACTCTTAGTAGTATAATAATCCTCAGCAAAATTGCAAAGACTTTGTACTTGCTTAAAGGAAAACCAGGAAAGGATCAGCTCCCATATTGCTTGTGAATTGAGGTACTGAGAGATTTTTTTTTCCAGTTTTATCAGAAGATAATAGCAAACACATAAATGAACAGTCTGTACCTGGAGTCTCTTCTCTGATTCCTAGACTGGGCTTCCATAGCTACCCTGTCTGTGGGTCCGTTTGACCCACCATGCCACAAGCAAACATTATCAGCTTTATTGGACAAGAAGATGTACATGTGGAATTTCCCTTTCTTCCATGAAGGTATTTTGCCTAGTGCTCTCTGACTTCAGAAAGTGACTTGACTCTTATCAAGCCTCTGGGAGTCTGAAAGGGAGTGGATAGTGGGATACCTTGGACAAATTGTCTTCCCACTCCCTTTCTTGTTCTAGAGAAAGCTGGGTGGTACAGGGGTTAGAACACTGGACCTGGAGTTTAGAAAGATCTGAGTTCAAATATGGCCTCTGATACTTTCTGGCTGTGTGACCGTGGAGGAATCACAACCTGTGTTTACCTGAGTTTCCTCATTTGCAAAATCATGATACTAATAGCACTTAGCTTCTTGTGTAGTTGTGAGGAGAAAATGACAATATTTTTGCAAACCTTAAATGACCATATAAATGCTCACAATTATTATTTTCTATTTCCTTCTTACCTCTTCTTAAGCTCCCTGTGACAAGTCCACTGGCCCTCCATGTGCCATCTCACCTGTATCAGTCTATCTTCTCCTTTGTCTCTTTTCTGATTCCCCCAGCTTACAGTTGAGTTGGAAGTTAGTTCATTAAACTAATTTATATAAATGTGTGAATGGAAGAACTTCTTCATCTTTCCAGCCCTTAACTCAAGAAAAAGTAATGCCAAGTATTGGCTTCTCTTAGGGACTCTGGCTCCCAGTGGCTGGAGGAGGATTTACCTGTCAGCCTGAGGAGAGGGAGTTCCGAGGAATTGGAGCTAGCCATGGTTCCTAAGGTCTTCCTGGATTCTTTTAGGTGCTGTGGCACATAGTATCAGGGTTGGAAGAAGCTGGAAGGGAATGAGAATGACTTCAACTCTCCGCTCAAAAATTGTCTCCTTCCCAGTTTTACTTTTGGCTTTTATCTGTCTGTCTTGGGTTGTTCTCTCCCCTTGCCTTTACCAAGGCAACACAGGATATAAGGTGTTCTGGAAACATAGAGCGATCCCTAACTTGCGGTTATAAGTATTTCTTGCTAGTCAAATCAACAAAATATGCATTAAGCATCTACTGTATGCCAGACCCTGTGCCAGGTACTGGGACTACAGAGACAAAAGCTAAGTAGCCCCTACCCTCTGGGAGCTTAGATCGTTTTGGGGGAGGGTGAGAGAACTACATCTATTGGGCATAAGAAAGTAAATGAAGAGTAGATATAAGGTAATTTCAGGGTTGGGGAGGGCACTAGCAGGGGGAAGGTACCAGTTGGTCCCTGAGCTGAGTTCTGAAAGAAGTTAGAAATTCTAAGAACATTGAAGAGGGAGTACATTCTAGGCCTAGGGGACAGTGACAAAGATTGCTAATGCATGAGATGGAAGATAGAAAGTCAAGGGTGATGAACTGCAAGACAACCAGTCCTACTGCACCATGGAGGACAAGGAGGAGAGTGGAGAATTGTGGAATAAGACCAGAAAGGTCCATTGAATCTGGGTGCCGAAGAGACTACATTCCATGCATGCAAAGGAGTTTTTATTTGAGCCTAGAAATGATTAATAGTGAGCTATTGAAGTTTATTGAGATCCAGAGGGACATCTCAGTCTGTGCTTTGTTTCTGATCTCAAGATTAGCAATATTAATTACAGTGGCAGCTTTAAGGAGAGTGGGTTGGAGAGGGAAGAGACCGGCTAGGAATCCATTACAATGATCCAGGTGAGAAGCACAGGTGGAGACCTGAAGAATGGTGTGTGTGTGTGTGTGTGTGAGAGAGAGAGAGAGAGAGAGAGAGAGACAGAGAGAGAGAGACAGAGAGAGAGACAGAGAGAGAGAGAGACAGAGAGACAGAGAGAGAGACAGAGAGACAGAGAGAGACAGAGAGACAGAGAGAGAGACAGAGAGAGAGAGAGAGACAGAGAGAGAGAGAGACAGAGAGACAGAGAGAGAGAGAGAGGAGAGAGACAGAGAGAGAGAGAGAGAGGAGAGAGACAGAGAGAGAGAGACAGAGAGAGAGAGAGAGGAGAGAGACAGAGAGAGAGACAGAGAGAGAGAGAGAGAGAGGAGAGAGACAGAGAGAGAGACAGAGAGACAGAGAGATTTATCAAAAAGAAAAAGAAGATCTGTGGAGAAATATTATAGATGTTGTAGAATCATAGATATTTGAATATGGTGTTGGGGGTGGGGAAAGAAGGGATGTTGTGAGGGGGAGAATAAAAAAATCAGTGATTGTGTTGTTTACCATTTTGGATGACCTCTAACTAAGATTGTACATTAAATTTTCTTTCATTTACTTTTTATCTAGCCTTTGGTTCTTAACTTCTAGTGGAAAGTCTGCATTCTCTCTTTGAGATTTAGTATTTTCTTTGAGGTTACCTTCCTTGTACTTAATAAGACTGATGTGATGTTTTTCATCTGCAGCACCAACAGCAAAGTTGGTCTTTCTGTCCTTTTGTATTTCTTGTTTCTGTTTTGAAGCTAGGTAATCTCTTTGGGTTTGGGGGACAGCGATGGTTAATGGTCCCAACAGGGGGTTGTTCAGAGAGAGCTGCTTTGTCTAGGATTTGAGTAACTGAGCCTAGGATTACTGTCTGCTCCAGAATTGGTAGGGGGAGAGAGAAGTGTACCCTTCTCCATTCTTAGCTGCAGAGTACCTATTTTCTCCCCTGCTGCAGAGGAGGTAAATTAAAACTGAATTGGTTATTTCAAGGATCAAATCACCAGCCCTTATTTCTTTCTGAAAGAGGGCCCAGAATGGTTAATAATGAATCAGTCCCATTTTTTATGAACATATGGCATGTGCTTGTGTTATAGTGTGAGCCCACAGTATGAGGCCTGGGAGGCGTCTGCTTCTTTGGTTTGAAGAAAGAGTCAGCGTGGAGTGGGCCGAATTTGGGGTCTACCTCTCTTTCCTTAGAAGCAGGTCTGGGTTTTTAAACATCCAGCCATTCAGGAGGATTTCCTGTCACTTTGCAGCGCTATAATTTACCATCATAAAACCCTCCACCCGTTCTGTGCTATTGTCTGGTTTTTCTCTTTTTCCTTTTCCTTTCTCCCCCCCTTTTAGAGTGGGAGGGAAGCCAGATGGAACACACTGCAGTCTGAATGAACTCTCAACGACAGACTAACGTGGATGCTTGTTCTGCTTTTTCCTCAGCTCCAGAAGAAAAGGAGGTAATTAAAGGACAGTACTGTAAACTCATAGATGCTTATGGATGCTTGGGCGAGCTCAGGTTAATCTCTGGTAAGTGCCAATTCAGGTTAAAAATGACAGGAATCAGGATGTGCATTACTGTACTCCGCAAATAGCACCTTTTGCGTCAGGTCTGAAGGACTCATGGGGTCCAGCTGTTTTATGTTGCAGCTGTAATCGAACCTCTTCAGCATTTCTTTAGAAAACTAAACTCGCATCTTAGCGAAGATGACAGGGGTGGGGAGGGAGTAAGGGGAGAATGGCTGAATCTGGATTATCGTTATTTATTCTGTAGACTATAGACAGCTAACAGCTTTAGGCTGGTGCGAGACGAGACTGGCATGGTGGCGAACAGAACTTCTTTCCATCTTCCACCCAAATGAAAGCCTGGTCTGGGCAGCTCTGTCGATTTTTGGTCTTTTGGTCTCATTGAGTGGCATCTGTAGGATTAGAAGATGCTGCCAAGGGGATGCAGGTGAAGGACAGTGTTGATGGGCAAGACTGCCAACTTGGAGGGCAGAGGAGCTGAGAGGGGGTGATGTAGGGATTATATATGTGGAAGAAGGTGAAGAGCAGAAAGGCAGATTTACAAAACGAAGGTAAAGAAAGGTTTAGAGTTGGGGCGGGGGTGGGGAGATGGGAATTGAGGTTTATCATTTTATCTGATTCTAGAAGGTCTAAAAATATTGGGAAATAGCACTAGATAGGCTGGAGGACCTGAGTTCAAACCCTGCCTTTGACAGCTGTGTGGTCAGGACAAAGGCACTTTAGCATTTCTGAACCTCAGTTTCTTTGTCTATAAAATGAGGGTAATGCTATGAGATCTATGTTATAGATTATAAGGCTGCTTTGATACTCAAATGTAATATTTGCAAATTGCTATACAAATGTATTATTTTTGTTGCTATAAACTAGCATTTCAAACATACTGCATTTTGGGAGTAATCTGGTTAGAGGGTATGTAGTTTAAGATGCCCGTAACTTCTGGTATAGACCAAGCAATTTGATTCTGGTGTTCCTGCAGTACCGAGTACTGATCCTTGAGGGTACATTGGAACAAGTTCACTGTTCCTGCTTATTTGACCAGCTCAAGAAGTAGGTCCTATCTTCTTTATGTGGAATCCACCCACTTTTCTCCCTTACCTTATTATTTTTTTTGGAGTCAGTCAGGGCTAAATGACTTGCTCAGGGTCACACAGTTAGTATCTGAGGATTTGAATTCAGGTCCTCCCGACTCCAGAGTTGATGCTTTATCCACCATGTCACCTAACTGCCCCCACCCATTATCTTTTCCTGGCCTACTGGTAAGGAGAATGGGGCTGCAGATTTCTTTCACATGACCAAGACAAATATCTGGGCTATTAATTGATCTCAGTTCCATTTCAGGAATTATGATTAAATAAAAATGGGAAATGCTGTGAACTGTTCCCTTCTAGATCTAAGACTCCCTTTCCTCCTCCCTCCACATCCCAGAAGTTTCAGGATACACAGGACAGATAGCAAGTAAATGTTTTAAAAATGAATGGCTTTAAAAAAAACCTCAACTAACTACTTTTCTTTGTCATGTGCTTTTCACTACATTTCTGGAGATTTTGCTGACATGGGATAATTACTCTTCAACTGTAACCCTTCCCTCAGAGGCTGTTCCAAGTTTCCCTTTCTTCAAGCCTCCAGTGCCATCCCACTCCCTTTTCCCTAAGCAAATGACCTTACCTCCTACTTTAGAAGGGACTTAAGGTTACCGGACATAAACTCCATCCATCCTCCACTCTGACCTCTTTGCTCTCCCCTCTCCTCTCCTCCACTGTTCCATCTCACAGGATTAGGTGGTGGTCCTTCTTACCAAGAATGCTACCCTCATCTCTTTTAGAACCTTATTCTATTAGTCATTCTCTTATTTTTAATTTTTTTTCCTTCTCATTAGCTCCTTCCTTGCTGCCTATGAAGGTTTTCCTTATCCTCAAAAAAAAATTAATAAATCATGTCTCTACCTAGCTATCTATGCAAGCTTTTATCCTCTTTGTCTCTGTCTATCTGTCTCTCTCAGACACACGAGAGAGAGACAGAGACAGAGAGAGACAGAGAGAGAGGAGAGAGAGACAGAGAGACAGAGAGAGAGGGAGAGACAGAGAAACAGAGACAGAGAGACAGAGAAAGAGACAGAGACACAGAGAGAAGAGAAAGAGAGAGCCAGAGAGAGAGAGAGACAGAGAGAGAGGAGAGAAGAGAGAGAGAGAGAGAGATTACCAGTAAACTCCTCAAAGGAATGGTCTACTTTCACTGCTGACACTCTAAATCCCCTTAAGATCTGTCTTACTTCACTGAAACTTCCAAGGTCATCAGTGCTCTCTGAATGCACTTCCCTCACTTCTCGTCATCAGTGTAAATCTGACACTATTGGCCGCCTATTCTTCATATTCTTTTCCTTTGACTTCCATGCCACTGTTGTTTCCTGGTTCATTTTCTGACTGCTATCTTTTGTCTGATTAATAGTTATCTTCTCTTTTTCTGATGAGAAATATGGACGGTTAGGTGGCACTGTGGATAGAATGCCAGCCTTGGAGTTAGGAAGACCTCAGTTCAAATCCAGCCTCAGACACTTACTAGCTGTGTGACCTTAGGCAAGTCACTTAACCCTGTTTGCCTTAATTCCTCATCTGTAAAATGAGCTGAAGAAGGAAATAGCAAACTGCTCCCGTATCTCTGCCAAGAAAACCCCAAATGTGATCAAAAAGAGTTACACACAACTGAAAAACAGCTGAATGACAACTTTCTCTGACTGTACCGATCCACCTCTTCTCTCTCTCCACTTACCTATTTGTGTGAGCTCATCCATTCCCCAGCCTTTGTTTATCTTCTCTGTACAAGAGAGCCACAGAACTAGTATCAATGCTGCATCACCTCCTGCCTGCTGGGCATTGCTACCTGGTTGTTCCACCATCATTTCAGACCCATTGCGTCCCAAACTGAGCTCCTCCCTTTTTCTCCCAACATCCGAACTTTTGCCATCATACCAACTGCTCCAGCTCAAAATCTCCATCTTCACTGACTCTTCCCTTTGCCTCATTCCTCTGTTGCCAAGTCTTGTTTCTTTATCTTTGATATTACCTGTCCTCTGACTTAATCTATCTGTTCTTTTCTACCATGACTCTAACCATCTGAGCTGTCCTCTCTTTTCACCTGAAACGTGCTAACAGATTCTCTACCAGTGTTCCTCCCCCATGTTCCCCTCTTCTGTTCCCCCTTTGCACTACTGCTTATGTAATCTTCTCTGATCGTACAAGACTTCCCAGTGCCTGACAAATAAAAAACAAACTTCTTATTCTGTCCTGCAGCTCAGCATTCCATCTTTCACTGCTGTGCCCTTGCTTAAGCTATGTCCTATGTCTGGAATGCATTCCTTCCTCACTTTGACCTATTAAGATCTCTGACTTCCTTTGAAATTAAGCTCATGTGCTACCTGCTTTCTCCCTCCTGAAATAATCAATTATATACTTATCCGTTGATTCGTTCAATAGAATATCCCTGAGGTCAGGGACTATGTTTTGTTTCTGCCTTTTTTTTGTTTTCTAACCTCCTTCATTCTCCTGGGGCAGCTAGGTGGTATAATGGAGGGAGTGCTAGCCCTGGAGTCTGGAGGACTTGAGTTCAAATCCATCTTCAGACACTGTGTGGACTGGGAAGTCTCTTAATCTTGTGCCTAGCTTCCTCCTCTGTAAAATGGACTGGAAAAGGAAATGGCAAACCCCTCCAATGTCTTTGTTAACAACAAAGAGTTGACCACAACTAAACAACAACCTAGCATAGGGATACATAGTAAGCTCTTTATAAATGCTTATTGGGTTGGATTCAAGGCCCTGTTCAGTGTGGCTCCAATTAACCTTCGTATCCTTATTTTACCTCACTCCCCTTTTAGCACTTTATATTTTAATCAAGCTAAATGAATAATTCCTGCTCTCCTCCTGCCCTACCTTTCCTATGTAGGGCATCGCTAAAGCATGCAATGCATCCTCACCTCAGACTCTTGAAACCCTTTTCTTTCAAGTCCTAGTTAATGAATCAACTAGGTGGTGCAATGGATAGAGCACCAGTGCAGGAGTCAGGAGGACCTGAGTTCAAGTGTCACCTCAGACACTTGACACTTACTAGCTGCGTGACCTTGGGCAAGTCACTTAACCCCAACTGCCTCATCCTGGGTCATATCCAGTCATCCTGATGAATATCTGGTCACTGGATTCAGATGGCTCTGGAGAAGAAGTGAGGCTGATGATATGTACAGCCCCCCCTCACTCAAAACAAAGTCAAGTGCAAGTTATGTCATCATTTCTCTGCTGGCATGGTCTTCTTCAGCAGCAAAGGACAAACACATAGTTCATGGATCTCCCTACTGGAATATACAAACCAATAAACAGGCAAATACAAGATAATTAGAGGAAAGAGATAATACAAAACAACCCGGAGGATCAGGAAAAAGCTTCCCTGAGGGCAAGTAGGAGGTGAATTGAGTTTTTAAAGAAAGCTGGTGTTTTTCACCAGAAGGAGGTGAGATGGAAGTGGATTTCATGCTTGAGGACAGCCTGTGTGGAGGAATAGGGAAGCATAAGTATATGAAGAATTGTTGACCAGTATGGAGGGAATGAAAAATGGTGAAGAGCAGTATGAAATAAATATGGAAAGGGGGATGCTTTAAATGCCACATTAAAGACTCTTTATTTTATCCTGGAGGCAGTCTGGCATCATGGAAGATTTGGCAGCTTTGGGGAGGGTGGATTGGATGGGAGAGCATCGGGAAATGGGGCACGCAAGTCTGCTGTGGTAGCATCAGGACCTGAACTAGGAGGGAAGGTTGTGAACGTGAGACATGCTGGTAGGATCACTAAGACTTGGCAGCTGTGAGGGACGTGAAGAGTTAAGGATGACTTTGTGGTTGTGAATGTTGGTGTCTACTGGTGTCCTCAACAGAAACAGGGAAATTGGGAGGAGGATAGGATGATGGGTTCCAGTTTGGACATTTTCAGTTTGAGACGTAAAATGTGTGACTGGAGCTCAGGAGAGAGGTCAGGATTGGAAACACAGATTTAGGAGTCGCCCTCATTGTCATCTCCCATCATCTGAAGACTTCTTTCTCTTCCTTTTCCAATTTCTTGTAGCATTTGCACTTATCACATTCTCCTTTTTAGCAAAGTAATTTGTGCCCCTATCCTCCCTCTTTACACTTTGGTAGCTTCTGTCTTTGTATGCCAGATCTGGCCACACTACTCCTCCAGGATTAAATTCTCAGCCCCTTTCTACTTTTCTGGTGTTCTTACATTTGCAACACTGGCCTTCTTGGTATTCCGTGTATAGGGTAGTTCGTTTCTAGGCTCTGTGCTTTTTGCTCTTTGTTCCCATAACTGGGAAGCTTTCTCTCCTCAACTCTGCCTCCTTCCTTCCTTCAGGGTTTAGTTCAAATCCTACCCTATGCAAGAGGCATCTCCCAGTCCCTCTGTTTGTGCCTCCCTTCTGAGATGACCTCCCATTTACTGTGTGGGTATATGTATGTATACTTACATGTGTATATAATTCTAAAAATAATAGCTAGCATTTATAGAGTACCTACTATGTGCCAAGCACTGTGCTAAATGTTTTATAATATTAACTTGCACAAAATGTATGTATGTGCATACACACACATATAATATATGTATGCATATGTATACATATATAATATGTATGTGTATACACATATATAATATGTATATTATAGATGGGAGGCAATCTTCCATGTATATATATGTATATACATGTACGTGCATGCACATGTAAATAGGAGGTCATCTATATACACACATATATATATACACCTATAGTTACATACATGTGTATGTACACACACTGTAAAGAGATACATTTGTATATTTATATATGTAGTTGAGATGCAGGATATGTTCTTCCTCTTCCTTGCACATATATATGTATACATACACATGTGGTTCTTGTGTGTATGTGTGTGTGTGTGTGTGTGTGTGTGTGTGTGTGTAGGTGTTCTCTGTGTGTGTATGTGTGTGTGTGGTTTGTACAGTTATTTGCATATTGTCTCCCACACTGATACGTGAACTGGAAGGAAGGGGCGGTATTTTGGCCTTTCTTTGTTGCTTAGCACAGCGCCTGGCACAAAGATGCTTAAACGCTCATTGACCGGCTGTTTTTCTTGAGTTGACATTTATTATGAATTTGTTGAATTTAAATGACTGCCAGTTGTTTCTGTATAAGGGAGTATCTCTCCTATTCACATTTTTAAGACCTAAATTTTCCCAACTAACAGAAATAGAGAAGGAGTTTTCTCCTAGAAAGGCTACCATTCTTGTACCTCCACTCAAGAATAAAATTGGACTTTGGTCCTGAAGAAAACAGTTATCGAAAAGAGAGTAGGATGACTCCGAAATAGACAAGGGGATCTTGGAGAAGAAATTTTTGTATCATACATTAGCATTCTCCACTTCTCCAGTGATGGGTTACTCTGCTGAGTGTACGTAGGGTTTCCAGGATGAAGCTATTATTGTTAGCTCAAGAATGAGGCCAGAGATGCTTGGAAGCCACAATCTGAAGGTCTACTAGGCTCAGTATCTTAGCTTGGAGCACATGTTCCTTGACCTGTCTGATCGTCCAAAGCATCAAAGAAACCATCCACGCTGGGCTTTGTGAGCTGTAAACTATGACCCATGAAGGGCAAACACTGAAAGTGAGAGTGAGACTAGGCCTGTACCCTGAAGAAATAAGACACAAAAATATTTATAGCAGCTCTATTTTTGTAGTGACAAAGAACTGGAAAAAAAAGGGGTACCTACCCTTCAATTAGGCAATAATTGAACAAATTGTGTTATATGAATGTAATGGAATATTTATGCTATAAGAAATGATGGTTTTAGAGAAACCTGACAATAATTGTCAACTGAGACTGAGATAAGTGATTATAGCACCAACGAACAATTCATGCTGTAACATTAGCATTGTAAAAATGAACCATTTTAGAAGAGGTGGGAACTCTTGATCCATTCAGTGGGCTATGTTTTCAAGGAGTCAGCAATGAAGAATTCTTGCTGTACAGGAATTCTCCTGATAGAGAGTTCATGGAATATTTTGTAGAAAGAAACATACATTTTTGAACATGGCCAATATTGGAATTTATATTGCTTTACTCTGTTTATTTGTTACAATATTTTGTTTTTTCTTTCTTTTTTCTTTTCTTTTTTTTTAACCAGTGGCAGGGAGAATGTAAGGGAGAAAATGAATGCTTAAAAATTAAAACCAAGTGGTTAAAGCTTTGCCACTCATTTGGACAAGTCCCTTCACTTTGCTGAGTGTTTTCCCATCTGTAAAATGAGAACAATATTTAACTTATTGATCTGAAAGTTTGTTCTCGGCTGAAAACACTGAAAATATAACAGCCATCCAAATGCAGGGTGGTATTGTTGATAGAATAGATTTATAGAACTACTCTGTCACCAAATCACGGGTCTCAGTTGTGTGTGTTAATGGCAGGGGAGAGCAGTGAATGGTTTGGACCTTTGTGATCCACCTTGAGTGTGGATGGGTGAAAGCAGGGTGTTTCCCAGAATGCATAGAGGTTGAAGGGGAGGGGATGGGCCAGAGACCAACTGGGTCACAGGGAAGTCTTCCTGAAAATGTTAGGTGGGAGGAAGTAATAAAAGGACAAAAAAGCCATCTCAGGAGAACTCTAGGTAAGTCAGAGGAACACTGGATAGCTCATGGGTAACAAAGTTCAAAACCTGGGCGGGGGCGGGGGGGGTGCAGACCCTGATGGGAACATCACCTTAAAACTGAAATCCTTGTCTCTGATAGATTCACTTTCAGAATCAAATACAAGTAAGGCTGTCTACAGTATCTTACCTTGAATGACCTCTATAAATCTTGGGTGTTGAGTGAATAATTACGTAATGGTTTTCTAAAAGGAAATGAAGAAAATTATGGCATTTCTTTTTTTTCAGAGTTTTTTTTTAGAGTTAGGAAGACCTGAGTTCAAATTGGACCTCAGACACATGCTAGCTCTGTGACCTTGGGCAAGTCACTTAACTCTGTTTGCCTCAGTTTCCTTAACTCTAAAATGAGCTGGAGAAGGAAATGGCAAACCACTCTAATGTCTCTCTGTCAAGGAAACCCAAATGGTGTCACAGGAAGAAAACAGCTGAAGAACTACAAAGTTAGAGTACCCTGGGAGGATCTTTTGTTTAATCCTTGTAGTTGAATTGTCAGCCAAGGGAATGATGTGGTTCTTGGACACACTGAAGTAATCTGAAAAAAAGACTAAATGGTTGTTATCACTATTATAAGGCTGTGTGACCACTGGCTGAAGGTAGGAGGGTATAGCTATGCAAAACACTTACCACATTGTTCTTGGATAAACAAAGCCTGGGTTGTGCCTGCTGGTATCACCATCCCCCATCCCAGTAGTGGAAATGACAAATGATCATTGAGAGGTCAGTTTAACTCCCAGAGAGACTATTTCTCTCTGTTTAAAAATAAATTTTGTGTATATCTTTTGTTGTCACATCACTTACATATCCCAATGCAGTCATCTCCTACAAAGAAAATAGGGGGAAAGGAAAGTTAAGCAAAGCTAATCCACACTTGAAAAAAGTCCAACTTCGTACGTAGTGCTCTACACCCAAGACCCCCCCCCCACCTCCATCTCTGTAAAGACAAGGTAGCTGCCTTGTCATGCCTCTCTTCTTTGAGGCCAAGCTTGATCGTTAATTTCATAGAATTCAGTTTCAGTTGTTTTTCTTTCCATTTACCTTGTTGTGGTTATTATGTAAATTATTTTCTTAGTGCTACTTTGTTTCTCTTTGCTTCTCTCTATTAATCACAAACATCCTTTCTTATAGGACAGTAATATTGTACCACACTTTGGTGAGTCATTCCCCTCTCTTTATGGACAGACCCTTTTCCAAGGAGCTCTGTGGAGATTTATTAGAGGAAGCTAGGTGAAGCAATGGATCTGGATCTGGAGTCTAGGAGACCTGAATTCAAATTTGTCTTCAGAATTTCTTGTTTTGTGATCCTGAACGAGTCAGCCTTAATTTCTCTTGGGAATAATACTTAGACTGCCTTCCCTGGGCTGCCCTGATGACCGAATGATGCCCCGAATAAATGCTTTTTCCTTCTTATCACTTCCTGCTTTTGACTGAAGACCTTTAATAAAAGAAGCTAGAGAACCACTTTGCATCCGGTTGGGAGAAGAGAATTTCTCCAATGGAGCAGAGATTATTCACATACTGGACTCAAGGGGGTTGGAAGTGGCCAATTGGAAATGGCCCTTAGTTATTGCTCAGAGCTATGCAAACAAAGATCTCTCAATCTAGATACTTATCTTTTGACCTCTCTACTTTTGGGCCTCACTTAACCAAATTTGGGAACTGAGGCCTGCACTAAGTAGAAAGTATGTTAAAACTGAGGCCAAGTTTATCGAGGTCTTGTCTGTTGCCAGAGTCTGTTTTTCTTCTTCCTTTCCTGGTCCTTTCAATTTGTGTAGATGTCCTAGTGACTGACTCTTTTCCAAAATTTTGGCCCCTCCTCCCCCTTAGTTGTGTCCTCTATTTGGATCACTCTGGTTCTTGTCTGGCTTCCTGGCTTCTGACCCATTTGTGATCCTTTCAGGGGATAATGGTAGAACGCTGGACTTGTTATTACTTTACCTCTGACCTAAGAGTACCAGGTTTTCTTCCCTACTTGGGGCTATTTACATTATCTTTCAAACCTCTGGTTCTGCAGTACCAATCAGGTTCTGGATGCTTTTCCAGTCTGGTCCAATGCCAGGAAACGTGTTTAAAATATACAAGTGGGAACTGTGAAGAGAGGTGGGGTGGGGAGGACTGAGGTTCCTCCCCCACTAAAGCTATTTAGGGAGTGGTTCTAGTCATTCAGTTTATGACTGGAATAGATTTTAACTTGTAAACACCCACCTTTGGTGGTTACATTTGAAAGCAGCAATATGGAAAAAGGGAATTATGCAGCTGGTGGAATCAAAATACCTGATTTAGGATCTTGACTTTGCTACTTATTAAATCTGGTGATGTCTCCCTAAGCCTCAGTTTCCCCAGCTGCCAAAGGAGGAGGTTGAACAGATCATCACTAAAGTTCCTTCCATCTCTAAGAATAATGAATAACCCTAATGAATAAATACCCTCTGGGGCTCAGGGTTGTTGGGGAACTCTGTCTAGGTTTCATTACACCTCAAAAGTCAGAGATTACTTGAAAGAGGCCTTGGCTGTTGCCTAGCTTAATGCTCTCACTTGCCAGATGAGGAAACCAGGCCCTAGTGACTTTCTTAAGGGTACACACAGTTCTCTTTCCCCTGTTGCCTTTCTCTTAGGAAGGAGAACTATTTTTCCTGTATATAATCTTGTCTCCAGCATTCTAGGACAGTTGGGATTGCATTTTTGCTGTTTGATTATCTAGAACAATTTTTTTCTAAAAGTTCTTCCCTTTACCTGTGTTGATATAGCCTCCTTGAGTCAGTCAGAATAAACAGGAATTTCTTGAGACTATTATAACATTTGCTTCCTAATTGTCATTCATATCTGAATTTGGAGAACAGCCTTCAAGGAAATTCCTACCTGTTTTCTACAATAAAAGTCTGTTCCACTTTTTCTGTAATAGTCCTAAGCTCTCAACTGAGGCTTATTTAGAATTCCTGTTTCCATCAGCCTCTTGAACTGAGTTTTCTTTGACACCCAAACTGCTGCTGTCCCATACCAGCACAATTGTTTTTTTGGCAGTGAAGAACATTTAAGCACCTCTGAGACTATTCATTTTGAGGAGAGATTCCTGAATCTTGAAGAAGGGGGTGACTCTTAACAGAAAATAAAATGAAGACCCTAGACAAGTCATGTGATCTTGCCATTTTGCTCATCTCCCCAGCTATGTTCCAAACATTCTCCCTAGCTGTCCTCCCATATCTGGAATGTTTTCATTCCACTCAGACTACTGAACTGCCTGGTTTCCTTTAAGTCTCAGCTAAACTCTTGCCTTCTGTAGCAAGCCTTCCCTAACCCCTCTAAGTTCTCGTGCCTTCCCCCAGTTGATTATTTCTTATTTATCCTCTACATGATTTGCTTTGTATATATTTGTTTGCATGTTATCTCTCTCACGAGATTACAAGCTCCTAGAGGTCTTGTCTCTCTGCTTCCCTAGCCCTTAGCACAGTAGATTGGTTGATAATTTTGAAATTCATTTCTGTTATTTGGGAGTTCTGAGGGATTCTATCTGTTTCCTTTAGGACATGGAAGAAGGAAGGGGTTTGACTTGAGTTAAGAGATCAATAAAGAATAGTCTGTCTAAGATATAGAGGAATATCAGTACAAAAATCTAAATTTTGGTCTAGACTCAGGATTTTCTCAGCTCTTGGCCCTTAGAATATAATCTGCAAAAGACTTGCCCAGGAGGTTCCTTGGGCCATTTAGAGCTGGGTGGGACTCAGAGGCCATCAGAAACAACTGGCGTTTTAACCTCTCTCATGCCTACAGAAATTGTGACTGACCCAAGGTCAAAGATAGTAAGAGTTGGGAGGCATTTGAGTCTTAAACTTCCTTCAGTCTTTTAATGTCTTCTAGATAAAATAGGCAAAACACCATGATGAAATAAAAATAACTAGTTTTGGAATCAATAAACACTGAGTGCCTACTGTGTGCTAGACACTACTGTGTGCCAAGTGTACTCTATCTTTATTATGACTCAACAAGCATTACATTATCCTGCTATTACCATTTATTGTTCTTAGCCTGGTCTTGTGACTTCTTCACTGTTCAGTTCTATTTATTAGGTATATTATATTAGCTCTATGACCTTGGACAAGTCCCTTACACTCCCAACCTCCCCACCTCAGTTTCCTTCTTTGTAAAGTGGACACAGAAATACTAGCACAACCCCACAGCATGTAAAGAAAGTCCTTTGTCAACTGTAAGCAACATGTAAATGTAAGTTATTGTTATAACTTATTTCTGGCATGCATTTAAATGTTTACCTCTTTGTTCTTGAGTCTTATCATACCTCTCCAACTTCTTTTCCCATTATTTTCCAGTATGCATCGTCTGCTTTAACCAAGGCAGTCTTAGTATCTATGTCTAGGAAATGTACTACTCTTATTTTCTGCTCCATACTTTGGCTCATAATGTCCCCCTGTCTGGAAGATCCTTGGATCTCCCCTGCTTATTCATATCCAGTGCATTTTTGTCCTGGTCCAACTAGGTAGGGCATCACCCTCTCCATGGAACCTTTTTAGATGACTTTAGCCCACAGAGTGACCGGTTCCTTTTCTGAACTCTTCTTGTCCATGTTGCTCCCTTTGGCTTTTCATCAGAATGCCTTATATCAATAATTAACTGTTTTATCTAGATAAAAATTGTTACTTGCTTTTTAACATGGCCAATGTAGGAATTTATTTTGCTTGACTATGAATATTTATTGCAAAGGTTTTTTGTTTTTTAGTTTTTTTAATGGTGGACGTAGGTGAAAGGTAGAGAAAAGAGATGTTTGTTAATTTAAAAATCATTTTAATATCAAAATATATTTATGTATCAATAGATTTAAAATCAGTGAGTATCAAAAGATATATATTTTCTTGTTGATTACATGCAGTCTCTTAGAGGGGGGACATTGTCTTGTTTCTCTGGTATCTCCTTCCAGTATGTATGGTATACATAGTGGACACTGTTTATAAATTTGTTGAATGAAGAAAAGCTGGACATTGCCTCACCAGTATCTCACAAAAAGTAGTGTATTTTTTTCCTATTAATTCCATCGCATGGTCGTGTATGGAACAAGTGACCCATAGACTCTTTTGTCCCAACAAAGGATTCTATTGATCCTGAAAAACAAAAACAAACAACTACATGAGAACTAATTGAACCATTCTGGAGAACAGTTTGGAACTATGCCTGAAGGTCTAGAAAACTCTGTGTACACTTTGATCCAATGATACCACTAGTAGGTCTGTATCCCAAAGAGATTTTTTTTAAAAAGGGGGAAAAGGATTTATTTGTACAAAAATATTTATAGAAGCTCTTTTTGTAAAGGCAAAGAACTGGAAATTGAGGATATGCCTGTCAATTGGGGAATGGCTGAACAAGTTGTGGTATTCGATTGCAAGGGAATTTTACTGTGCTATAAAAATGATGAGCAGGCTGATTTTAGAAAAATCTAGAAAGACTAATATGAACTGATGCAAAGTGAAGTGAATGGAACCAGTTTGTACAAATAACAGCGGTGCTATCTGATGATCAGCTGTGAATGGCTTAGCTATTCTCAGCAATACAGTACAAATACCCATGATGAGAAATGCTGTCTACCTCCAGAGAAAGAACTGATAGCATCTGAATGTCGATGGAAGCATACAATTTTTCACTTTCTGTATTGTTTTGTTTTTTTCTCCCCCTTTGGGCCTGCGTCTTTCAGAACATGACTAATATGGTAAAACAAAATAAAAAACACAATCCCATAAGATAAAAGTATACAATAATAAATGGACTAATAGCCTAGAGTGTTTCTTACCAGGGATGGTCTTTTGAATATAGATTGAGTTGAAGCAAAACCCTTAAGGATAGAACCAGATATATATCAACTCTTGGGGGTAGGGGGAGGATTATGGGATCCTATATTTGAATTGGTAGGGGACCTTGAGGGTCATCTGCTCCAACTTTCTTGTTTTATTAAGAAGATACTAAGATTCAATGAGTTTAAATGATTTGTCCACAGTCACAAAGAGAAGTAAGTGACAGGCCCAGGATGTAAAACTGATGCCAGACTGCTTGGTTTAAGGCCCGTTTGTCTTTCCCTTTCCTTTTTATATGTCCAATCCATGCAGGAGCTGAAAGTCATCAATGAAAGATATTTCTCTTCATAGTCTCAGAGCCGCAGCGTAGAGTCCTGGGAGAATCTCTTATTTAGTAACCCCGCTGTGCCCTTGCACATATATTAACCTCAAATCAAGTGCAACTTTGTTACACAAACATGCAACATGAGAGCGAAAAAGAGAATCAAGGCAACTCTGGAAGTTGCCTATTATTAGAGAGTGCACTCAGTCATTAAAAGAGCACATCCTAGATGCCTCTGGTTCTAGCTGAGAACCTCTCAGAATACAGTTCTTCCAAGGCTGCTGAGGTCTCCAAGGTTTCCAAGGATCTCTCCCAGGTCCACTCTCTTCTGCCTTTAGGATCTCTCAGAATCCTTTCTGGTTTTTCCTCCCATCTCTTTCATAGGGGGAGCCTCTCCTCCAGTCCAGCTTTTTCTTGTTTTCCTTTCAGTCATGGGGGTGCTTCTGTTCTCTGGGTTCTTCTCTCTTATGTGTTCTTTCTGCATTTGGATTTCACCTGGCTACTTACCCCATCATGCCCTGTGCTATGTTAGATTGCCATGAGTGCAAAAATCTGTTGTTCCATTCAGCGTTTTTATTTAAAATAATTTATTGATACTTTTTGTTTTATAGTTACTTCCCAGTTAATTTCCATCCCCCTCAAAAAACCCTTCTTCCTTATAACAAAGAAAAAAATTAATTAAAAACAAGTGACATCGGAAGCATATCTGTCAGCATAGGCAACGTTTATCATCTGTAACCTCTTCACTTTCCCTTCCCATCTATGAGAGGAAGGAGACATGTTTCATCGCCTGTCCTGGCAACAAATATTAGTCATTGTGTTTAATCTGATTTTAGCCATCATTGAGTGTTTTCATTTCCAGTATTTTAACCATTGTGTATATTATCTGTATAATATTATTCTGCTTTCATCTGTCTTAGTTCAAATAATCACTCGTATGTTTCTTTGAGTTTCTCATTTTTGCCATTTCTTATGGTGAAGCAACATTCTATTACATTCCTATGCCATATTTTTTCAGCTGTTCCCCAATCAACGGACACCCAGGATTTTGTTTTTGTATTTTTAAATGTTTTACCAATGTTTCTCTATTTTTTGCTTATTTATCACAAAAATATCATCTTTATCACCAACTCCTAAATAGATGTCCTCTTGTGTAACAAATAAGGCACACCCACTTTTCAACACATTTATTAAGAACCCACTCTACTGGGGATGCAGAGACAAAATGAAACTGTGTTTGCTCTCAAGTTTATGCTCTGTTGGGGAGATATAACATGCTCCCCTAAAGGGATAAAAAAAAAAATGTCACAGTTGCCATGTGACCATATTTTTATGGCTATAATTTATATAATAAAATTTTATTGTTCATATTAATATTGTCCATATTTATTAGGTGTCCTCTGCTTCCATGGAAGCAATAATCTATAATCCTTCCTTTTCTGATTGACTTTCTAGGTGCCACACAACTGAGCTTCCTGGTCTTGGTGACAGGTTGTACCTCAGTGGGAAGAATTCTTGATGCTGAGATCTATAAAATCACCACAGTAGACTTCTGTCCACTCCAGGAAGATGTCAAGGAAGAAGACCGTCTCACTGCCCTGAAAAAAATTCTCAACTCTGGGATGTTCTATTTCTCCTGGCCAAATGCTGGATCCAACTTTGACCTGACTGTCCGAGCCCAAAAGCAGGGTGATGACAATTATGAGTTGGGAAATTCCTTCTTCTGGTTAGTACCTTGTATTATATTTTAGCTTTAGTCTTTAGGGCAAATAGCAATAGTGGCAGCTATTTTGGAAGCCAAATTTTAGTTTTTTGCTTTGGAAATAATCTATTTTATGGAATATTCATGGAGGAATATTACCCAGGTCTGTATTCCTCCCACTACTCTGCATACTCAATAAATCCAAAAAAGATTTATTTAAATGATGATGATGCACAAAATGCTGTTTTAGGCTCTGAGAGAGATAGAAAATGAAGTGTGCCCCTCTCCTCAAGGGACACTTTTTATCCATTAGCTCAGTTAGTAGAAACTGATGATCTTCATTTTTATGTGTATTTGACTTTTCTGAAAGAAACTGACTTTAGCTACATGGCCTTTTGAAGAGGGCCCTGTGGCCACTACCAGTGCCTCAGTAGGCTTTAACTGATGATGGTGCCTTTTTCTCTGGTAAAGTTGTCACATACTTGAAGTCAAGATGATGAAAGATAAGCCTAGAATTCCTCATTGGGAAGTGTCCCAGTACACCTCATGCACCATCTCTCTTGAGATTCGCGTTCTTTTCAGACATTTCCTTGGTAGTGGGCTTTGTCCATTGTGCCACGTTAAGCTTCTCTGTGGTGGATGTGCTGAAACAGGGCTTTAAATGTTGCTTGTGATGGCTCTTTGTGGGGCAGGGACTTTGTTTGGTCTTTCTGTCCCTGGCTTTTAGCACAGTGCCTGTCCCACTCAAGTAAGCAAGCACTCAAGAGATGGTTGGATATTGACTATGTGATCTAAAAAGTGCTTTAATGTCTACAAAGCACATTAAATAAATTATATATTCCCATGAAAGGGCTAACTCTTTGTTTAGACTCTCAGAGAGACATTCCTTGTATTGGGGCATCCATTGTTGCTTTGTAGATTATTTCATTTTACAGGAGCTATAGTCCATGTAAGGTACGACACAGTTCAGTAATAGTACTTGTTCCTCATTTTCCTGGGGTTCCTATAAAAAATAGAGGAAAAGGAATGAGACTTGCTATCCTTGGTAAGTAAACGACTTTGCCTTGGCCTCTATACATCCCTGCTTTGTGTTAGGTAGGATATAGTAAAGCTTTGTGTGATCATCCAACATATCCGTAGCTGTTTTCTAACAATGATCAGGGGATGTATCTTTGGTTTGAAAAGCATTTGTTGAGACGGTACACCTTTGAATAACCAGCTCTAAAGTCCCAGGAGGCAGCCTTAGGGTTTGTTGTTAGAGAGAGAATTAGACCTCAGGCCTTAGGGCGAAAGGCAACAGGCTCTGAATTGTCTTAAACAGATGGAGCCAAGGGATTGTGAAAGGTACAGTAACTCTGGAAACATCTATAAAGCCCCATTGGGAATGAGAAGGGCCGTGAGATGTCCTCAGAACTTTTACATATCAGGGCCCCTTTTTTTGTTTTTGTTTTTGTTTATGTCAGTTATTGGATTGAATAACTACCATGTGCCAGCATTGTGGTCGATAGAAAAGAATTTGCTGTTGCCGTGGTTAGCTGTGTCTGACTCTCTGTGACCCTCTGGACCATACTGTTCCTGGAGTTTTCTTGGCAAAGATATTGGAGTGGTTTGTCATTTCCTTCTCTGGTGGATTGAGACAGACAAAAGTTAAATGACTTGTCCAGGGTAACACAGCTAGTAAGTGTTTGAGGCTGAATTTGAGCTCAGATTTCCCTGATTCTAAGTCTAGCACTCTATCTGCTGAGCCATCCACCTGCCTAGAAAAGTGTATATATATATGAATAACAATGTAAAATATGATTTCTTATCAAAATGAGACATTACATGTGGCACAGGAGATTAGAGAATGGGGACTCACTCTTTGTGGAAAAGGATGTAGGATTCACTTATCAGATATCTACTTGGAAGCTTTGTTTTTTTAAACCAGACTTGTGATTTAATTGGGATAGTGAACTCCTGGTGAGAAAACCCTCTCTAAAAATGTAGATCAACACCTATCCAGCAGCTTATTATCATTCACAATCCATAAGCAGGTGGTAATCAGTTTACTACATGCTCACAGAAAGTTGTCTTGGGTAGTTCTCAAAATTTTGGTCTTGGGGTTCTTTTATTCTCTTAAAAATCATTGAGTTTCCCCAAGAACTTTTATTTATGTGGGTTCTCTCTCTTGATATTTATTGTTTTGAAAATTAAAATGTCTTCATAGCATTATGAAAATAGTTTTGACTTTGCCAACTCCCGTAAAAGGGTCTTGAGGATCCCTAGGAGTCTCAGGCCCACACTTTGAGAATCACTGAGTTAGGGCAAGAGGTGAAGTGATTGAGAGCTGCCACTGGGCTAGGGGATGGAGAAATGGTGCCCAGGGATGCACAACAGGTTCATGTGAGATGCAGGATTTGAACCCAGGTTTCTTGACTATAAGGTCAGTTCTCCATTAGACCACCTTGCTTCTTTGTACGATAGAAAGAAAATAAGATGGAGGGTTGCCCCTGCCAAAGCTTCCTTTTTGGTGTACATTGGTTGGTAGAGGTGCCCCTGGAGTAGAGGGCATTTCTGAGCCCCTCCAGTAAAATGGTCTCATCCTTCATTCCTTGCCAAGACATTGAATCACTGTAGGCAGGTGTTCGTATTCAGAGGATCACCACCAGATAAAATGAAACAATTCCCTTAGTTAATATAATCTTTTTAGTCTGGATACCATGTGTGTTCAGTCTTTTTCAGTCATGTCTGACTCTTTGTAACCCTGCTTGGGGTTTTCTTGGCAAAGACGCTGGAATGGTTTGCCATTTTCTTCTCCAGCTCATTTGACAGATGAGGAAATGGAGGTAAACAGAAGTAAGTGACTTGCCCAGGGTTTCACAGCTAAGCTAATAAGTGTCTGAAGCCAGATTTGAGCTCTTCTGACTCCAGACCTGGTACTCTACCCACTGCAACTCCTAGTTGCCCCTGGGTACCATAGTACCTGATAATTTTCACCTGATTTGACACAGATAGATGGAACAGTGGAAGGCACTCTGTACCTGGAGTTAATAAGAACCGAGTTCAAATCTGCCCTCAAACTTGTTAGCTGTATGATCCTAGGGGAGTCATTTCACTTGTCTACCTCAGTTTCTTCATCTGTAAAATGGGGTTAAAAAGCTCACCTATTATTATGATGGCAAATATGATGATATTTGTGAGGCACTTTGAAAACCTTGAAGTGCTATATAAATGCTAAGCCATTGTTGTTTATTTTAGTTATATTAATTACTATTACAGATAGTTCTAGAGGGAAATTTAAAACTTTGTTTCCCTAAATAAATCTATATTTCCTCTCCCTTAAGAAAATGGCCTATGTTCCTACTGGGTGCCAACAGATGTGACTAAGAAATTATACTGTGAGGATCCTACATTTGGCAAAAGGTTACTCTTTTTCCTGGCCCATTTGCAAATGAGAAGTTGTGAAATAAGACCAAGTGATAACAGCTGTCATCAGTCACTGCTGGCCTAAAGGAACTCAGAGTTTTCTGGAGGCCTTGCCCTCTTATACCAGTAGTGTTCTTTGCCAAAGAATGGATGAATCAGGGCAGATATTTAAAGCACACACCCAGCACAACTTTGCTTGCTCACTGTTGGTAGTAACCTGTACTTCTGTGCTCTTGCTAAAAAAAAAAAAAATCCTTTGGTTGGTCAGACCAGATTATAAGAATGTAGTGTGTATATCTTTAGTAAGTGAACCAATTCCAGCCCGTTATGTGCATTATTTGAGTATCCTTTTCGACATAAATTTCATTTTCTCTCTGCAATTTTTCTGGTTGTGTGACTTTACCCTATCTGAATAAGCATCTAGATAGCTTGGTGCATACAATGCTGGACCTGGAGTCAGGAGGACTTGAATTCAAAACCAGCCTCACTTACTGGCTAGTTGTGTAATCCTGGGCAAGTCACTTCACCCTGTTTGCCTCAATTTCCTCATCCATAAAGTGAGCTGGAGAAAGAAATGGCAAATTGCTCTAGTATCTTTGCCAAACTGGGATGGGGTCACGAAGAGTCAGACATGACTGAGAAATGACTCAACAACAGTTTGTGAAAGGAATAAAGTGTAAGGAAACTAGAAAGTTAGGAAGGGGCCAGGTCCCGAAGGTCTTCAAGGGTCAAACAAATATTTGTACTGTGTTGTTCTTGGAGGTAAAGAATCACTGAAGTCAATGAAATAGGGGGTTAACATTGTCATACCTATACTTCAGGAAGATCATTTTGGCAGCTGATTGAAGGATGGACTGGAGTAGAGAAAGAGTTGAGGCAGGGCAAGCAACATAAGACTGTGGAAGTAGTAAAGGCAAAAGCTGATGAGGGTCTGAATTAGCATGCTGACTGTCTAGAGAGAAAGAGAGAGATAGGACAGATGCTATTTGTAAAGGTAGAAATCATAAGACTTGGCAGCAGATTGGATTCATGGGTGAGTGATTCTTGAAATTTTTCAATTTTGATTTTTGAGGATGGCACTGAAGTTGCCAGCTAGGGTGACTTTGGGGTTGGTGCTGTGCCTAATGATAATAGGGAAATTGGGAAGAGGGAATGATTTTGGAGAAAAAGATAATGTTTTGTTTTGGAAATGTTGAGTGTGAGATATCTACATGACATCTAGTTTGAAGTATCCAAAAGGTAGTGGTTGATACAATATTGGAGCTCAGGAGAGGGGTTAGGGATGGAGGTAAATCTGGGAATTATCTGTGAAGAGATAATTGAACCCATGGGAGTTGTTGAGATGAGCAAGTGACAAAGTATACAAAGGTACAAAATACCTTTTCTTCAAAATTGGAGCTGCCTACCTTGACTCCGTAGGATTCTTGATCCTATAAATTTCATCCATCCTTTGAACCAATGGTAATTTACCATTGTAGTACTCTCTATTCCTATAATAACCAGATATTAGAGGAGGAAAGTAGGGAATCATTCCAGTTGGTGGGTTAGATCAGCTTACTATTATCATTTCATAGCATTTGTGATTGGAAAAAGGACCTTCAAATTCATCTAGTCTATACTGTACCTGAAGCATAAATACTCTACAATTTCTTCTACAATTTCTGATGAGTCATTCATTAAATATAATACTAACAGTGACAGAGAATTTAATCATCTCACAAGGTAACATTCCATTTTCAGATAGCTTTTTATTGCTAGTAAATTCTTCCTTTTCTTAAGCCTGGCTTATTATCTGAATTATAGAGTGATTCATTTTTTTTCCACTTACTGCTACACAGGCTAAAGCATACCTTAAATAAATTTTTAGCAATGGGCCCGATAGGATATGATTTTTGTAGTGGTGTCTCAAGGGTGCATGCCGAGCAGTGGAGAGAGCCATCTTTATGTCAAGAAGACCTATGTTTATACCCTGACTTTGATATCTGCTAACTTTGTGACGTTGGTCAAGTCACTGAATATGTCTGCCCTCGGGCACAATCTTCAAGGTTATAAATGGCAGCCTGGAAGGACTTATATGATCTGATGCTGAGCGAAAGGAGCAGAACCAGGAGAACTTTGTGCACAGCAACGACCACAGTGTGCGAGAGTTTTTTCCAGTAGACTTGGAACTTTGTAATAACATAAGAACTTACTGAAAAAAAAATACCAATGATAGTTTTCTAAGGCAAAATGCCTTCCACACTCAGAGAAAGAAATATGGAAGTCATTCGCAGAATGTAGCAGATCATGTTTGTGTGGGGGTGGGTTTTAGTGTATTATGTTTTGATTTGTTATATGATTTCTTCCATTTATTTTAGTGTGACTACATAGCATGACTATAGTGAAAATGTGCTCAATAGGAAAGTATATGTAGAACCTATACAGAATTGTATGCTGTCATGGGGAAGGAGCGGGGTAGTGGGGGGAAGGTAGGGGAGATAAAATCTTAATTTTAAGGAAGTGATTGTAGAACATTAAAAAAATAATAATTAAAAAAGATTATAAATGGCAGAAAAAGTATCTATCTGTATTAGGAGTGAGAGTTTCTTCATTGGCAGTTTCCTATTCCATTGAAATCACAAGTTTGTTCCAAAAAAAAAATTACCAGAAGGAGAAGTCTTGCTAGTTGAACCTCTGACCATTAGAAGGAGATTGAGTTAAGAGGTAAAAAGGAGCTCTTTCTGTACTACTCTCTAAAACAAATATTGTTTGAGAAGAGCCATCTGGGCTGTCAAGATCTCGTGGTTTTGTAAGGTATCCCTTTAGAGTGGGTGGAATGCCATCACAGAGTAACTTCCTTGCCCGTTCCTGTTAGGAAGCACTTACCTAATTTTAGGGCTAAGGGTTGAGTATTTTTTTCTCACCAGTAGGAGAGAGAAAGTTGTTCTTGAAGAAAACCAAGGAGCAATGATGTCATTCACTGCTGTTTTAAAACAAATAGACCATTGTGATCTGTTATATTCTATGAAGCACTTTCCCAGGGAGAGCCTTACTCTCCATGAATGAATTAGAGTTTTCAGAAGGGTGACTTAGCTCAGTCCTGGTAGGCTGAAGCAATACTTGACTAATTGTCACCTAGTCCAGAGTGTGTCAACCAACCCTCCCACCCCCATCCCACTCCCTTTAAGGAAGCACTTCTTTTGGGGTCAGGATGGTAGCACTCACTAAATCCCTGGGGAGTAGTATATTTATGAGGAAATTCTATCTGTCCAGTTCAGTCAAGCAAATGAGCATTTATTAAGACATAGATGAAGTAGACCCTCATCTTGGGAAGTGTAGGGTAGTTATGTTGTGCAGTGGATAGAGTGCTGGGCCTATTGTCAAGAAGACTCATCTTCCTGAGTGTAAATCTGGCATCAGGCACGTCCTAACTGTGTGACCCTGGGCAAGTCATTGAACCCTGTTTTCTCATCTATAAAATGAGGTGAAGAGGAAATGGAAAACCACTTCAGTATCTTTGTCAAGAAAACCCCATGAAGAGTCAGAAACAACTGATAATGACTGAACATTAGGTAGCGTACATTTTATAGATGGAAAACAGCATGGGCGCACACAAGCATATGTAAAATAAATATAGGGTAATTGACTGCCTGAGGGGAGGGGGAGATAGTGCAGCTGGGGAGATCAGGAAAGGTGTCTGGAGGGTATAGCATTTAAACTCATGTCGGAAAGGAATTGGGAGGTAAGGAACAAGTACATTCCAGGTAGGTGGGACAACTCTGTAAAGATTTGGGGGAAAAAAGCAAGGTAAAGCTTGTCTGAACTGTAAGGAGCATGGAGGGAAGTCATGCTTAAAAAGACTTGGAAGTTTGGTTGGAGCTAGCTTCCAAAGGGCTGTAAATTAGCCAGAGTCATTTGTATTTGATCCTAGATGTCACAGGGAGCTTCAGGAATCTGTTGAGCAGAGGAATGACAGGGTCAGATGTGTATGGCAGGAATCTCACTTTGGCATCTGCTTTGAGGATGGATTGGACAGGGGGAGAGTGGAGGCAGGAATACCATTTAATTGGCTATTGCATAGTCCAGGTTAAAGATAATGAAAGCCCTAAATAGGATAGTGGCTATATGGGTAATGAGAACAAGTCAAAAATAAGAGAGATTGATTGTGGAGGCAGAAGCAGTAATAATTGGAAACTGATTGGATCTGTTGGGTGAGTGAGAGTGAAAAGTCAAGAGTGATTTCAAGAGTGTAAACCTGGGTGATTGGAGAAAGCATTTTGGTTTTCAGGGAAAGATGAATTCTGTTTTAGACATTTTTAGTTGGAGATGCCTCCAGATAGTTGGTGTTGTGGTAAGAGAGCTCAGAAGAGGTCCATATGAAAATGTGAAAGACAGTTGAATAGAAATGGTCATTGAACCTGTGGGAGCTGATGAGGTCATCAAGGAGAGCAGAGGGCTCAAGATCCATCCATGGAGGACCCCAACAGATAAGGGAGTGAATGATCATACAGCTAAGGAGACGGAGGAGTCAGAAGTAAGAGAACCAAGAGAGATCATTAAAAACTCAAAGAGGAGGGAATAATCAGGAGGAGTGAGTCATCAGTGGGGCCAGGTGTTTCAGGGAGGTCAAGAAGAAGGAGAATTGAGAAGAGACTGTTGGATTTGACCATGGGGATCATTGCCAGAAGTCAGATTTTGAGGAGCTGAGGAGAGGAAATGGAATATTTCCAAACCTGTATAGACAGCTTTCTAGCTATAGGATGGTGGTTTTGTTTTTGTTTAAGGATGGGAGGGACCTGAGCTTCAGACAGTGAGTCTGATAGTGACAGATTAAAGATTAGAATGAGAGAGGGAGAAAAATGTTGTGACAATCCCTGAGTCAAAAGGAAGGGATCAGCTAAAGGGGTTAGCCTTGGAGGAGGAATGCAGGATGAAAAATGGGGGTTGATGTAGATGAAGTGAGAAGAGGGAGCTGGTGGTCTAAGATAGCAGGTGAAGTCTTCTACTGCATGAATACAAGAGGCTTATGGAGAAACAGGAACTTATGGAACTGCAGCTATGGGGAGGAAAATGTGATAGTGAATCAATTAAGAATAAAATATTTGCTGTAGTGAGGGCAAAGTTGAAATTAGATAATATAAATTTATAGTGCATCCAATTAGTCTGATTTCATGAATTCCTGAGGAAAGAGGTAGTGGGAGTAATCCAAGGTTGTTTTAACCTTGTATCCAATTGTATCCAACTCTTTGTGATACCATTTAGGGTTTTCTTGGCAAAGATACTGCAGTGGTTTACCATTTCCTTCTCCAGCTCATTTGGCAGATGAGGAAACTGAGATAAACAGGGTAAAATGACTTGTCCACAGTTATACAGTTAGTAAGTAGCTGAGGCCAGATTTGAAATCAAGAAAATGAATCTTCCTGACCTCAGACCCAGGTGCTGTATCTACTGAGTCACCTAGCTGCCCCCGAGGGTTAGAGTTAGGCAAGACATGAGCCTTGGCAAGAAGGTAAAGGGTTCAAGAAGAGAGAGATGCTTTGTTGACCTAACTGGTCAAGTGTGGGAAACAAGGAAAGTGAGTTCAGTGAGTGACAGATGGACTAGGTAGATGGATTTGCAAAATAAGTCAAATCATACAAAAAAATCACAAATACATTTAAGCTATTTTGTTTTTTAAAAGGACATATCACATTTAGTGAAATAATGACCAAAGGACTGCATTTCCTTGTGTTCACTTTCAGTCTCCTTCTAATCGGTTGTGTGTATATTTTGCCATTTTTTTTAAAAGTGTGTCTTCTGTTCTTTCTTCACTATGCATTCCCATATATAAGTATGTATTCCTTTGTATTTTTCATATTTATTATTTTTATGGCATATTCAGTTTATATTGATATGCTATTATTTAGTCAATCCCTAATTTCTCTAGTAGGGAAATTTCACTGTTTCCATTTTTATTTTGAGGTATGTGAAAAGCCTCTATCAATGTTTTCTTATTGAGGGATCCATTTTTACCTTTTAATAACCTCCTAAGGGTTGTAGCCCCAATAATGGTACCCCAGAGTTTTAAGATAACACTTTTAACTCATAATTGTATTTTGCCAGATTGCTTTGCAGTTTTTTTCCTCACCTTTCTTAAGACTTGATTTTCCTGACTCTTGACTGTAGCACTCTTTTCACCTGTTTTTCTTTGTTACCAGTTATATTATTGCCTCTCTCTCCAAAATAAAATAGTTAATACTAATGACTAGAAATAATATGAAATTTTAAGGTTTCTTTCAAGGATTCTTATAGCAACCCTATGAGGTATGTGCTGTTATTAACAAAGGACTCATCCTGTCACATGATGAGGAATGGGTTGATGGTTAATGAAGGACAGGGAGCACAAACCCATCAGTTCCCAACAGAATAGAAAACTTGAGGGCTGGGATTATTTTGTTTTTGTTTTTGTGATCTTCATACTCAGCTACTCAGTGCAGCTCATGACCCTGGGGAGGTGCATAATAGATGCTTATTAAATAGAATTGATTTGAATCTTATTGCAGGTCATGGGTCCTTAATTCTCCTCGATTTGGATGCAAATCTACTTTCTTCTTCTTGTGTCTTTGTTGTCTGATTAATCCACACTTGGTAAAATTTTGCAGGAACCAGCTGTTGCATGTACCCTTGAAACACTATCAGGTGAACTGTTCTGATTGGCTGCTGAAGGTGATCTGTGGAGTGGTGGCCATCCGCACCGTGTACGCCTCACATAAACAGGCCAAAGCTTGCCTCATCTCGAGGATCAGCTGTGAACGAGCTGGTGCCCGGTTTCACATCAGGGGGGTGAATGATGATGGACATGTGTCTAACTTTGTCGAGACAGAGCAGGTAAGTGACCAGACCCGACTTGAGGGACCAAGTGATTCAGTGTTTCTTGAGTAAGAAAGGACGAGATTCACCCAAAGGCTTTCCCTGTATATTGTTACCTGTAAGAAGGAGTTCTTTATCTTAATGCTCCCCCCTTTCCCCTACTTTGCTTTATCCTTCTGTAATTGGCGTTCCTTGTGAGGGTCTGATACCTGTGGTTTGTGTTGCGTGTTACCTTTTGCCTAGCTTTCCAGTTCTTCTCACGAGGTGGAGAATGCAGCCCTCTGGTACCAAATGTTTTTTCTTTTCAAGTGTAGTTCATACAGAAAGAACTTCTACTCTTGATTCTCAGCAAAGAGTAGTTTTGACTCCGGATGGAAGGAAACAAATGAACCACTTTGGTTTGATGCTGTTTTCTGAGCAATGATGGAGTAGATCAATGCACTGCAAGAAAAAAAATTCTCTCATTTTTATTCTGAATTTTTTTTTGTCTTCATCTTAGAAGTAAACTATGGCAGTTGGGAGTTGTGGAATCTGGGAGTAAGGGAGCAGTTGGTTTCAGTGCCCATGGAATGGAACCATCTGTTTAATTTTCCATTGATCTTTCTTTTTTTTAAATTCTGTTCTCATTCCCAGGGATGTTGTTTACAACTCCTGCCTTTAGCTTAAAACCTGCAGGGTAAATTTTTAGAAGAGACTATAAGAGAGTGGTAAATTTAAGGCAGAGGAAAGCTCTGATGAAATTCACAGGTGGAATATTGCCATGGGTGACAATATCCAAACACACTATATTTATTTTGTGCCTGTAGGCGTTTTTGTCGCTTCTCCCTCTTGTATGTGTGATTGAGTTGCTTCTTAGGAGGACTTTGGATAGTGTGAGAACAGGGTCTGTAAAAGAGAAAATGATTTGATTAGTGCACAAGAAGATTTGACTTCTTGTCAAGCCCTGACTGCTTGTCTATAGGACTTTTCTGACCAAGGGATCCTGAACAGATTTTTTGGGCAATGAACCCCAGCAGAGAAGTAGTCGTAATCTTGGAAAATGATATGATCTCAAGAGAAGATGTGTATTCTTGCTTTTAAAATTTACTTTAGAAGCAAAAGAGAGACATGTGGTAAATAACCAGCCGCTCTTGGAGCCAGGAAGATCTGGATTGGTCTTACCTTATTAAATTTGACCTATATTAGATTTGATTGTTGGTTTTAGACAGCAAGATTCCGTTCCTTTCAGGTTGACATCTATCCATTAATTCTTTCCGTCCATTTGTTCTACCAATTCTGAATGTATCTTATCGGTATTCTCATCCCCCACCCCCCCAATCTCACCATCATTTCCACATTCTGCAAATTACTGAAGGCCAGATTTTCTGTGTCTTAGCCCAATCTACCCGGAGAAGTCACACAACTGTGTTGACTGGGGTCTATTGCCAAATTATGTTAAGCAAGCTTACCTGGGTCCTCACTGCTATAACAGTTCTTTTCTTTTTTCTCTGATTCCTCACTACACTTCCCACAGATGCTGTTCCAAATCTCTTCTTTTTTTTCTCAAACTTCCTATACCACCACTAGCCTCCCTCTCAGCAGAAGACCTTAGCTCCTTCCTACCTTACTGAGAAAGTAGAGACCATCTATCATAGACTTTCCTCCCCTCTTCTAATCCTCACAACTACTCTAGGTTGTCCCCTATTCTCGCTTCCTTTGTGCCAGTCTTTGAGAAATAGTTGGCCATTCTCTTTGCCGAGAACAATGTCACATCCTCTGGGAACTTGCTCCTTTTTCTCCCTACTTTCCTCTATTATCTGACTATATGAGCCCATTTCTTCCCCATTCTTAACCTTCATAGCCTATATTTCCTTCCTTTCATTGTCAAACTCCTAGGAATTGTCTTTTCCATATGTTTGCTCCTTACCCAACCTTGAACCCTCTTTCAGTGTGGCTTCGGTTCCACCACTTTACTGAAACAGCTGTCTCCATGGTTACCAATGGTCTGTTAATTGCTAAATCCTATGGCCTTTTAGTGCTTGTCCTCTTCGACTTTTCTGCAGTTCTGGATGCTCTTGTCCCCTCCTTCTGCTAGGCAAGCTATTCTCCCTCAGCTTGTGTGATAATGGCTCCCTCCTTGTTATCCTTCTGTCTGTCTTGCTTCCTGCTTCTTCCAGGTCTCAGCCTCTAACCACGGATCCCCCAAGGCTTTGTTCTGGGCCCTCTTCTCTTTTTTCTCTATCTCTCATTTATTTCTTCAACTCCCGTTCGGGTATGTCTGTGCAGGGAGAGGTATATATTTTGAACCAGACCTGGAATTTCGTTAGTATAAAGAACTTCTGATAAGGAAACTCCCTTTACCAATGCAGGTCAACACCTAAGCAGGAATCTAGTCTTAGAAATTTGCCTAAAGCACTGGGAAATTAAGCAATGAACAAATTTTTTTTTAAATAGCTAACATTTATATGGGGAAGCGAAGTGGTACAGTAGATAGAATACCATGCCTGAAGTCAGAAAGATTCATCTTCCTGAGTTCAAATCTGACCTCAGACATTTTCTGGTTATGTTACTGTGAGCACTTAACTGTTTGCCTTGGTTTCCTTTTAAATAGCTAACATTTATATGGGGAAGTGAAGTGGTACAGTAGATAGAATACCATGCCTGAAGTCAGAAAGATTCATCTTCCTGAGTTCAAATCTGACCTCAGACATTTTCTGGTTATGTTACTGTGAGCACTTAACTGTTTGCCTTGGTTTCCTCATCCATTAAATGAGCTGGAGAAGGAAATGGCAAACTACTCCAATATCTTTGCCAAGAATATTCCAGATTGGGAGGAGGGAGGTCACAAAGTCAGACACGACTGAAAAACAATCTTTATATAGTGCCTACTGTGTGCTAGGCATTATGTTAAGTGCTTTACAAACATCTCATTTGGTCCTCACAAGCCTGGGAAGTAGGTACTCTTATTATCCCCATTTTACAGATGAGGCCCAGAAATGACTTCTCCAGGATCATCAGACAATAAGTGTCTGAAGTAGGTCTTAAGCTAGGCCTGCCTGACTCTGAGGCTGGCTTCTCCATCCATGGGGCCATGCTGCTTCTTGCATATCTGTCTAACTCTCTTATCTCTCCTAAGATCCAGGTTCTACTGCCTACTAGAATTTCCACCTGGTTGTCCTGTTGGTAAAAGTCTAAAATACATTATCTTCCTCACCTAACTCATCCCTCCTCCAGACTTCTCTATTTCTCTATTTTCTCACTATCCTTCGTGAGTCAGATTTGGAATCTTGTAAATCATCCTTGACTCTCTTCTCTTCCTTCTTCGCAGATTTAAGGTGTTGTAAGGTTTTGTCAATTCTTCCTCTCCATCCATCTCTTCCTTCACACACTCTTATGGTTCAGTCAAACAGTTCTACCTTTATTTCCCCAAAGTTCTCATTCTTCCAGTCCTTCATTCAGGCTACCCCCAACTTTGGATGTACCTTCTGACTTTTAGAATACTTAACTTCCTTCAAAATTCAACTCACTTTCCTAGTCGTTAGTGCTTTGCATCATTTCAAATTATATATCCAAATAATTGCAACATCCCTACTCCACCTCTTCATAAATAGAATGTAAGTTCTTTGAGGGCAGGGACTGGTTTCATTTTATATTTTTATATCCACTGCCTGACTTACAGTTGGCACTTAATATATGCTTATTGACTTAAATTATATTTTCCTGATCTACCAATCCAACCCTGTCAAAAAAGGAAATGAAGTTAATCTGATATGATATATTTTGGATGAAGTTATGCTGGCTCACAGTACTGGTGCTTCCCATTCCAGATGCTTACCAAACTACTAATAATACATTTTAGGATTTTTGCCAGGAATTGAAGTCATGCTTACAGGATTATACTCTGAAGATCATTTTTCCTTTTAGGAAAAAAAAAATAGGATTTGAGACAAAACTGTTTGCCCACCTCCTGTCCTATAACATCTCTCCCATTCTCCACACTCTTTCTGTATTTTAGAACAGAGGTGTCAAACATGTATAGCTTTCAACACTTGGGAGTGAGGTCCACACCAAATTAAAATGTAATTGGCAAGTATTTAACAAAATTAATGTAAGTTCAATAAAACATAGATGATGTTAATATAGGATTTTCTAAGTCAATATGTCACCCACAGGGAACCTCATGTGCAGCTTAATGGCCTTCATTTCTATTTAAGTTTTGACATCACTGTCTTGGAATATCAGTTGGTCTAGGCTAGATGGCATAAACCCATTGGGAGCATCTAGGAGCCAATTCAGTATCTCTCTTCTCTTGTTTCTCAGTTCTTTCAAACAGTTTTGTCTCATGATGAACTTCCCAGTCTAAAAAAGATCATTCTTCTTGATAGAGAAAATAGAAACGAAATGAGAGTTGAATAGTTCTCCCTCCTTATATCTATTCTGAGCAGAATTTCTAGTCCTTCTTCCATCTTTGGCTTACTCCTTATATAGTGCTTTAAAAAAAAAAAGGTCCCTTTTGTTGTCTTTAGCATACTTTGGCTGAGTGCTAAGCTAGACAACATTGCTGAAACTATTGTTATAAGATACTTGTATTCTTCCTCCCTTACCTATCTTCCTTCCATCTTTTGCATGTGGCTTTTAAAAATCACACTTGATCAGTGAGTTGACATTTCTCTCTTTTCTCCCTCTCTGGAATTACTTCTGTTTGTATCATCTGAATTTTGTTCTTAAGAACATGTGTTACTTGTGTCAGTTTCCTTTGTCAAATATTAGGCTCCAGTATCCTATATATTCTCTACAATCTTATAAGCTCTCAGAATTCTGCTCTCCCTAACATTAGGGTTATAGGAGACTTGTAAGTCTCTATTTTCAAGCAGTTGGGGGAAAAATTCTCTTCTCTTCCCTCTTTTTTTCCAAGTCAGTGAGATGAAATGGTCTTTTCCATTCCAGTATCTGGTCAACTCATTATCTTTGGACATCTCTTTTCCTAGGGACTCTTATTAATTATGTGGATACCCATTCTAAATATTTACCAGAGGAACTTCCAATTTTCTTGACTCACTTCAGATTAAATAACTTTTTTTTGCTGTTTTCTCAGAATGTAAATAGGTATGTGGGTCATCTTTTTCTAAAATGTAGAAGGAGAAGGCAATATTCTTAGGAGATGGTTCTCCTAAGATTAGCTGCAAATCCCTGCTGTTGCTGATTTTGGCAGGAGAGTACTTATTCTGTGTATCAGTATGAAAATACTTCATGCTTATCCAGTACTTTATAAATATTACTTATTTACCTTAGCCAATTTGGCCCTCCCATCCATCCTCCTAGGGGTAAGTAGTGTGAGCATTTTTATCCAGTCAATATCTTTCTAATATTACATCCTAAATGTCCTGCCTAAGTGCCATAATGTGTAGAACCTTACACAGGCAGCATGGTATAGTACAAAAAGCATAAGATTTAGAGTCAGAGGACCTGGGTTCAATTTGCAGCTCTGCCTTTTGACCTTGGACAAGTTACTTCATCTTTATGGGCTCACTTTTCGTGAAGCTACAAATCCCTTCTATTAGTAAGGGCTTAATAAGAGAGATTGTTGATTGACTGATAAAAAAGGAGGAAATTGAGACCCACACATACCAGTTCTTACCTTAAGATTATATAGTTAGTGAGTGATAGAACTGGGACTCAAGGCCAAGCCTTCTGACCTCCCAGTTCAGGGCACGCTCCTTGATAGCACATCACATCACCCCCACCCTGCATTTTAGCTATTTGCTTCACTTTTTATGTTTTAATAAAAAAACCTTTGCAAAAATTAGAGCATGTCCCCATTGGCGCAGTACCCATCAGACTGTTGAAGTTCTCACTTCGTGCAATGAAGCTAGTTTGATAATGAGTTGGGGCCTTCGTTCTGGCCATTAGCAATTGCTTAAGCAGCAAGGTTGCCAGTCATTGTCTGGGCTATACCTAGTGAGAACAAAGGGAAATGAGGCTAGATTTATATAGCTGGTATAGGACAAAAACCTATATTTATATTGTCTACATTCATTTCTTTAGAACCATGCTTTCCAAATGGATTTCTGGAGAGTTCTCCAACAAGTGATTGGCCTTCTCTACCTTCTATGTCTTATGAATAGGAGTCCTCCTGGGCATGGAGGCAAGTACATGGGTCTGTTTTATGTCCTGTGTTTTATGGAAGAATTGACTTTGCCTAAAATAGAATAAAAAATTATATTCTGATTCCTAGCATCTCTCGTTTTTTCAGATGAAATTACTTGAAAATACATATGCACAATTGAGGTTGGCTTTTCCAGGTAATTAATCACTACCACGTCAATGATTCTTGACATTTTTAAGTGGGAGAAATGTCAGGCTTTGAAGCTTGCTCTGATTGTGGGGGCAGCCAGCCAAGCCAGCAGGTTGAAAGCAGCTGCTTGATTGGGAGGACGAATGCCGAGGCTGTGGTGGGAGGGAGGATTGCAGTCTGAGCTTCCTCGGCAGTAGCTGGTACCTCCCAGTCACCCAAACTGGAAATCTGGAGTCATCTGTTTCCTCCCTCTCTCTCTGATCCCCCACCTCTGGTCCTGGATTGTGATTGTGAAGCTGATTTTTTTATAAATCCAAGTGTGAGACTTTCTGGATTATTGGTTTATTTGATAAGGATTCTTTTATGGGAATTTTCTGAAATACTTTTGGGCAATAATCTTCTAGAAGTTGCCCAAACTCTCCCCATGTTTCTCATGAACCACGATGGATTCACATGCAGCATTCAGATGACTCTCTCCTGAAACTCCTCCAATCTTATCATTAGGAATAATGGGTGACAATTCATTCCCATTCATTCACGAGTCATTTATAACAGTTGTAGAGGTGCATATTTCACTCACCATATTTTCTAACATGCAGACTTGAAACTTCTTTTTCCTTCTGCATTTAAGCGGTTGTCAAGCCTTGTCAATTCTTCCTCTGTCATCTCTCACCTTGTCCTCTTCTCTCCACTTGAGAAGCCACCACCCTAGTCCAGATCCTTATTACCTCCTACTTGTATTATTGCTGCAATAACTTCCTAACTTGTCTCTCTACTTCCAGTCTCTCCTTTCCATTGCATTCTGGCAAAATAACAATCCTAAAGCATGGGTCACTTCCTTGCTCAAACATCTTTAGTGGCTCCCTCTTTTCTCTAGCTTAAAATAAAAACTCCTAAACCATGGCATAGGAAGCCCTTTACAGCCTGACTCCAGCCTTCCCTTCCAGATTTGCATCACTCAACTTTCCTTTACAATCCAGCCCAATAGTAGCTGAATTGATGTAGCACTCAGTCTCATTCTGCCATCTCTTGCCCCCAGACCTATGCCTGGCTCACTCTTTCTCCTCATCTTTGCCTGTCGAAATTCTCCTTGAAGGTCTACGTCCTCCATGAAGGCTTTCCTGATTCAATCCCACCCCTACTCCTGGTAAAAGTCATCTCTCCATGCTTACATTTTCTTCCTAGTGTTTTCTGTCCATCCCTTGTGCTCCTCTTCCACCCATGCCAAACGTGTCCTCTTTTCTCTGCCCCCTACCCAGCACTTACCAGTGCCTGGCACATAGATGAGTGCATAATAATTATTAAATAGAGATGTGATGGAGAGGAAATGCTGCTGGCCTAGAGGAATTGGAACAAAGAAATGTTTTTGCCTGTCCCCTCTTGGGGCTGTTCAGAAAAACAGAGTGAAGGCTTTGAACTTGAAGATCTCTGCAGTCTTTCCTCAGACCGACATTCATTAATCATTAGGAAGTATAATTCCTGTAGTAAACTCATAGTAGATGGCTGACTAATTGTGAGGTAATCTTTGGACCCAGTGACTGAATAAAAGGTTATGTATTTGCTTTTTTTGTTTATTTTTTAAAGGAGGATGGTACATTTAATAGGTTAATGTGCTCCCTTGACTCCTTTCCTGAATTAAATGCTCTGGCTATCCAGACAAAGAGAGGAATCTGTCCCCTGTTCATTTTTTCTTAAAGGGAATAAAGTTAGTCCCAGCCTGGCAGTCTGCATGTGTGTGTGTGCGTGAATGTAGCCTTCCTTTGCTTCCTTCAGAAAGGTACCTTTACAGCTCTGAGGTGAATCACATCTGGTGGGCTGGTTTACAGCTATGACTCACCCTGGAGACACAAAATGGAAGAAAAACCCTCAGTCTACCCCCGCCAAAAAAAAAAAAAAAAGACCAGAGCTAAACATCAGGCTTGTTTGGGTTTTTAAGATAAAGTTCCTCATTAATTTTAGATGCTCAAGGGTCATTGTGGTATCTTAAAAATTACACACCAGTAAACAAAGATTTCTAAGACCTCCCTCCCTGGGATATCAAAGTTACACAAAAATCACCTTAATTTATGAGCCAGGCAAGGGTAGCTAACTCCTTTCATTCCTATGGCTTTGTTCTCGTTTTTTAATTCTTTAATTCTGGGCAGGATACTAATGGAGAAAACATAGCATTTTTTTCTTGAAGTCAAACTCTCCTGATGCCACTCATTAGCAAGTGGCATTTTCATAGACTGTGCCACCTCTAAGGGCTTTAACTGACATTTAATTAATTTATTTTTGTTCCCTTTACTCCCTACCTCCTAGCAGAGTAAAAAAGTTTGAAAAAAATATAAAAATGTTATTCTTTTTTGAGCCCTAATATCGGGCCTCCAATTTATTCCTTCCTTTTGGCTTCTGAAGCTTTTATGAATATGCTTTTTTAAAACCTTGTGTTCAGATATTCATGTCTGCAATAATAAATATAAATTAAAAGTCATTGTAGATAAATTATAAAAGTGCTGAGAGCATTTTGAAACTCTTTCAAATTTTAATTGAAGGAAAAATATTTTTGTTCTTATAGAATTTAAGGGAATGTTTTTATGTATGCTTTTAACAAGACTGTACTTGGGTAAGGCTAATTTTTTTATCCATACTGCTTACTTTTGGGCTAGTCTTCATTAGCCAATATCACCCTGAAATAGCTCAAATTTTACATACACATATATGATAGCAGTCATTCCCACAAATAAGTATAGCCGCCAACACTATAATATGAATTAAAGGCTACATAAAGTCCTATGTACCTATAAATCTCTTCTTTTCCTTTAGAACTCACTCATAAGTGAGTCTCCCTCTAGAGCACCCTATTATATGACAAATGAATTAGAAATTAAAAGTCCTCCAATAAGCAAAGAATATCAGTTGATTGGATAAGGATAGTCCTCTTGGAATTTAATGTTGGGAGACTTTACTGGTATGGGATAAACTATGAAAATGAACCCACCTTCCTCTGGGTGGGCCCTGTAGTCAGCCAGGGAGCAGCATTAAGCTGTTGGTAGTATATTTTTCAAACTTCTTCTCAATTGTATTAAGATGGGTCCAGTCTGTTGTCTTGGCTAAGGTAGAATTTAGGTTAATGTTGGAGGCAGAGAATGACTTAGCAAATTTCATTAGAGCTTGGATTGTTTTCCCCTTGAGAAGGGTGATAGTTGATTGCTTCAGTGAAATCTATAATTGGGTAAAAATGTTTAGAGGCTTTCCCAAGAAATACAGAGTCTACACTTCACACACCCTTGAGATGTTTAAGCAATTAATGACTAATGATTTAAATAAGGAGAGGCAATGTAGTACAGTAGGCAGAGAGCTGGCCTCAGAGTAAGGAAGACCTAGGTTTAAATTCAGCCTTAGATGCCAAATGAGTGTATATCTCAGATCTACAGTGGTAGAAGTTTCCTCATCGATAAGTTATTTCAGTTGTGCCCAACTCCTCATGATCCCATCTGGGGTTTTCTTGGCAAAAGATGTGAAGTAGTTTACTGTTTCCTTCTCCAGCTCATCTGACAGATGAGGAAACAGGCAGACAGGGTGAAGTGACTTGCCCAGGGTCACACAGCCAAGTTAGTAAGTGTCTGGGGCCAGATTTGAACTCAGGAAAGCGAGTCTTCTTGACTTCAGGCCCAACTCTCTCTGCACTGCCCCACTTAGCAACTAGAGAGTTCCCTGATTCAATACATATATATATATATGTGTGTGTATATATATATCAACCCTTCCCCCACACACACACATAATGTGCTCATAAATCTAGAAGTGGAGGGGGCCTTAGAGGATGCTAACAAAGTTGCTGTGAGTTCTCCCTGTTACAAATACCAGCAAATTTACTTTAATCTAAGTGCTTCCTACCTCAGGTAAAAAGATAAGAGTGTCACTGGGAGGGCCCAGGGCCCAGGTGCATGTAATTCCCATAGTCCAGGGAAACTCTACCGTCTAATTTTCAAGTCTTCCACTGAAAACAATTACTAATGCATGGGTGATCTGAGTATGGTCTAGCTCTCCATGGAAAGCTACAGTGTAAGGTAGCACAGGGGGTAAGAAATGGAAAAGACTCACTGCATTACCCAGCCCTGTGCCCTGCCAAGGCAGGCTCCAGTTACCTAGATAAAAGAGAGAGTGTCCGAGGGAGCTCAGCGACCTTTTGCCTTGTGCCTTTCAGGGCTGTACTTTTTGTTCTTAATCTTTTGTGCTGCTCCATATAAACTGGGAGTTGATGTGCCATGGAATGGTCATGTGGGAGAAAAGTATTCTGTTTCCAGGTATTAGCCTTCTGGAAATCTGACGGTGACAGGCACATTAACTGATAGATATAGATTTGTGTGTACATGTATATGTATACACATACATATATAGACATATGTATATATATGTAAGCATGCATTTGTTGTGGTTCAGTTGTAATCAACATTTCATGGTCCTATTTGAGGATTTCCTGGCAAAGATTCTGGAGTGGTTTGCCATTTTCTTCTCCAGATCATTTGACAGATGAGGAAATTGAGGCAAACAGGGTCAAGTGACTTGCCCAGGGTCACACAGTTAATAACTGGGGCCAAATTTGAACTTGGGTATTCCTGACTTCAGGCCTGGCACTCTATCCATTGTACCACCTAGATGCCCATACATATATATATGCATATATACATATATATTTCCATCTGTAATGTTTGTGTATATGTATATATATATGTGTGTGTAGTATATGGGGCTACTTGTCATGTTCCTTTTCCATATGCATATATATGTACACACACAGACATACATGTATATGCACACATTCATATATGTATCTATGGATAGATGTATCCATATTTGCATGGTATGTGTAAAGAGAGACACATAATACATATATTTGTATGGTTATTTTTCATTTATAATATTTATATTTTTATGTATATGTGCATGCATATACATGATATATGTGTGTATATAATATAGATAACATTACATATAACATGCCCACAATATACATCATGTATTACGTGTGATCAATATTGTAAATATGTGATGTCTATGATATATATCATATATTTAAGGATAGGGCTACATAAAGTAAGGGGGGGATAAGTCTACAGTATGTATATGGGGCTATTTGTCAATATTAACAATGCATTTAGATAAGTAATATATTTCTAACAAGTTAGAAATATAAATAAATATGTGTATACACATATAGTATGCATATTGTATGTAATGTTATAGATGGGAAAGGGCCCCATACTATGGCTTTCCTGTGGTCATCTAGAGCAGGCTTTCTTAGTCTTCTTGTTGACACTGCGATGAAGCCTATGGACCTTACTCAGAATAATGTTTTTAAATGATCAAACAAAATACTAGGATTATAAAGGAAACCAACTGGTGAAAAAGTTATCAAAATATTTTTTTAAAAAAGTCCACAGACAGCAGGTTAAGAACCCCTGATCCTAGACCTCTGCTTTTTGGATATGACTTGTTTTTGAACATTGTTTCCTTTTTAAAATATCCCTTTGTTAAGAGCATGAGGATAAAAGCTATAAGAACTAGAAAAGTTCTCATTTATGTCTAATGGTAGCCATGGGGGGAGAGAGGAAAAAAAAGAAATTTACATGATAATTTTGTTGTATGTTTGAAAGGAATAGCCAGTTGTCCATAGATTTGCAGTTTCATGTGCAATCACCATTTTTATTGGGTATATTAGAGAAATGCTTGTTTTATTCCATACATTAAAAGTAAAATAAATTTTTTTTAAAAAATCCAAGTTAATTCCCTTTTTACAAATAGGAAATAACTATTTGGCCATAGTACCATGAAGATCTTGCCAAAGTAAAAATAAAGACTTGACAAGGAATTTATTTAAATGTAAAATGATAGAAATATTGCTTCTGTTTCTAAAACAAGAGGTGTTACTGGAATTTTCATGGAGGGCATTCAGGATATAATCAGTGGAGTGAATGGGGCTGAGAAGCAGGGAATGATGGTGTTTAGATCCTGGACACAAACTAGAGCCATCCTCCAAAGTCATAACCTAAGGGAGGTTGCTTGTTAGAGTGTGGAGTCCTGCTCTTGAGAGAGGTTCCGCTAGGAGGCAAATTGAAAGCAAGCATGCTACCCTTTGCCCCTCTGCACGGGGCAGTACGATGAGGAACCAACCAAACTCTGTCAGACTAGACTGGGCTGAAATCAGCTCCCTATTCGTCTCTCAGGTTTCATGTCTCAAGCCACAGTATCTGGTTGCAGAGCCCTGGGATGTTCAGTTTCATTGAAGAATATCTTTCCCTTTCTGTTTTCTTGTGACTACAGACGATTTACATGGATGATGGCGTGTCGTCTTTTGTCCAGATCAGAGGCTCAGTTCCACTGTTTTGGGAGCAGCCAGGGCTTCAGGTAAGTAATGAGGAAATTTTTTGACCCTGCATTTCATTTATCCTTTCACCAAACCTGCCTGCTTTTCAAACAAACAAAAAATCTTTTAGTAGCATCATTTCTGACTTTTCTCTTGACCTAAAATGTCTCTGAGTCAGTGTTATTGAACTAAATGTTTCTTGGATCTTTAAAAGATTACAGAGATAAAAATGTAGATAGTCTATGTATCTAAATAATATCTATGTAAAAGAATTGCTCTATAATTCCCTATTATAAAACTCAATTTATTAAATAATGTTTTTTCTTCTTCATTGATGACCAGGATACATTGAAATGCCTTCTCTGCTATTTAAATGAACAGTCATGCATTCTGTCTTAGATATTATAGGATAGCTTATACTGCAAGGACAATCCTAAATTCCAATTTTTCCAAAACAATAATCAGGGCTTTTGCTTTTCTTATGACTTAATATCCACAGCAAGAGTGAGCAGTATCTTTTGCCCACTTCTTGTGGGGCTTAGGCTGACATACAGTAGGTCTGAGGTTAAGGGGCTTCCAGAGACCTATAAGAATTTCATACTGATCTTTCCTATGATTACTAAAAATATACACTGTCATTTGAAACCTTGGCCACTGACCGATGCTAGAGGTATTTCAGTTATGTCTGTCTTCCTGGAAGAGATCTATGTGTGTGGTGTTAGGCTCCAAGAACACTTTGGTCATCGAGGACATGACATGCTGACTTATTCGTTGAGCTCTCCATTGAGGTGGATGCTGAGCCTGACTAATTTGGGATCTCAGCAGGAAGGGGAAAGGATCAATGGAAAGACTGAATTCCCTGTGGAAATCAGGTTGCAAAATTTGGGAGTGGTGATCATGCAATCTTCTAGTTAGAATATTTCTTCTTAAAGTCTCTTCCGATCCGATCTCCTACACAGTGTAAGAATCTTCATAGCAGCAGCATCCCTAACTCTTGGTCATCCAGGCTCTCTTTATAAACTTCTAGTCTTGAAGACTTTCTAGTAACAGGAAACTCACTACTTTGTTCATTTCAGTGTTAGTTATAATCATTAAACAATTTTCCTTATAATTAAAAGAAAATTTGCTTCCCTGTAACTTGCATGTGTTGATCCAACTTTGTTCTCTGGAGGTACTCAGAATATTCAATGTTTTGGATTAAAACTTTTAAAATCTTTTCAGATTCCTTTAACAACCTCTTTGTTTGTTTGTTTGTGTGTTTGCTCTTTTACCTTATCCAGGCTAAACATCCTTAGCTCCTGCAGTTGTATTATCGTCCTGTTGAAATTTCAGACCCTGTGCCTGTCTGATTCTTAACTAGTTTGTCAGTGTTACTTTGAAAATATGGTGTACAAGCTTGAACATCCAGTAGTCCATATGCAGGTTGACCAACTCAGAGGAAAATGAACTATGCTCTTTGATGTAAAAATTGCAAGCAGACAACTTAGAACTTTGATTCATTAAGCTTGTTTGTTGACTAATCTCCCTCCTCCCCATGAAACTTAAATAACTTCTGAAGGTTTCATAGAGTCCTAGAATTGGAAGAGAATTTTGAAGACTGCTCTGCTCTAACCCCAACCTGAATCTTGATATGATGTCCCTGACAACTGACTCTCCAGCCTCCCTTTAAACACTTCCATTGGAACTCATTAGCTTTCTCTTTAAAAAACAAAACAAGGACAAAAACATTTTGTTGATGCCTTTTAGCTTTATCTCAATCATTTCTCATGTCCACCCCTTCAAACTTGCAATATAAATACTGACAGTATAGAAAAAATGCTCTCCTAGAATTCAGCCACTTGTTTCGTTATCTCTCTTGTAGGACCTTCATTGGTTTTTCCATTTCTGAGTTCAGTTTCCTTTTGGCGATCTATTTACTTACACAATTGTAGTTGTTATCTGTAGTGTTCTGTCTTGTTCCTACTCATTTGCTTTTTACCAATTACACAAACCTTTCTATTTTTCTTTGAATTCTTCATATTTGAAATTTTTTTCAGCACAGAAATATATCACTTTCATATACCATAATCTTTTCTACTGTTCCCCAATTGGTGGATATGTTTTCTTTGTTTCTAGTTCTTTGCTACCAGGGGATTGTTTTTGGTTTTATTGGACCTTTATTGCTGTCTTTAGCTTCTCTGTCCAGTAATGGGATTTCAGGGTCAAATGATGTAGTCAATTTTCTTGAATAATTCCAAATTGAAATCCAGAATGGATTCAGTTGCTTAATAGTTCCACCAATCATGCATGAATGTCCTTGCACATCCCCTCCAGTACTGACTATCTGCATCCCTTTTCTCATCTTTGTCAACATGCAAATAGTAAAATTTCAAAGTTGTTTCATTTTAAGTAATTTGAAACTTGTTTTCAGGTGAACATTTGTAGTTAGCAAATCCTCTTTTGAAAACTCTATATCCTTTGATCACTTATTCATTAAGAAATCGCTCATAGTGTTATGTCTCCTATATGTATATTTAATATTTTTAATCCTTGCTGTTATGTGTCCTATATAGTGTCAATTCCTTACATATTTGGATATGACTTTTATCAGTTATATTTTGTGCAAATGTTTTTCCACTCTATCACTTCTCTAATTCCGATAACTTCACTAATTTTTATTTATGCAAAAGCATTTTAATTTTATGTAGTCAAAATTGTCTGTCATCTTTTATAATGTATCCCTTCTTTGGTTAAGAATTCTTCCTTAGTGGGAAGTGACTATTTTTTTATTTTTAAAAACTTATTCCACTTGTCTTTATAGCAAAATCATTTCCAACCCAGCCACCCCCATGTTTTAACTCTCCCTTGTGACAAAGAAAAAAACATCTGATACAAAAGCTTGTCTAACAAACTCAATTCTTTCTTGCGAGAACCCATTCCATTTCTCGACAACTCTAATTACTAAGTTCTTCCTCATGTTGAATCAAAAATCTACCTATTGTTACATGAAAGCCCTTTATATCCTTGAAGACAATTAGTACATTCCACTGCCACCCTTACTCTCCTTTCCCTTACCCCTCAGCCAACACGCTTCTCCAAAGTAAATATCAGTTATTCAGTTAATAAGCATGAATTAAACACCTCTTATGTGCCAGGCACTGTTTAAAGTACAAAAGATACAAAGAAACACACAAAAAAAATAATTCTTGCTCTCAACAAACCCACAGTTCAATATACTTGATATTTTTAACCTATTGTTTTTAAAAGCGTGGTCTTGCAAATGGTCATCATTCTGACTGTCCTCTATAGCTCGAACCCTAAAATGTGGCACCCCAATCATAATACTGCAGTGTTAGCACAGAGAACACTGGCTTGGATGAGTTATAAATTCCTGGAAACCCTGTTGTGGGAATGGGATATAATACAGATAGATAATACAAAGCTAGATCTAATGTCATCTCTTCATTCCTTCTCATTCCTAAACTGGTTCATGTTCTGTGTATTGGATCTAAAGGACATCCCACCACCCATTCCAGTTCACCCCCTGCACCCCGCCAGACCTCAGTGCCTGTGAACACTCCCTGTATATTCCACTGAAGATACAAGGTACAAAGGAAGGGCCAATGGAAAGAATTTCTAAAGTCAGTATACATTCAAATCTCACCCTTTCTTCTTGATAGTCATGTGACCATAAAACAATCATGAGGGACAATCTCTAAGTCTCAGCTTCGTCATTTTAATACCTTTAGTACCAACCTTACAAGACTCTTGTCAAGTTCAAATGAGAGCATGCATTTAAAACACTTTCTAACCCTTAAAGGGCTACATAGATGTCAGATAGCATCATCACCAATCTTTATGAAGGGATGGTGATGATCCCTATGATCATACCCTACAAATGAGGATTATATCTCATATATTCTCAGTCTCTTCTCCCACAATCACTTTTATGACATTCTTTGTTCACCTACTCTTCTCTGTAAGTAATGGTCAGACTTTGCCCACTCCTAATTCCTCAGATCCCTGTCATCAACAGACATGCGGTCACACTCAACTTGTTCCCCAGTAACAAAGGGATCCAGATGCCTCTCCCTCTTCTAGTGCCCCAGTGTTGCTGCCTTCATTCAATCAGTCAATTAGTATGTATTAAACACATGTGTCAAGCCTTATGCTAGGTACTGGGGATATGAATTTAAAATTGAGACGATCCTTGGCTTCAAGGAACCTATGTTCTCATGGTGAACTTTTAATTCCTTAAAGCACTGTGTTTGACACTTCTGTTAATGGTTCTTGAGACCATATCAACTTATGTGACAGTCTTGCCATGTGATTGGTAACTGAGCTTATGGTTCTAGTTAATCAACAGCCATTTATTAATCAACCATTTATTAAGAACTTACTATGGACCAGGCACCAAAGCCCATGGGGACACTTACCCCTATTTTGTCTCTGTGGAGTTGGATTTCTGAACAAAAATATTATATTTAATGTTTGTGATGGGGACTAGATGTTTGATTTCATTCATATCAGAAACTTCTAGTTAGGAAACTCCATTTGCCAGTGCAGATGAGCAACTGACAGTCTTGGACAGTTGTCTGGGGCATGGAGATGCTAAGTAACTTGCTCAGAGCCACACTTAGGATTTCTCAAAGTCCTGACTTGAACCCAAGTCTTCCTGATGTCATGTTGCCTCTCATCTCAGCGTTTAATAAGGATAAATTTAACATTTATCCCTATTGTGTCTGACCTTCCCCTACTAAACATGGCTTGAAAGTGACTGTGGGTTCTTGGGAACCATGCCAGTAGAGTGTAAGCTCTAGCAGTTGAGAAGGCTTTGAGACAAGGATTAGTGATACATTTGTCATCCATGGACCCTTTTAGCTAGATTCAGGAACATTCATTTCTGGAAGGTTGGTCAACAGGTGATACACTTTTTTTTAGTCATAGTGGCTTATCTTCTAAGATGTGAAAATGTTGTCATCTGCATAGGTAAAGGAAATATACCCTTCTCAGATCTTGTGAAATCACTAGTCTGTAACCTCTACTATTGGGGAGGCTGAGGTTGGTCAGTCTTGAGCTTTAGAGTTCTGAATTACAATAGGGCAAGGGTTGACTGGGTAATTAATACAAAGTCAGGAACTGATTTGGTGAGCCTCCTACATCTAGGGACCACCGGGCTGCATGAGGAGGGGCAAATTGACTCAGATCAGAAATGGAGCATGTCACAGCTTCCATGCCAGTCAGCAGTAGGTATAGGCTTATGAATGGCCACTGCATTTCAGCCTAGATGAGATAGGGAGACCCATTTGCCTTTTAAAAAAAAGTGAAATCAGTAGAGATTTCATGTATTGGATTTAGCTCATCATTCTAGTGTGTTGACATTTTTCTGGATCCTTATTCTATAATGTAATTTCTTAGCTATCTTTCCCATCTTAGTGTCATCAATTTGTTTGATTAAAAATACCATGTGTCTTCAAATAATTGATAAAAACAGTTAGACAAGTCCTTCTGCATGTCTCTGGAGGCCTCCCTTCCACCATCAAACCATGCCTGATCTTGTTAGTTTCCAGTGCAAATATCCTCTCTCCATCTTGGGCATAGGGCTATTATACTATGAAAGACCTGGTTGGATCTGCCTCATTGAAATTCAGATCTATCTGAATCTTTTTTGGCAATGCAATCAAAATAGAGGGGACTACCAGGTAAGAACTTACTTGTCAAGATTAAGCATCCTGGGGACTGGTCCTAAAGTGATTAGAAGTCAATTAGCTTACTATGTGCCAAGCACTACCTTAAGTGCTAGGGGTACAAAGAAAGGTAAAAGACAGTCCTTGCCTTTGGGGTACTTACCATCTGATGGAGACATCCTGTAAACAACTGTGTATAAAGAAGTCATATACAGGTTAAATAGGAAATAATCAATGGAGAAAAGGCACCAGAATTAAGGGAGATCAGAAAAGGCTTGCTGTAGAAGGTTGAAATAATAGACGCCTAATGAATGTTTTCCTTTAGAAGTAATGAAAAGTCCTTTTTGTCATATGTTGTGTGATTGAGATAGCCAGGCTTGGTCTTGAGGAAAAGAGAAGAGGAAATGAGTTATCTTCCTTTTCTTGGAGAGGTTATGGTCCATCATGCTATCTGTGGTAGCTGTGTCATGTGGTTTTGCTCAAGTGTTCTTCCTTGTTGTGGTAGGGTGCTCCCTTGGGAATAACATGGTGCAAAACCCAAAGAACTTCCTAGTCCTAATTCCTAAATATGATACATATTCATAGGATGATGAGATGCTCTTTGACTATGGCCACCTGAAATTTTAGGCCTGAAAGTCAGTTTTGGCTTTTTCATCCTTTAATGGGCAAACCCTTCCCTCAGTTTAGGTGATGAGAAGCCAAGCATTGGATCCTTCCTTTGGAATTTAGCTTGCAGTTTCTGAGTCTGTGAGGAGACATATCTTGGAGAAACATCCTTAGTCCTGCCTTTGCATGTAGGTGTGTTTCTATATATTCTGCCTTAGAAGTTGTATTTTTAAAGCATCATTTTGAAACTATGCTTATGTCATCCTTATGTAGTAGTCAAGGGCTTTTAATAACTACATCTGAACCATGAAAGCTAGAGGGAAAAGTAACTATGTACATGTTAATGGATTTTTTGGGTTATAAATAGCCTCAGAAGAGTTTTGTTTTCAAAAATCCAGCTCTATCTTGGTTTGGGTTGGTTGCTGGTACATTTTATGTTGCTGTTTATAGGCCAGGCAAAGAAACCATTACCTTTCTTGTCAGTAGAAACCCTATCAGTGACTAAGTGTATGTGTCACAAGTTCAAGTGAAAACAGGGCTTGGAGCAAATTAAATATGGATTAAACATGGTGGGTGTGGGTGATTATATCATCATTGCTGCCTCCTTTTGTTGCCTGTATTTTATTCTTTCATATTATTATACAATTTTTTTTACTCCCCTGACTGTATAGCATTAGCTTAGAGCAGCTGTTCTCAAACTTTTTGGTTCTCTTCATACTTTTAAAAATTATTCAGAACCCAAAAAAGTTCTTGTTCAAGTGGGTTATATCTACCATATTAGAAATTAAAACTCTTAGTGTTATTATGAACACAACTTCATCCAGAGTCCCTGAATGTGTCTTGGTGATCTCCAGGGATCCCTACACTATACTTTGAGAACTATTGGGCTAAAGTAATCTGGAATTTAAAAGGTTTAGCGCCTGTAGTTGAAGATGTTTCACTTAAAGTGACAAGCAAGAACAGGAATGACTCTTATATATGGTGACATCTTTATCCAGCCCAACTTCAAATATTTGGTTTTAAATGTCTTTTCATATCCCCTTCTCCCAAAGTTATCCATTATGGTGGCAAAGCAGGACTTTAGAGTGAAAAATACCTGGATAGATTTAGGAGCACCAAACCAGAGAAAAGGCTAGTAAAAGAATTCAGAAATGGTACTAGAGGCAGTGAAGTGCCATGAAAAAAAGTACTGAATATGGAGCCAAGGGATGAGTTCAAATGCCAGCCTTGCCATTTATTCTCTCTGTGACTTTGTATAGTGTGGTAAGAGTGCAAGGGTTGCTAAACTCCTATCACATGGGCAGTGTTGTATTTATCAAGGTAAAAACCATTCTTAGCTGGAGGAGCTGTACAGTTTGCTGATCCTGGTAGAGTGGATTGGATGTAGAAGACCTGAATTCGAATTCTGCCTTAGAAATTGACTCATTCTATTATCTTTGGAAGTCATTAAACTTCTCTTTAAAATGAGGGGAACTGGACTTAGTGGCCTTTAAAGTTTCTTCATGCTCTACATTTATGATCTTATGATAAGTCATGCCAACAGTAGATTTTTTGATGTGTCTGGGAGTTTGTGTGTAAGAATCCACTTTGCCTAACACACCAATGTGTTTGTTGGGAGCTTCAGAGAATGAACATCTTCCTAAAGTAATTTCTTCAGGGCTTGAAAAATGAATAATAGACCAAGTATAAAATTGGCTCAGTAGAAAGGACAGCTAGGGGATAGGAGGGAAGGGAATAGAGAGAAAGAAGGAAACCAAAAAAGAAGCAGCCGTCACTATTCCCATAGGTGTGTGCCAACAGTAACTTGATTCCAGGATGCCCATTGAAACCCCAGGCTTGAGGTCACTTGATATGGAGCAAGGAGGCAGCAGGGACCTTAAGACAAGGTGACTTGAGACCATGGAGAGTTCATTCTCTGTGTTGCAATGGGACAGCCTAAACTCACAGGAGAGTGCATAAGAAAAGACAGACGATGAGAGATGGAACTGACTACCAAATGAGATTATAGATGGAAAAGCACTTTTTATAAACTAAAATGTGTTATACAATCTGACTTGTCCTTTGTTTCATTGGAGGTCTATTTCCATGGTCCAGAGTTCAGCTCTAACCCCTGTGCTTTCTTATGGTTCCTGCTTCCTCTTGGCCTGATAATGCCTTGACTCCACTGTCTCACACCTTCGGGACACAGGTGAAAGTAATCTGATGCCATCTGGTTCCAGGATATAGGAGCTTCTTTCTCCTGCCAGGATTCAAACTTTCCTCAGCTTCCTGGATACTGTAATGTTAGGTCATTTTGTCTTCTCTAAGGTTTGCCTTTTCCAAGGCACCTGAAAGAGTATGGGTTTAACCTAAGAATTTACTTATTCTATTGCCTTCTCAGCAATAAGTAGCATGGTGGAGTGGAAAAACTCTACTAGGACCATGGAGTCAGAGGATCTGGGTTCAGCTCCTGTCTCTGGTGCTTGCTACCTCTTTTGTCTTGGGTAAATCTCCTAATCTTGGTTTCTTCGTGTGTAAAATGAGTCAGTTGTCATCTGAAGTGCCATCCAGCTTTGACTGATGATGTATAAATCTTTGATTTATAATCAGATGCATTTAGCTCAGGCCACTTTTTTTTGTTTTCTCTCACTTCTCTTCCCTGGTGGTGTTCATCTTTCTCTTTAGGACGTTGAGTGTTAACTTCTGCTGTTGACTGCGTCCATGTGTGTGTGGCTGGAAACTGCCCTTCCTGAGTTCACTCTCAGGGTAGAGGTTGGGAAAGCATGTAAAGCTTGAAAAGGCAGAAAACATAAAAGGTGATGGGCTTCCTAATCTCCAATCTCCCCCTACTGCAGTTCATTCTCCACTCACCTTTCATTGATCTCCCTGAAGCACAGTTCTGACAATGTGTCACTCACCTATTCAAAACAAACTCTAGTAGCCTTCGAAACCAGTGGCCTCTAAGATCAAATGTGAAATTCTTTGGGGGTTTCAGAGCCCCTCTCAGCCTGGCTCCCTCCTCTCTTGCCAGTCTTGTTCCACTTTATTCATCTCCATATACTCCTTGATTCAGTGACACTGGCCTCTGCTGATCCTCATACACAACATTCCATCTCCTGACTCCAGGCATTTTTATTGACAGTCCCCCATTCTTGGAACTCTTTCCCTTCTCATCTCCACCTCTGAGCTACCCTCACTCCCTTCACATCTCAGCTAAAGTCTTACCTTCTGAAAGAAGACTTTTTTGTGCCTTAATAGTGCCTTCCCTTGAAGTGATCTCCAATTTACCCTGTGTGTGCGGCTGGTATGTAGTGGTTTATATGTTGTATCCCCCATTAGATCATGAGCTCCTTGAGAGCAGGAGCTGGCTTTTTTGTTTTGTTTTGGGTTTTGGTGTGGTTTTTTGTTTGTTTGCTTTGCCTTTCTTTGTGTTTCCTGGCACTTAATTTAGTATCTGGCACTTAATAAAATGCTTGTTTATTTGTTTGTTTAGCATCTTCCCACAAAGTTTGGTACAGTGCTTGGCACTGTTACGTGATCATAATAAGAACAGAACTCCAAGCAGAGTTGTTGCCTTCAGATTGGATGAAGATGATGAGAAGTTTACATCCATGGTGCTTATACTGAGTGTTTAAAAGCTGTCATGATTCAGGAAAAAAGAAATCTAATAATGAAATTCACAGTTCTAGATCTAGATATCTCAATAAATGCCTGTGTGTGTGTAGGTATGTGTATACATATATATGCGTACATATATTGTGAAAGCAATCTTTCTATGTCCTGTCATATTAATACTTAATCACCCATCTCAATTCTTGAAACTCTATTAGTTTTTAAAGACTCATTTCTTATTATGCTCCCATGAGAAAGATTCTAAAACATTTTTAAAACCAGGCAGAAAAACTTCTAATCCTCCATCCTGGATATTTGACAGACTAGTATAAAATGTCCAGCTTTTTTATTTGAATCTCTGTGAATGTGATATCTTTCCGTGTCCCCCTAAGATGGGGGGGGAGGAAGGAGTGAGAACACTTTGGCCCAATAGACTGATAAGATTTCTTACTCTGAGCTCTAGCGGCATGAAGCTCCTTGGATTGCATAGTGGAATAGGATTTCTCTTTTCTACATTAATCATAAAAGACTTGGAAATTAAATACTTGAATTTGATGATAACCATTAGTTCATTTTCTCAGTTATTGGTATTCAGAAAACAAAAACATGATAGTTATAGGCAGTTGAATACTTTTGGCCTTGACCTTATTCAACTTCTCACCTTTGGCCCAGAAATATCTCAGTTCACAGGCCAGTTACCATAGCCACCATGTATCTTTGTACTGAATCAGTGGCATTCTGACAATGGTGACTTATGGGACCTTTGTGAATAGGAACGTGTAGAACTTCCCTTAATAATTTCTAAATCTATTAATCAGCAAATAATTTTCCAGCTTGGTGTTTTCCAAAAACATGGAGGATACAGCTCTATTATGTGGGTTGTTTTTTTTTCTCCCTTGGTAAGGATTCTTTCAGGCAAAGTCAGGGATAAAAGATTATCATTTCTATTCACTCTCTGTTCACAACAGAGAAACCTTAATGTCCTCCTTAAATTCTTCCTTTCCTCATCCAGTTTGTTACTAAGACTTAGGAAATTCTGTCTCTGTAATATCTTTTAAAATCAATTATTTTTGAGGGAACTGGGGTTAAATGACTTGCCTAAGGTCACACAAGTAATGAGTATCTGAGGACATATTTGAACTCAGGTCTTCCTGACTCTAGGGTCAGTGCTCTGTTCGCTGTGCCCCCTAGCTGCCCCTAAATCAATTTTTAAAAATTTAAGAGAAATCCATTTTCTCTCCCTCCTCCCTCACCATTGGAAAAACAAAAGCAAAACTCTTGTAAAAATGTGGTTAGTCAAGCAAAGCATTGCCTGAATTACCTCTCTCCAAAAATACATGACTCATTCTGCACCTTGAGTGTGTCATCTCTCTGTGAGGAGATGAATGACATACTTAATGATTGATCAGATCATTGATCACAGTTGATCCAATTTCTTTCAGAGTTCTTTGCTTTTTATTGTATAAATTGTTGTCATGGTTCTGCTCCTTTTCCCAGGGTTCTACTGAAAGCCTCCCTTTTAGATTGTAAGGTCTTTGAGGACAGGGACTGTTTACCTCTTTTGGTATCCACAGTGCTTAGCATGATCACTGCATCTGGTAAACACTTGATAAATGTTTATCGATTGACTCGTCATTTCTTGTAGCACCATGGTATTCCACCACATTCATAGACCATAATTTTTTTGGGTCATTTCCCAGTTGATGGGCACACAATTTTTTTTCATCTGCCCTTTCCACTTGTTTCCTGCTCCCATCATTGTCAAGTACCTTTTACCTGGACTGTTTGCAGTAAAGTAAAAAATGGTCTTCCCTACCTCTAGTCTCTCCTTCCTCCCATTTACACTTAAACTTTCAGATTAATCCTCCTAAAGTGAAACCCTGATCCTATCTCCCCCTTCTGTTCAAAGCCTTCAATTCTTAGCCACAATGGATTAAATAATGTTTAAGTGACTTAGCTGTCATTGAAACCTTCCATGATTTGTTCCCTAATCTGCCTTTCCAGACTTCCTTCCTGATAGTCTTTTAGGACTGTTCTTTGCTCCAGACAAACCAGATTACTTTCTGGTCTATATGCCATCCTCTCTCCCAAGCCACTGCCTTGAGTTTTCCTGATTCCGTGCTGTCCCCTCTACCTGGGATAATCCCTTGAATTACCACTCCTCTATCAACCCACCCAACTACATTGGAAGTTATTTTTCTCCCTCGGGATTTTCATAGTTTTTTTCAAGCAGTCAGTCAGAAGTCATTTGCTGAGCACTCACTCTGTGCCAGATACTGTGCTAGGACCAGGGATACAAAGAAAAAGAAAAAGAACCTCACCATCAAGGAATTTACGTTCTGACTGAACCTTGGCATTCTTTCTTTTATTATAATTATTGACGCATTAATTATAAAAGTTATAAACTTTTACAAATTCCTTCATGGCAAGGATCAGCTTTGCATCCCCCGCAGCATCCAGCTCTATGCCTTTCATACTGTGGATGCTTGGTAATTGGTTGAATCCATTATGCTAATTAGAATGTCCAGGGAAGATTGGCCATCCTTATCAAAACACAAGCAGGCAGCTAACCTTCGTAAATAGTTTGTCTTTCCTTACACAGGATTGCTTAGCGTTGGTTTCAAGTGGTTACCTTGACCACAGTTTCTTCTTCTCTAATAATGAGCTGGAAATTCCCACATTTGGAGACCTGGCTTAAGATTATTGTCCAACCATTTTTGTTCTGCCCCTAAGGAAGAGATAATAAAGTTGAAAATTGGAAATTTTGCAAATGAAACTTTTCTCATTTAATTATTTTTGTCTTTTTAGACCATACAGCTCATGCAAGTGGGCTCTTTGTGGGCAATGATACGGCAACAGTAAATGGAACACTGGGCCTACTTGGGGTCCTATGTACATAGAATGAATCAAATACTCTGCACACACACCCTACGCTCCTCTTCCCCGACCAGGGACATCTAGGGGAGCTGCTAGATTCATATCTTTGGCAGATAGACATGGGGAGAAGTGCTGTTGCCTCCTAGACTTGAATTTTATAGACTATTTAATGGGCACCCAGAAAGGAAAATATTGTCTTTGGGACTCATGTTTGCCTTTTTTATCTTTTAGGTTGGCTCTCACCATCTGAAACTTAACCGAGGTCTAGAAGCCAATGCCCCTGCTTTTGACAGGTAGGATTTTTTTTAAACATTGTCTTTTAGCAAAATCAGTCACTAATCCTCTTATTTCAGGAAGACAATGACTCAGTGAACACAACATTGGACTGTGTGCCCTGAATCAGGATTTATCGCTGAATGAGAGAGACACTTGCAACAGTTTCTTATTTTGTGACTCAGTTTTCATATTTTGCAAAATGACTGTTTTATTTGCCAAAGGATTGTCCAGAAGGCAAATGATGATAAAGTAATACTTTGCAAATACTAGTACATACTTTCTAATGGGTAAAGTCTCACCCATATGGACTAAAAAAAGACAGTCTAAATTATAGGCATTTGTGCTTTAAGGAAATGGAGTTTTAGAGCTAGTTATATGGTGAAATATCTAACAAAAAACACACATTTCCAACCTCCTGTGTAAGACATTGTGGTAGGTCTTGAGTATCTCAAGAAGTGATCTATTTCACAAAGCCTGCTTAAGGATCAGTGTTTTATATTTTCAGTACCTTTTCGTGACCTTTTAAATTCTCTAGTTTAGGGTACTGCTTTGGGACTTCAGCAAGAATGAACAATCTTTCTTTGGCCACTGATGCTTATGGGTATATTTGTGAATGGTAATCAAACTTCCCTCATTCATGACTTTGGTTATTTATTTGTTAGCAGTTGCTATTGAAAGTGTAGCTCAGATGAAAAGTTTTCTAAATGTCCTTTTTTTCCCCTTTAAGGTATGAAATAGTAAGGTTCTCATTTTCTTTATGGAAGCAATTTATAGCACTATTCATTTAAGTCTTTGCTTTATTGAGGTGTTCCTCAGTTGAAATTTTAAAGTGGAGTAATGAGGAATTTGCTTTAATTGATCCCACTGGTAACAGATCAGTGAAGATTTCATTTAAACTGTTAAACAAAAGCCCCACAATTTTTTGATGAGAGCTGAGCAAATATTACCATTCTCACATTCCTATCAGCTTTTAACTTGGAGTTATGAATACCAGGTGGACTCAAATCCCATCACAAACTCTTATTACCTTTTTGACTTTAGGAAAATCACTTAGCTTCCTGGAATCTCAGTTTCCTTCTTTGTAAAATGAAGAATTTTGACCCATACCCTCCACAGTCCCTTCTAACTCTAAATCTATGATATTCTCTTACATTTCTGGAGGAGGAATGTTGTTCCTTATGTCTTCATTTTTTATTTGGAATGGTACAGACCTTGCTAAGCATATTGTGACAAGATGTCCCCAAATCTGCTCTTTGGGGTGGCGTGACCAGGATCTGTTAATTTTTCAGTCTTTCGATGTTTTTTAGTGTTGAAAACAGAATTTTTAAAAATCTGGGCTGATTTGGAGAGTTTTTAAAAATTTCTTTTGAAGTTCACGCAGTCAAACTCTTGTTTTTTTGTATGTTCTGTGTATGTTGGTATCTGATTCTTGCCAGCATATTGAAATCATGAGAATAGGCCCACGTTGCCCCCCAAAAATTTAAAAGCAGTGGGAGTGGGTTGGGAGAATATTTTATTAAGGAAAGACCACCAGTGTTATTAAACTCTGTTTAGATTTCTTTTTTTTTTTTTTTTGGTGGAGGGGAAAAGTGGTTACCAGAGTTTGATAGGAATCATGAAATTTTTAACCTTTATTCTATTTAACTCATTTTATCCCTTTAATTGTGACTCCTCAATTGGAAGGCAACAAGCATTGTCTAGTAGGAAGAATGATACATAGCCGTCAGATACATGTTTTCAAGTTCCTAGTCTGTGTGATCACAGGCAAATCCTGTGATTTGACTAATCTCTCAGAGCCTGGGTTTTTTCATCTGTAGAATGAGAGCAAGATCATCTTCCTTGACTGCCTCAAATAGTTGTCATGAGGATCAGAAGAGCTTTTATATGTGGAAATGCTTTGAAAGCCATTGCCTTGATGTCTTTTAGGTCTGGACACTAGAATATGTATTTAGCTACTGATCATGTTAATTATGCTCTGGTGCATAGAACAGACATATGGCTGAGTGTTCCCTAAAATCTCCAACTTCACTAAACAACTTTCTGTAACCGAGTTATGCATACAGTGCCATCCTCCAACACCCCAAAGAAAAACTTCTGAATACCAATGCTGTTTGCCAGTGACATACATGGTCATTGACTTGGGACCTGGAATCTTAGACCTCTCTATGCTTTGAACCCTAGAGTTAGCAGTGAATAGAGAGCTAACCAGGTGATAAAAACATTTGACTAATTAATCCTATTAAACATACAAAAAAAGGCAGGAAAATAGAAAGGGAGGAAAGAAGGAAGGAAAGGAAAGAATAAAGAAAAGAGGCAACAGGGAGGAAGAAAAGGAAGAAGGAAAAAATGAAAAGAGGGAGAGACAGGAAGGAAGAAAAAAGGGAAGGGAGGGAGAGACAGAGGGAAGCAGGCAGGAAAGAAGAAAGTCTATTTAACTATGACATGCTTTGCAATCATCTTGTAACCTTGTAAGTGCTCTGGAATAAAGGAAGCATTTTTATTTTCCTGTGGGTATAAAAATGTTGCTGACATTGTTATTAAAATTTCAACTGTTACTATTATTAGTTTTTTTTAAACAAAAGAAAGTCAATGGCAAAGGACCATCGGTAATTTGTGTTTAATACCCTAATAGCTGGCTACGTTAAAATGAAAACATTGTCTGATTGAAGTTTCACTGGCACCTTTTTTGGGCTAAATGCAGTATTCTTCTAAATTGTAGGGATAGGGTCTTGAACTGGTGAATCCTTTGATACAGGGAACTCCTGTTAGTATAAGGAACTCCTAGGTAAGGAGATTACCTAAACCAATGTAGCTTGTCCTTCCTGAGGGCACTGAGAGGAGAGGTTAGGTGACTGACCCTGAGTCACACACACCCAGCTCTGCCTGGCTTCCAGATCAGCCCTCTATCCACTTTACCCTGGCTTCTTTACCTCTTGTATCATGGATCTTGTAAGCAGTCTGCTGAAGCCTGTGGACCCTTTCTCAAAATAATGGGTTTTGCTTACATTCATCATGGAAGGAAATGTAAAATTTTAGTTAGAGGTTAGTGAAAATAAAGCTATAACTTTTTTTCCAATTCACAGTTCACTGATTCTCAAAAAAATCTATCCAAAGACCCCATAGGGGATCTGTGGACCCCAGGTTTAAAAACCCATTTGCTAGACCATGTGTCCTCTCTTCCTTGAATGTGGTGAATCCAAAGCAGAATCAGATTCATTAAACTTAGGGATTATAGCCTTTTTTTTTTCTATTTTCTAAATTGAGAAGAATGTAGACATCAGGCAGGATAACTAATGGGATTTCAATTTGAAAAGATTTCAATGCTGATCAAATTTTGTGTTCATAACACCAATAATGGGAAATTGCATTTATGGATGCCTAGTCATTAAGATTCAAGGCAGCTCTTCCTACTTCTCTTGAAAAAATATAGTAAATTAGTAGCACCAATAAAAAAACCACTTTATATCAAGCCTAATCATCCACCAATTACCCCACCATGTGGAGACCCGGTCAAGGTAGTATTTTTTTTTTAAATTGTATTTGATCCAATTTTTGAAAATGTGGCATACATTTATATCTGAGAGTGAAATGGAACCCAGTCACAGAGAGTTGCTTTGAGGAGCCCCTCTCTTCCCATCTTGGGGCTCAGGTAACATTCAGCATCCCAGAGCACTCTTGCTGTGCAAAACGTAGGAAAGTAGTGCCCCGCCAGGGCAGTCGGTCTCGTTTCATTGGTGAAATGGCATCATCATGCTCCTGCTGCTGCTGCTCTTACAGGCATATGATGCTTCTGAAAGAGCAGTATGGAAAGCAAGTGATCGTTAACCTGTTGGGAAGCAGAGGAGGAGAGGAGGTGCTCAACAGAGCCTTCAAGGTAAAACTTTTATTCAGCTGCCAGCTTCTCAAGGGCTCCCCTTCTGCTCCTCCATACTGCGGGGCTCAAGGTGGTGGGTGGACCAGGGGAAGGGATTTGGCAGGCAGCCCTCCCAACAAGGTAGGTGGTTTTATCCCTTGGATCTTACCTTTCTCCCATGAGTCTGGGAAAAGGTAACTCTTATCTAACTTGTCACTTATCAAGCATTGATTAAGCTGCCAAGCACCAACCCACACAAAGATGGTCTAAACTAGGGATGAAGAGACAGGAATGAAACCATCCCTAACTCAGGGTGGGCATGATTTTGTTTTGTGAGTTTTTCCATCATGTGTATTTTTCTAGAATATGATAAATGGCTCTCTAATTTCAAGCTTTAATTTTTTCCAGAGGCTTATGAAACCTGAGCTGATTTTTTTTTTTTATTGATGGGACCCAAGCAGCTTATAATATATGTTGCTATGTATTCTCTTGCTAGTTCTCTATCCAGTCAACACATGTATTTAAACTAAACTTTTCCAATCTGATATCATCAGAGAGCTTTTCCTTGTCTCTGGCTTCACCCTTAGCCAGGTCACCAGCTCGAGGTGACTGTGTCCTTCCCACTGCTTTCTCACAGGGTTATTTTCCAGAATGAAAATCCCAAGAGAGAGGGGAAAAGGAAGATGTCATTCTGCACATTGGCCTCCATTCCAGTGTCTCTGATCCTTGTTGGGGAATGCCTAACTTCCTTTCCTTCTGTTAGGTGGCTTATGCCTCATCTTCCAGTGTGGCTGCTTTCCTTTGATCTCCTGGGTCACTCCAGGATAGCCCCATTGCCTGACAGTTACTAAGTGTTTGTTTGTGTCTCCAAAGCAGTCTGTCTTGGCTTGGCTGGGCAATAAAGTTAAATGGCTTACTCACCCGTTGCTCTCTCTGCAGCTCAAAAACCTTTCACACTTAACTCCACTCCTAATGAACATCTTTTGGTCCCTGGTCCCTTAATTGGCGGTGCTTCTCTCGTGCAAAGCTATCTTGGGCAGCTCATGTTTCATTTTCAGGACAGACGAGAGGAGGCAGCCTTGGATAAGCTACATTACATGACCACGACCGACAAGCTCCCTTCTCCTTAACACCCCTGCTTTCTGTTGGCATAAGATGAAGATCAAGACCTTTTGCCCCTTATATCCTCAAAACAGTGTTGTAACCCTGGGAGGGAAAGAAATAACTAAAGGTTGCTGCTTACTGTCTGACCTTGTATTGACTACTCTACCCAGTTATAGGATCATGGGATTTAAAAATTGGTAGGGAAACTTATATTCCTCTAGTTCCAACACCTCATTTTACAGGTGAAGAAACTGAGGCTGTTCCAGGTAGCAAGTAGCCAGGCTAGGACTTGAATCCAGCTCCTTTAACTGCAATGTGCTCTTTTCAGTCTACCACACAGCTTCCTTGACTGCTACTGGTAGGCATTTCTTCCCTAGAGAAGAAAAATCCAGGGCTTATTTTAAACCCAAGACAAATCGCTGCTGACCTGAGCAGAAAGCTTTTCTCAGTGAAAAGATAGACAGTAAATCTCTATTAGGCAGTGGAAGAAAGATCGAGCTCTAAGGAAACCACAGGCTTCATGACATCTGGGGAGCAGGAGCAGAGTCCAGGCTGAGTGCTCATCCCCTGTTTGTTTGCAGATTCCCCTCCTGCCTGCCAACTGGGTTATGTGCACTAGCCTGGGCGTGGGCTAACCCAAGTTCAAGTTTACTAGCTGGATGGCAGAGGCAAATCTTAGTTTCTTCACCTGCAAAATCCACAGGGGAGTGGATTAAGGATTTCTGTGATCTTGTCCAGCTCCACTGTTCTATGAATTCTGTGGTGCAGAGACTTTCTAGTGGCCAGTTGTCTTTGGCCAGACCTGCTTTTCCTGTCTGGTTTGTTGCTAACGGCAACAAATGAACTGTTTTTTTTCCTCTTCCTTTTTTTTTATTGGCAATACTGCTTTTATAGAAGAAGAAAAAAACCCAGCCCAACTCTTTTTTTTTCCTTTTCTTCCCACATGGAAAGCGGGGCTATTTTTGACCCACAGTATTTAACATATAAATGTTCCTCAGATCCAAGGATGTCCAGATACCAGCCTTCTTCAGATATCAACCCTCCTTTTAAGTAAAGGGTGAGGAAGAGGGAAGTAGAAATGTTGTAGAGGGCCCGATATTGGATAGTGAAAGTGCTGGCACAATGTGCCAAGAACACTAGTCTGGAGTCAGGAGATCACTTTGCTAATAAATGGATGTGGCCCCCTTTGCTTAGGCAGTTTGCCTCCCTCCCAGCCTCTGTAAAATGAAGGATTGAATCATTAATTCTCCATGGTACCTTTCAGCTCTAATTTTCTATAATTCCTTAACTGGCCAAATGCTAAAATATCAGCCTGTCATAGAGACACACAAGATTTAGAGGAAGGCCCCAGGGGCCAGGGGATCATATGTGAGCTTCTTGTCATCGTAGGTCCGTGGCTGCTTAGCACAACCTGTCCATGTGCTATGTATGGGTCCGTGTGTTTGGGAGCTGGGCTAAGGAAGGGAGATGGTGTTTGAAGAATATTAGGACTCATAGTCCTTGCCTAGGACGTGACTTGTTGCTATCACCCCCTGCACTGCTGTCCCATCTCTTCCTATTGGGCCTCGGCTAGACCACCCCTCTTGGGTTGTCATTGTGGGATCACTACCTGGTGTTACTCAGAGGGTAACTATAGGACTTGCAGCTCCCTAGTGTATAGAGATATTCATCACACTTCCTCCTTAAGTGAATGGTTCCCAGGGAAACAGCTATTATGAATAGAGCTGCAACTCATCTTTATACTTGGTGGACCTGAAGCCCTTGTGCTATTTGAAGATTGGAGCAGGAGCTCCATTTCTCACTTGCTTTATGTATTGCCATAGAGATCCGGAGGAGAACATGATGTTTGTTACTGCTTGTGGGCTGCAGATGGTGGCTGAGGGAGGGGCGAGTGTCACATCTGGCTTTGCCTTTCTTGCTTTAAATGATCCTTTTACCCTCTTTCAGGGAGTATGTTTTTCCTGTGCTGTTGTCTTTCCCTTTGATATTTTCCTTACATACTTCTTTCTTAAGAGCTGGACTGATAAACTACCTTATCATCGTGAGTTTTAAGACTAACCAAATCTAACCAATTAACATGGTTAGTCACATGAAAACCCTGGGTAGTCAATGGAAATATGCAGTCATCTCTCTTTTTTCTTCTCCCCTCTCCCCTCATTTCCCTTCCTCAGAAGTTGCTTTGGGCCTCTTTCCATGCTGGAGACACACCTATGATAAATTTTGACTTCCATCAATTTGCCAAAGGAGGGAAGATAGAAAAATTGGAGAATCTGTTGAGGCCCCAATTAAAGTTGCACTGGGATGAGTTTGATGTTTTCACCAAGGGTGAGAATGTCAGTCCACGGTGAGTGTCCCAAGATTCACTTCATTTTTATAGGTCGGGAAGTAGATTTGTAGCTAGAGATTACTGAAGTTCCGTTCCTCTTGGCTTTTCAGGTTTTCTGAGCTATTTGCTTTCAAAATGATTTTCTTCTCCATACCAATTGTATTGCCTAGAATTTGGGGTGGTACCATAAACACATTTTGGGTTCCAGTCTTTTCTTTTAGCCTCTGCATCATTTTAAAAAAACACATATATGTAAATATGTATTTATATATGTATCTATGCTATATATAAAATATATTGTGTGTATAAGATAAAAACATAAAAATATAATATAAATGTAACATAAAAATACACATCTTTAAAAAATTATGAATTTTGATATATAACAAACAGGAACATATCCACATATGAAGATAAACAAAAAAGGATATACATGAAACCATGAATTTCTATAACATACAGCTTTGTGGGGCTTTTTAAAAACCTATAATACATTAAATGCAATAGCAAAAAGCCAGCTTTTTAATAGATGTGTAATTCTGATTTGCATGTGTTGAATCACAGATTGTCTGACCCTAATTATAACATTTGGCAGAATTGATTTAACAGTTAGAGTTCATTTAATTAAAGCACAGGCTGAATCCAGCACTATTCTGTTCAGTAAGGAATGAAAATCCTCCTTTCTAGAAACTCCAAGTTTTGACTAGTTCTGTAGAACTGAGCAAGTTGTTGATTAATATGCTTTAGCTATTACTCAAGCATATTAGTAGACCATACTAGAACGCTTTCCAAGGGTCTGGTCTGGGATGATGGCGCTGCTGGGAATTATCTTTTTTTCCTCACTCAAATTTAGGACACTTTGCTAAGTGAGCTGCTGCTATAAACTGAACTTTGTAACCATTGTGGTGTGTTTTTTCCCCTATTATTTGTCCAAAGTTTCCAAAAAGGTACCTTGCGAATGAACTGTCTGGACTGCTTGGATCGAACAAACACTGTACAGTGCTTTATAGCCTTGGAGGTCAGTCCCCTGGAGTTACAAGATTTTGTGCTCTCTGTGTCTGTATTTTGCTTCTAGTCAAAAGGCAACCAAAACTCTTTGGGACTAGAGTAAAGATAAGCCCAGTTATCTGTTTTTTTGGCTAAAAGGGTGGGATGGGGTAAGTGGTCAGAGTGTCATCTGGGAATTTGAGTCATGTCCATCTGTCAGTCTGTGGTTTTATTGCTGTCTCTTATCTATCTATCTGTGTCTCTTCTTTCCTTTCTCTTTCTTTTTTTATTTTCTTTCTTTCCATTCTTTCCTTCTTTTCTTCCTTTCTCCCTTCCTTCCTTTCTTTTGAGAATTTCCATAGATCCAATAGAACAGAAAAAAAGAGGTTTGTAAATTTATCTCTATCATGCACAACTTGCTTTGTCTCAAATACATATTGAATTCAGCATGTAATTTTTAGATCTACTGAGGCAAACAGGTTTAAGTGACTTAACTTAGGGTCACACATCTAAGCTAGTAAGTGTCTGAGGCTGGATTTGAACTCAGGTCTTCCTGACTCTAAGCCTGATATTCTATCTACTCTACCACCTAGCTACTTTAAAGTTCAACTCATCCTTTCTTCTCTATAAAACTTCCCTGATCCCTCCGGAAATTAATGACCATTCTGCCCAGACCTTATATAACAAACATGTTCCAGTGACTCCTCTCCATGAATTTCTCTTTTGGTCTTCCTTCCTGTGAGACTGGTGACTTTGCACAACCCTCCCTCTCTCAAATTAGATTCAATTTCAAGTCACATCGTCATCTCCCTGATGTGATGGTCCTCTTCCAGCATGAAGGACCCACCACAACAACCACACACACACACACACACACACACACACACACACACATACAAGAGTTATTTATGAGTGAAAGGATCATTTCTTATCTAAAATGTGTCTGTCTCCTAATGCCTCAGTGAATGCTCTGCATATGATAGGCACAAAATAATTATTTGCTGAACTGAGTCTCTCAACTCTCCTTTTGTTGATTTCTCATTAAGGTTCTTCACTTACAACTGGAGAGCCTGGGACTGAATTCAAAGCCAGTCATTGAGCGCTTTTTGGAGTCGTACAAAGTCATGTGGTCTCTTAACGGTCACAACCTGAGCAAAGTCTTCACAGGCAGCCGGGCACTGGAAGGAAAGGCCAAGGTAAGAAGTGGTCTCAGAGCTCAGCAGGACCACGCTTTTAATGAGTACAAAACCTGCTGGGAATGCATTGCATACCTCCCCAAGGCACTTGTTTGTTGCAGGTCGGGAAGCTCAAGGATGGGGCCCGGTCTGTGTCTAGAACCATCCAGTCCAATTTCTTTGATGGGGTGAAGCAAGAAGCCATCAAGCTGCTGCTGGTTGGTGATGTCTACAAGGATGACTATGCAGACAAAGGGAGGATGCTTATGGATAGCACAGCACTTTTAGGTAATGGGTCACTTGCCTTCCTACACATCCATGCAGACCGTGACTCACCCAAAGGAAAGTATTTGCCTTTGAATTCTTTGCCCAGCATTGCTAATGACTGGTATTGCTCTGTCCCTACCCTCTCACTCAGTCCTCCTTGTGACTAAATGAAGTGGTTACTAAGGATTAAGTTAACTTTGAACAAATGAAAGAGAGTGAACAAAACCTTCAGACTTCTTGAGGGATAAAAATCCCTGGATCCAGGCCTCATAAGCAACCTGGTTGAAGGGGTTCAGTTAATTAGTTTTAATAATTGGGCAGGATAGTAAGCCAGGCCCAGAATTGAGAAGCAAAAGATTAGGCTGAAATGCAACAGTGACTTTAGATAATATGCTGGAGTTTGAAGACTGTTTTTGGTCCAGACCTGTGATCTCTATTGGGAATTCCTACTAGGAAAAATTCCTACAACAACGAATGATTAAATGGGGAAAAAACATCAGCCAACTATTATTTATGCAGCTCAGCAGCTCTCTGCCACTTACTGTCTTTTTTTAAAATTTAGCATTTTATTTTTCCCCCAATGACCTGGAAAACAATTTCCAACATTCATTTTAAAAGTTTTGAGTTTCCAGTTCTCTCCCTCCTTTCCTAACCCTGCTCATTGAGAAGGCAAGCAATTCAATATAAATTATACAAGTGTAGTCATGCACAACATTTCTATTATCAGTCATATTGTAAAAGAAAACAGGGACAGAAATAAAAACCCAAGAAAAATAAAGTTAAAAGGTATGCTTTCATCTGTGTTCAGGTTCCATCAATTCCGTGCAAGATTACAAGTCTCACAAGATTGTCTGGGGGCAATGAGCATTGTATTGACTTGCCCATATACTTATGTATTGACTGGCATACACAGCCTTCTTGTTTCAGAGACAGGATCTGAACCCAAGTCTTTCAGACTCCAAGGTCAGCTTTGGTGGCATCTGTTATGCCACACCGCTTCTCCCAAAATAAGTAAAAGAATGTTAGTGTGCCTCTAAAATCCTGGATTCTTCTAACTAGCATAATTAATAACTTCCTGATCTGTTCAGCTACTGTACCACGAGGAGCACCCTCTATTGCTACTCTCTTGGTCTGGATTATTTTGTTCTATTTATAGGGACTAGACCATCTAATAAGACCTGTCTCTTTTTACACTTTTTTTATTTGTTTTTTAAGTTGAATTCTAAAAATTTATTGGCATGTTTCCCTGAATCCATTTTTCACGTGTTAAGATATGGAAGCCCTTTCTGCTTTCTCTTCTCTGTGTGCCTCCTGTCCACACTTTAACTGTCGATCTTCATAGAGGATTTACTCCAAGATTGGCTAGAGGGTTTTGCCTTGTCATTTTCACTTTCTCGAAGTACCAGAGCACCACAAAGTGCTCCCTACAGAACTAGGCTGCTTCTTGTCATCCCACAAGAATTTGACCATGCCTTTTCTCATCCAGCATTAATCAGTCAAAAGTATTTATTAAGTACCTGCTCTGGGCAAGGCAGGCTGTGCTAGGCCATGGGATACAAGGACAAAATAGTTTTAGTCCTAGTTCCTTTGACTTCTGGAATATCCTATTCCTTGCCCTTTTATCCCTTAATGTAGAAGCTGCTAGATCTTGTGTTATCCTGATTGTATTTCCACAATACTGGAATTGTTTCTTTCTAGCTGCTTGCAATATTTTCTCCTTGACCTGGGAACTCTGGAATTTGGCAACAATGCTCCTAGGAGTTTCTCTTTTTGGATCTCTTTCAGGCGGTGATCAGTGGATTCC
>CM053770.1:439004993-439033580 GCA_028658325.1 Potorous gilbertii
TCCTTTTTGAGCTCTTCCATGACCTGAGCCCATTGCATATCTATTTCAGATGTTTGGGATACAGAGGCCTTGACTCCTATGTCTTTACCTGATGGTAAGCATTGTTCTTCCTCATCAGAAAGGATGGGGGGAGATATCTGTTCAACAAGAAAGTAAACTTCTATGGTCTTATTTTTTTTCCCTTTTCTGGGCATTTTCCCAGCCAGTTACTTGACTTCTGTGATTCCTCTCCACCCCTGCCCAGATCTGCCCAGCTAGTGCTTGGGGTCTGAGATTCAAATGCTGCTCCCTAGCCTCAGGGCTTTCGGTGGCAGGCCTGGCTGCTATTCAATGTGAGCTTCTGGTGCTCAGGTGGGGGCATGGCCGCCTCCCAGGCTCAGTTCCCTCAGGGGGTTTACGTGGAGACCTTCCGTAATGGACTGGAGGTCCTGCCTGCTCTGGGAGCCTCTGGCCGCCTGCTGCCTCTGCAGCTGCCTCCTGAGGGGGCCTGATTTATGGAGACCCCCGCTCCCCTCTCAGCCAGCCCAGAAGTCTCTCTCACTGACCTGTGCGTGTGTGGGTGGAGGGACCTTCGCAGCCACCAGAGATTCCGTCCCTGAAGCCTGCTCCAATCTGCTCCTCTCAGTGCTGCGTGGCCAGGGCAGGGCAGGGTTGGGCTCCACTCCCGTCCGGTGCGTGACGGAGCTTTGGGGTTGGTTTTTCAGGGCTCTCTGGAACAGAAATCTCCTTCACTCTGTTGCTGGGTGGCTTCCACTGCTCCAGAATTTGTTGGGAGTTCTTTTTACAGGAAATCCATGGGCTGTGGGTTCAGAGCTAGCATATGTGAATCTTTCTACTCTGCCATCTTGGTTCCTCCCCCCACAAGGACAAAATGGGGAGGACACGACACACATAGGGATAACACCTCCCAGTGGTGACCTGGGAGGGGAGCTTTGCTGGGAAGTTATGAAGTTGGGGAGTGGAGCCGGAGAGGCGTTGATCAGCAGGCCTTTTTCGGTAGCAGTGACAATATTAATTTGATTTCTCTTCTGGAGCTGAAAAGCAGATTTAGAGAGTGGGGTCTGGGGGGTCTGGTGGGGAGAGGAAGGAGATAGCAAAAAAGGTGACCTACAGTAGAAGATGAAGTTTAGCTGGGGCTGGAAAGATAATGAATGAATGAGCATTTATTCAGCGATTACTGTGTACAAAGTGCTGTGCTAAGTATTAGGGATACAGTAATGAATACAGTAGTGACAGTCCTTGCTTTCAAGATATAATACGCAATGCATATGTAACGGTCTACATGACACATTTACCAATCAGGACAGGCCTGTCACCAGAATGGGCATTCCAGAGCTGAGAGGGTTAAGTCCTTCAGGACCTGAGCTTTGGTGTGAAGAAGGTAACATCAGGATAGATGGCAAGGTCTTGTGACCTATGAGACAGCAGCCTTAGGGCTGGAATAGACTGTAAAAGCCCTATAATCTATGTTGTTTTTTAGATGAAGAAACACACTAGAACCACAGGTCTTGGATTCCAGCTCCATTGCTCATTCCATTGTGACACATTCCCTTTCTTCCATAGCGCTGGCAGACACCCTTGGTTTCATTCGTTCAGTGACTATTTGAGTACATGTAAACTTTTAGACTTTTAGCGATATCCTAGGAACATAAAATTTAGAGTTGTGAGGGAGCTTGAAAATCTTGGATCATACATGAGGAAACTGAAGTACACCGAGGAAGAATGCTTTACACTATATCACACAAGCAGTTGGTAGCAGGGCCAGGCTTTACACTTTTAAATTTATGCCCTGTTCAGTCATTTTTCAGTCCTGCCTGACTCTTTGTGACCCTATTTGAACTTTTATGGGCAGAGATACTGGAGAGGGTTGTCATTTCCTTCTTCACCTCATTGTGCAGATGAGGAAACTGAGGCAAACAGGGTGAAGTGACAGCTAGTAAGTATCTGAAGTTTGATTAGAACTTATGAAGAGAAAGGACTCTTCCTTACTTTAGACCTGACATTCTATGCACTATTTGCGCCACAGACTTGGATTAAGAACCAGGAAATGTAGGTTCTGCTCCCCATTCTACCACTAACTGATCTGAGTTCAAAGCTTGTCTTCAAAATATACTGCATGTCTCTGGATAGATAATTTCATCTCTCAGTACCCTAAAGGAGCTCTTTATAAGTAAGAGGAAGGGGTTAGGTGCCAACCTGCATGGGTAAAAGGAATTCCTTTCCAAATGAAGTCACAGGTCCGTCCCCTCTCCCCTAATTTGTCTATTCCTGAAAAAAATGTGATTTACTCATTCCTCCTCTTCTTCCATCCTCCCCTCCCCCATCTAACCTCATTTCCTAGTGTATTCTTACTTTGTTTTCAGTAGCCAAAACAATATTTGATTTCTAGGCACAATCCTAGTGCAGTGAAGGAAGTTTTGAAAGCATCTCTAAGTAAATGCGTGTCTGTTGAGGTTTGTTTACTAACAAAGTAGAGATGGTTTAGTTTCTAGACTAACTCATTCATAGAAAAAAGCAAGTATTGTTGTTTAAAGAAGTTGACCTTTTAAGACTCTTTTAAAGCTGGAGTCAAAGGCGTGTAAGATATGGGGCAGAGAAAAAACATTTTTAAGGGGGATTTTTCTCTTGGTAAGACTTTGAAATGTAGATTCCTTCCAAAATACAACTTACTGCTCATATTTCTGCGCTCTTCCTCCTTAACTAAAGATTTGTCCCATTAGTTCTCCTCCAGCACCCTTGTCATCTTTTGGATCTGACAGTGAAGGCCAAGATCCAGGCCGTTCCTGCCATTTTGCATTCAAAATTCCTTACTCTCTGGTGTCATGGATTTCACCACATGCTTAATTTATAATGTCCCAACAGCATCATGATTTCCTGTAAATAGAGAGACCACTTTAGATAATGAGAAACTCAGTTTTATTTCTCACATATGGGATGAATGAAAGAGCTATAGATGCGTTCTGGTTCTTTCCATTCAACTGAAGGAAATCATAGGAACAAAGAATTTTTGGAGAGTTGAGAGGGGTCTTAAAAATCATCCAGTGACTAACTAAGTCCTTAATTAATCATTAGTCAAGCTAAGGTCTTTATTTTATGGATCTTCCAGTCAGGAGTGGCAGTTAGGTGACACAGTAGATAGAGTGTAGGCCTGGAGTCAGGAAGACTCATCTTCCTGAGTTCACATGTGGCCTCAGATAATAACTATGTGACCCTGAACAAGTCACTTAACCCTGTTTGCCTTGGTTTCCTCATTTGTCAAGTGATCTGGAGAAGGAAATAGCAAACTACTCCAGTATCTTTGACAAGAAAACCCCACAAGGGGTCAGGAATTCAATACTACTGAACAACAGCAGTCAACAGGCATTTATTAATTAAGCCCCTACTAACAAGCACTGTGTGTTAAGTGCTGAGGATACAAGGAGCCCATATTCCAATAAAGGAAGTCAACCATCAATAAACATTTGTTAAGTGCCTACTGTGTGCCAGACACTGTGCTAAGTAAGTGCTGGGGATACAAAGAAGAGCAAAAGTCAGTCCCTGCCTTCATGGAGCTCACAATTTAATAGGGGAGACAACATGCTAACAACTATATACAAACATGATGTATATGGGATAACTGTTGAACAATGCAAAAAGAGAGGCCAAATATTAGAATCAAACATAGAACTGATTCTGGATTTCTTTAGCCTTGGCTTCATGCACATGAAAATCATTTAGGTTTTTCAAAGAAGTACAATCACTAGACTCTAAGGCAAAGAAGGGAAAAGAAAAGTGAAAGAAAACAATGGCAAAGGGTATTTTCAGCACCCGCCCCTGCTTCATCCCTTCTCACTGTCTCTTGCCCATTTCCAGTAGCTACCATTGGGATGGGAAACTGCAGGCCCCTAACAACTCAGGTGTTAGTTGTATGAGTATTCTACCAGATCATATTCAGATATCAGGTGGTTCAGTGGATAGAGCACTACAGAAGTCAGGAGGACCTGAGTTCAAATATCACCTCAGACACTTGACATTCACTAGCTGTGTGACCTTGGGCAACTCACTTGACCCCAATTGCCTCACCCTGGGTCATCTCCAGTCATCCTGTTGAATATCTGGTCACTGGATTCAGATGGCTCTAGAGGAGAAGTGAGGCTGGTGATATGTACAGCCCTCCCTCACTCAAAACAAAGTCAAGTGCAAGTCATGTCATCATTTCTCTGATGGCATGGTCTTCTTTGGCAATGAAGGACAAACATACATTCAGATATCATACAGATCTATCAGATCCATATATCCATACAGATATTTGATCTATTAGATTATTTTTCAAAAAAACTAATAAATTTATTCTTTTTTCTATTAACAAGCATTTATTTTTCTCCCTCTGCTTCCATATTGATGGGAAAAAAAAGAGAAAATAAAATAAAAACCCTGGTAACAAATCTGCCCAGTCAAACAAAATTAATTTCTACGTTGGCTGGGTCTCTTTCTGCATCTGGAATCCATCACGTCTCTCTCTGGAGGTAGTTAGCATGCTCTATCATTGGTTCTCTTGTGAAACATATCCTCTCCCTATAAAAAAAGAGCTTCAGGTTGGAGAACTCTGGTGTGCTTAACTCATGAATACAAATGACTTGCTCTTTAACATATTTTATGCCCCTTAATATTTGGTAAAATTGGGAAGAAAGAAAACAGAACTCCTGAAGAAGTCTCTTTCATTGAATGCCCTCCAGCCAAATGGAACAGGCAAAAGAGGGCTGACTTTGGAGACAAGGACCTGTGTTCAAGTCCCTTCTCTGATAACTGCCTGTGTTACTCTGGGCAAATCAATGAACCTCTCTGTGACCTAGGTACCTCTCTAAGAGTTTAAGTTGCAGAGAATGTGCTGACCTGTATGTGTACAGGAAATTTTTTCAGCAATGGAGCTCCCAAATTCCCAATCTGGTTAAAAAAAAGTTACTATGAGTACTATGAGTAATTTTTTTTTTTAACAAGACTGGGAATTTCATAAAGCTCTTTGCATATATTATCACCTTTAATTCTTATAACAACTCTGTAAGGTATTTGCTATTATCCCTCTTTTACAGATAAAGAAATTGAGGCACAATCAGTCCTATGTCCGATTTTAAAATTTGGCCTCTTTTTGCATTGTTTTTGCAACATTCAGTGTCTGGCACACTGTGTGTTAAGTGCATATTCAGTTGAACACAGTAGAGACAAAACTACCTTGTCTGTGGCCCTTTCTGAATGTCCCCTGCTCTTTTCTATATATTTTTGATGTTTATTGATGGCTCTTTTTTTGCTTTTTTCTGATTTTTTTGGAATCCATATAACTACCTTCCACTTCCCTCTCCCTCCTCATGAGAACACCTTCCTATAACATAATAAGCAAAGCATATCGACCTATTTGGCCACGTCTGAAAATGCATGTCCCACTCGGCTCCACTAGTCTATTATCTCTCTTTCCAAAAGTGGAAAGCATGCTTCATTATCAGTGTGTAAAGTCACGACTGGTTGGATTCATCAGAGTTCTGAAGGCTTTCCTAGTTGTTTTCCTTATGTGGCTGCCCTCAGTGTATCGATTGTTCTCTGCTTCTGATCTCTGTTTTGCTCAGCTCCTACAAGTCTTCGCAGGATTCTCTCATTCTGTCCTTTTCATCATTTCTTGTGGCTCAATTATTTTCCATTATGTTCACATAGAAAATTTGTTCATCTCTCTCTCTGATCTATGCCCATTTGGGTTCCAGTTCTTTGATACAATAAATAATGTTGCCATAAATATTTTGGTATATGAGGATCCCTTTTTCTCTTCAATACCTTTGTGGTAAAAGCTTAGTAGTTATAGCATAGAGTCAAAGAGTATGCACCATTTAGGGTTTGCTTTCCTTTCCCATCATTTTCATGAGAATCAAATTTGGTTCAGGGTAATACTGCAATGACTTGATTTCCCTTTCATGTTTTATGGGTTTAAGATTGCACAGGAACACTCTTTTCTTGCATACCCTTCACAGTGACTCCAAGGATCTTAAAAGCCATGTCAGAGCGCCAGTTAGAATTCACCAATTTCAAACGGATTCGGATTGCCATGGGAACCTGGAATGTAAATGGAGGAAAACAATTCAGAAGCAACCTTCTAGGCACTGGAGAATTAACTGACTGGCTGCTGGATTCACCCAAACTTTCGGGGGCTACTGAATTTCAAGGTAAGAATGGAGAGCTGACCTGCCACGTTAGGTTCCCTCATTCTGCTAATGCAGTCCCCAGATCTGATCTTCTAATAAGAAGTTGCTGCTGCAATAGAGTTCAGTATTTGGCATTTGGACCCTTTAAAATGTTTTAGAACCTTGTTGTCATCTTAAGTTTCTCTTCTGTTTTCTCTTCACCTGCCTTTTTTCACTCTCTTCTGCTATGAAAGACAAACAGTAAATGTTGCTGTCTCTGGAAATTACCCTATTTCTCTCAGATTTTTGCGAAAGTGAGCAATAAGCATTTGCATTTCTCCAAAGTTAAAGTAATTCTAAATTGATACACAATTTGTCTTTTTGGTTGTTCCAGCTTGTGGAAAGAATATTGAATTTGGAGTCAGGGAACCCCTGGCTCAGGTTCCAGTCTTGCTACTTTCTGTTAACTTGATCTGGACCTCAGTTTCCTCATCTGTAAAATGAGAGAGTTAGACTACGTTTAGGTTTTTGGCCTTATTGGTGTCATGGACTTGCCTTTGTCATTCTTTCAAAGCCTGGAGAAGGAATTCTTCTCAAAATAATGTTTTTAAGTGCATAAAATAAAATACATAAAGAAAAGCAGTTTCATTGAAATACAGTTATCAACAAAGAAGTTCACAAAATCCATATTAAAAAGCCCCAGACTAGATGATCTCTAACAGCATTTTACAGCTCTGAACCTTTGACTCAATACCTTGACATGCCAGTCCATAACCTCAGAACCCATTTCTCCCTCCTCCAAAGAACCCCTTACACAGCCCTCATGAGTGGGTCCATTTTCAATTGCCTTTATAGTTCTAAAAGGGGTTAGCAATATTACATTGCTGTATTTTTGTGGATCCCACGAACATACTTGCTCTGTGATTATTTACATTATAGACAGCTGCTTCCTTGGCAGCCTTTCAATGCTGCATTATAAACCCCATTCTAGAACTTTTGCACATACACAGTGTAGACCTATTTCTTTTTTTTTTTTCTTTTTTGCATGCCAAGGGGAATAGTTTGAGCTTGAAATTTACAGGGAGTTGAAATTACTCCCATATGTAAGTGGGGGTTTGTATGGAAGTAAATAATGCACCAATTAATAATTTTAAATGTGTTGGAAAACAGAGCCCTATCTATGAGACTTTAGAACAGCAAGTCCATGAAACCAGTTAGATTTTCATTGATAAACTCCCTCCCTAATACAGTGAAATAGACCCTCTTTTTCCTCCTCTAAGGTTAGATCTAAAATTGTTGCCTTTTATGGAATTGAAATCAGTTTGAAGGGAGTAAAAGCTCTCCAGTTTTCCTTCTGAAGCCTTGTTTTAAGAAAATGAAAGAAATGTTGGTTACTACTACCAAGTCACTCTCTAAAGAAGTGGAAACTTTAAGCCAGTTAACTTCATGGCTGACCTGTTAGATGAATAAGTCATTTAAAAAAAAAAAGGACCATTGGAGATGGTTGAGATTGCCCCTACATACTTAAGAGTGATGTGGGAAGGACCAGCATAGGTGGAAGTGTGTTTTCTACCAACAGACCAGGGCCCAACTGCCTGATGCTGGAATGACATGAGCAGGCTGGATAAAATTCAGTGAATTGCTGAAGGGCTTGTAATTGCCTCTTCATTGTTTTTGACTCTGGAGAACAAGGGTAGGATGGATGAATAAATCCATAGAACCCCCAGATCTCCCCATCCTCTTCTCTTCCCTTTTCTCCTCTCTTTCTTTCTCTTCTTTTCCACAAACCTGAGGTTCGTGAACTTTTTATCTTGATAACTATATTTCAGTGTAATTAGCTTTCTTTTTATGGTTTGTATTTCTTCTTTAAAATTTTATTATCAATGCTTTTGGAATTTTTTTTCCTGTTTTGCTTTTTTTTTTTTTTAAAGCCTATTAGATTTTTAGTGAGTGTAGAGAACACTCTATCTTAATTCAGGGCTGCACTTGGTCTGCCACCTCTTGTCTTAGAGAGTCGTCTGGGCCAGAAAAATGTTAAGTGACTTGACTAGGGTCACACACAGCCAAGTTCAGAGGCAGAACTTGAACTCAGGTCTTTCTGACATCAAGGCCAGCGGTATCTATTACATCATCCTACCTCTTGATAGAGAAGCATTCAGTCATTTCCAATTCTTTGTGACCCCATTTGGGATTTTCTTGGCAAAGATACTGAAGTGGTTTGCCATTTCTTTCTCCAGCTCATTTTACAGGTGAGGAAACTGATGCAAACAGGGTTAAGTTATTTGCCCAGGGCCACACAACCAACTAAGTGTCTGAGGCCAGATTTGAATTCAGGAAAATGAGTCTTCTTTACTTCAGGCCCAGCACTCTATCCACTTCACCACCACTTCACTACTCCTTGATAGAGAAGTCCAATAAAGAAAGACAAATCAACACTTTGACTGTATCTGACAGTACATACATCATTCTGCTCCTACCAACCACTAACTCATTGCTGAGAGGCATACAAACAATAATTCCAATAGAGTCTCTTTTGCCCAAGCTTCTCAGAAGCAACAGAATTGACTGATTTCAGTGGCAGCACCTGTCTTTCTATCTTCACGCTGATAATGTTTATCCTGGGCTGATGCTTTAGTAGGGAGAAAAAGGATAAAGAATCTTCTAAATTAATGCAATATTTATTAAATACATTTTGTACCTGTCCTAGTACCTTGAGGGCTGTGAAAAACCAAAACCTTTGACATCAAGAGCTAACCTAGTTAGGGAGATAAGATGAATGCAAGAAATAGTTAAAGAAGAAAACAGTATAAAATAGTAGCGGTGTGACCTTGTTTACTTGTCCATCCATAAAAAAGTGGAGTTTGGATGAGATGATCTGTAAAGAGGTCAGCTAAATGGAGCACCAGACCTGTAGAAAGCAAGTCCTGAGTTCAAATCCAGCCAGGGATACTTACTAGAGTCTTACTAACAGGCAGACATAGCCAATGTGTTCAGTGACCTTAGGCAAGTCACTTAACCTTTGTTCGCCTCAGTTTCCTCATCTGTAAAATACGGGTAATAATGGTACCCACCTCCCAGCGTTATTGTGAGGATCAAATGAAAGAAATAATAACTGGAAAGCATTTGGCACAGGGACTGGAATACATTAAGCACTTTAAAAATGTTAGCTATTATTTCTAATTTGGAGTTCACAGACCCTGAACTCATTTTTTCTTTCATATCTTTCTCCCTCAACTTCCACTCCTCAGATGACAGCAACCCAGCTGACATATTTGCAGTGGGATTTGAAGAGATGGTGGAATTGAGTGCAGGAAATATTGTCAATGCTAGGTAAGTAAGAAGACGCTGTGGTGGGGTGAGTGCGATTGTGATGTGAATCACATAAAATGAATCACATAGCTGAAGACACAGTCCATGAAGAACGTGTGGGATACTTAAAAAAATTTATTAAAATATTAACATTAAACATCTGTATTATCAACGAAAATGCATGAGTAATTTAACACTTAAATTAATTAATTTTAGTGCATAAAGTATAGTTTCAGTCATTCCCTCTGAAGTTGCTCATCAGAATTTTTTAGGAACCTATTTAACATATGCTGAAGTGACCCTGAACTGATAGTACATACCTGGTTAAGCTTCCCTAGAACCAAAGTAATTGCCCCCAAAGAGATGAGGAGGAGAATGATGGTGATGAGAAATGCTCTGTATGTTAAAAGGTCACATTGAACATGACACATGCTGAGGTGGGAGTTCACTTTAGACACCCAAACAAAGTGGGAAGCTGAACCTGTATAAATTTACCTGAAGGCAAAAATGGCTGATTGATTTTCCATTAGGGGAAGAGTCTGAGAATCCATCAGAGAGCCGTAGAATCTGAATCCTTACTTTATTTTAGTGGTCATGTTTGAAATCTAGAATACATATTCCTTCATTCAGCAGACGTTGATTGGAACTCCCATTCCCCATTTCTGCAAGTTATCTTGCCCAACATGGTGGTAAGCGTAGTATGGGGTCAAGGAAGATAAAGAGAGGAATAAATACGACAGTTTTCTAGGTAGGACGGGGGTATATTCAGGTGGAAAATACGATACAAAACCTGAAGTCAACAATCAGACAACAAGAATTAATTAAACATTTATTATGTGCCAGACTCTGTATCAAACATTGAGAATACAAGGAAAGGTTTTCATTCTAATGAGGGAGAGATCATGTAAATAACTAAGTGCATCCAAGGTAGATTCAGAAGGTACCTGGAAGGGAATCTTGGAAGGAAAGCCAGTGACTGGAGAGGGAACAAAGAAAGGCCTCCTGCAGGAGGTGGGATGTGATGGAAGCCAGGGAATCCAAGTGACTGAGGTGAGCAGGGGGTGGGACATGGGGATCAGGGAGTGGGCCAGGGGATCTGGGTAACAGGGAGAAAAGCGTAAGGCTGGAAAGGTAGGAAGGGGCTAGGGTATCAAGAGCTTTCAATGCTCAATAAAACATTGTGGTGGTTTTGGTTTTCTTTAATTACCACCATTCCCCCCTCCTCAGAAAAACTTGATAAAGATAAGTTTTGTACTTACATATTTTAATATAAAGCAGTATGAGTTCAGTAATGAAAGAGAGATTGAGTGTCTTAGAAAGTAGAGGAACGAGAGCTTTCTTACAAATAATTGACTATGACCTGATCATTTTTTTGTATTTTCTTTTCTTTTAGCACTACCAATAGAAAAATGTGGGGAGAGCAGCTCCAGAAGGCTATCTCAAGGTCTCATAGGTACATTCTGTTGACGTCTGCCCAGCTTGTAGGCGTCTGCCTTTATATCTTTGTACGCCCTTACCATGTTCCATTTATCAGGTAAGAAAGTTGAATTTATCCACTTTTTTTGTATTTAGGAGCTAGAAGTTGGTTGCAAATGTTTGTTCTCTATTTGATGATGGCTTTCCCCATCTTATAGCCTTCACCAGGAATGACTATTTTTTATACGGGTTGATATAAACCCTTAACTGAAAGATTAGGTTGTATAGTGCCACATGGATGAATGAGACTCTTCTTTTTCAGGCAGCTGACCTTGAATTTGAAATGAATTTTAATAAATTGTCATTGATATTTAAAATCATAACATTAATTTTGGAAAAGGAAAGGGATCCCTTGTTGTTTTTTTTTTTTTAACATAGAATCTGTGACCAAGAGAGTTGAGGATCTAAACACGAAATGGCAGTTCTTTTATCTCTCTTCAAGAGAGTTCAAAGTATGTCTTGTAGTTGGAAAGATTCTGCAGCTGTCATCCATTATTATTTCCTGAAAGTGAAAATCTTGTAAATTTCTGAAAACAGGAATTTTTGAAAGTTTCTCTTCCTAGTAGACAATACCACCTTCCCATTGCCATAGACTATAACTTCCTTCGGAACAGGGATTATTATTATTTTATTTTGGCAATCCAAGTGCCAACACATAGTAGGCACACCTACTATAAATCCTTGCTGAATTTTTCTAAACAGAAGCATTCATTGTTCTCTTCCATTTTGATTTCGTTCAAGGCCTCTACCTAATTTTTGATGTGCCCCAGGTACATCATTTGCATCTTCTCCAGTCTCTTCCTGGTTAATGTGGTTTATGTTTAGAGCCCCAAAGGATTGGAACTAAGGATTTTTCTTCCCTAATTAAATATGTTTGTACCTTGCTGAACGTCTCAGTCTGCTTCCCTGGGGGACCCTAAGGACACAAACCATAGCAGCATTTAAATAGCATACTTATTTCTGAACAACACACCCTGTTCCTCTAACTTTCTAATCCTTTTCCGTGATAAAAGATTCCAAGAGACTAAACTTTTAATGTTTCCTTCTATTTAGATATCTCGTGGGATGACAATAATTTTTAATGTGACTGATTTAGTGTTTTTATCTGAAAGCAAAGGGTCTTGACAAGAAAGCACAAAGCACAGATGATTAGTGACTATGAATTTTCGAAACATGGTGTAAGATCATTGCTACCAGTGCCTTCAGTGAATAAATAGTCCCTTCGGCCTTAGGCATGTGGAATAAGCACCTGTTCCCCTAGATATCATTGTAGGTTGTCATTTGAGTATAACTATAAACGGACTGATAGTTGGGTTTTTGCTATACCAGGAGCTGTCTCAGTCAATGGCTTTTTCCATTAAAATGTTAAAAGTTAACATACTTGAAATGGCATAGATTTGCCCTCTCTTTCTCATGTTCAGGTTACTGAAAACAAGAATCCACTCTCAACAAAGGTTGTCATGAAAACCACCTCTGGAGACCTTTACAAGTAGCCATCCTTCTCCTGGTTCTCCAAATTATGGCATATTTTTAGATGGACACTTCTGAGTATTTTATAGTCACTGCCACCTCTGGGTCACAGTAATGCCATTCAGACTGAGTGCTCCCAGCAAACAGTATAAATTCATATTTTTTTGCTAGGGATCAAACAATAAAAAGCAGGTACAAAGCAAGGATGAATGAATCCTCAGCTCCTTCATTTTTATGAAATACCTTTTGTGACATCGGGCTTGCTTAAAAGTGATGTGTTGGTTAAGAGATATCCAAAATCCCACTGTCCTAAAGGCTACTTTATCATTTTCTACATGGAAACCCAGTCATCAGGAGAAAGGAAATTTCTTTATAATAGGATAATGCTAATGGAAAGTCTTCACAAGAATTTAGTAAAGTATTGCATATTTTGAAGATATGATTGGGAAAGTGGTACAAAGGAATTTTTGAATGCTTTCTTTTATAAATAAATCACCTGCACCAAGTAGGTGGTTTTGGTTTTTCCTTTCTGGATAGAGGGAAATCAAAATAACATTTTTCCTTTCTGTTCTTGGGTTCCAGGGATGTAGCAATTGACACAGTGAAGACCGGCATGGGAGGAAAAGCTGGGAACAAAGGCGCTGTGGGCATCCGATTTCAGTTCCACAGCACTAGCTTCTGTTTTATTTGTAGTCATTTGACTGCTGGACAGTCACAGGTGAAAGAGAGGAATGAAGATTATAAGGAGATTACCCAGAAACTTAGTTTCCCCATGGTAAGAAATTCCATGTCAAAGAAACTGGAATTTGGTGGCCAACCCTTGAAACTAGCATGGGGTGTTTGGTGTCTGGTGGAGTATGGTAATGGTGGTAGTGGTGGTGGTGGTGGAGGAGGGAGTGGCATGCAATCTTATGTGATTTCCCCATTATTTCTGTCTACTGAGCTCCTTCTATCCTTGTATGTTTATCCTTTGTACATGTCCATCCTTTGTATATCTCTGTCCTTTTGTAAATTTTTCCATTCATCATTTCTGTTTTACCAAGAAATAAAATGCTGGAAGAAATACATCAATGCCAAAATACATCAATGGTTTGTGCTGATATGTTGGACAACTTAGCAAAGAATCCTCGAGTCTAATTAGAATAAAGTTCAATTTTCCCCAAGATTCAATATTTTTATGTGTATGTTATGATGCATCTCGGCATCTATTAGTACAGCTGTTGTTCCTGTGGGATGCAGATAGGAACACCTACTATAAAAACTGATTGAATGCATGTTTAAGAATCCTCTCACCCCCTACCGAAGGACCTGATGGGGAGACCACAGGGAGAAGCTGCCCATAACATGCACTATTGTCGCCCTCTAGTGATGGTATGGAGGTCCATGGTGCTTTCCCAAAGAAGTGAGGATATTTCGCTATCTGAGTGGGGATTGTACTTGGTTTTCCTTTATAAGAATCCGGGACTGTTCCAGTGGGTTTGGGTCTTGCACTTATCCATCCCCATATTTCCCCGATGGTTCTTGTGACCAATCATATGAAATCTGTTCATGGACTTGAATAGCATCAACACTGCGCCCTCGACAGTGATTACATTTATTTATTGACCCCGTCTGTACCCTAACTGGGTTGTATGCCACATTTACAATTTTAGTGCTGAAATCTCTCTTCATTATTTTGTGCCATGACTTTTGTAACACATTGGCCGCATTAGATAAGGAAAAATACACGTGAATTTCAGAAATAGTCTGCCACCTGCTTTGTGCTTTCCAAACTGATCATCACAATGTTTTTTTAAATGCATGATTTTATATCTGGCTGAGCTTTCAAAAAAAAAATCATCTCTAATGATCAACATTAAATTCTAAAGTGTCGGAATTTTAAAAATTCTTTTAAAAAAAGGTTTTGATTTATTTAAAATTATGTAATACCTATAGTCTAGTTGTAATTGTGTGTGTATACATGCACTACATATAATATAGTACCTATATGTAGCCATTGTTATTAATGGTACATATGAACATATGTTATTTTCCCCATGACTAGCATTTATGTAGGGCTTTAAATGTTTGAAAGTTGCTTGATTTAATCTCATCTGATGCTCACAATAACCCTGGGAAGTAGCTTCTATTAGTATCTCCATTTTATAGATGAGGAAACTGAAGCTGAAGAGGTTAAGTAACTGCTCAGAGTCGCCAGTGATGGTAGAATTCGAATTCAGGTCTTCCTTACTTTCAAGTTCAGCACTCTATCTGCTGAGCAACTTAGCCCTCCCTCAAAGGAGACATGGCATAGTATCCCTCTTATCAGAATAAATGTGTGTATGTATATAGAACATATAAATTATACATAGTTACTTATAACTATATATAATTACATAACAAAAATAGTTATATATATATGAGTGTGTCTATATGTGTATACATACATGCATATATATATATACACACACACACATACATATACGTCTCATTGGTTTATATTTGTTCTGCCTTACCTGACTATATATTTTTTTAAAAAACTAAGGTTGAGATTTCCCCCTGGAGAGAGGGCACAAAGTATCACAGAGAATAGATCTACAGAGCCTTAAATGGATGTTGTTAGGTGATGTGGAAGTACATTCAAGAATATCTATTAGCTTATTTTGATTTGGGGCTGGGGGACTGAATGGGGGCAGTAATGAGCTTGGTAGTGGGGATATGGTAGCAATATTGTTCGTTCAGCTAATATACTGTTTGGATTAAGGAAATTTATAGTGGTAAAAGTAAAGAGCTGCATGGCTTTGCTTGGTGCCCATGTGGACTTAGAAATGCCTTAAAATGACTCTATAGCCTACAGTTTAGAAGCCACTGTTCTACACGGTCAGGGGATTTAAATCCAACAAACCTGTGACACAGTTTGTGCAGAGCACTGTGCAAAATGGCACGAGAGAGAAAGTTTAGATAAAGACTGGTCTTGTCCTACTGCTTTCCAAGCTCCATCAGGTGCCATTCTGCCTGCTGTGGGGAAGCTGTATATACAGAGGAATATCCATACAGGTAGCAGTGAGACCAATGCTTAAGAATCAAGTGGTGTCAAGAGAAAGTTTTTGTTACAGTTTCCTTAAACTCATTTTGCTATGTAATGCTAAGTGCTTGGATTAATCTTTCATGTTAGAATGTCAAACATATTACTAAAGTAGAGAGAACACAGTGAAACCGATCTTGAGCAGAATTTGAACTCAGCTCGCCCTGACTCCAAGTTCAGTGCTCCATCCACTAAGACAGGTAGCCTCCTCAAAGAAGCATTGTTGTTGTCATTCAGTTTTTTGAGTGCTTTCTGACTCCTGTGACCCCATTTGGGGTATTCCTGACAAAGATGCTGGAGTGGTTTGCCATTTTCTTCTACCACTCATTTTATAGATGAGGGAGCAGAAGTAAGCAGGGTTAAATGTCTTGCCTAGGCTCCCACAGCTAGTAGATGTTTTAGGCTGGATTTGAACTCAGATCTGGTGCTCTAGCCAATGCACTATCTAATTGACGTTCCTTTGCAATTTATTTAGCCATTTCCCTGCTGTTTACCATTTAAATTGCCTTCAGGTTTTGCAGTTACAAATAAGGGCTGCTTGGAAATCTTTGACCTGATACTGCATATTGATTATTCTCCCAAATAGTTCAGCAAGTTTGCAATTTCCCATCAAGGAATGAGTGTGCCTGTTTCTCTGCTACTCTGCCAGTGTGTAATTTCATTGTTTCTCTACATTTTTGCTAATTTGATGGTGATGAAATAATACCTCAAAGTTTAACTTGTACCTTTTTTTTAGTTTTGGTGAGCTTGAACATTTTAAGAAGTCCATATTAATAATTTGTCTTTCTTTTAAAATTTGCTGTAGATATGCTTTCCGTTTGCGTCTGAAACTCCTTTCCAAACCACTTGATAATAACTAGTACAAAACAGAGCATTTAGTTGAAAATGTCTAAGAAGGAAGGTTAGGCTTTGAAGTAATAAAGTTTTTATTTTTGTTTGTTTTAAAAAAGATGTGCCATTTTGGTTGACCAATTTTATAATTTTTTAATATCATATGCATCTGTACTTCCTTTGTTATCAAGCTGTATTAAAAATATGCTTTTCTTAATAGTTTTTCTTGTTTGTTTTTTCACAACCAGGGAAGAAGTATCTTTTCTCATGACTATGTTTTCTGGTGTGGGGATTTCAATTATCGAATTGATCTTACTTATGAAGAAGTCTTCTATTTTGTTAAGCGACAAGACTGGAAGAAACTTCTAGAATTCGATCAACTACAACTACAGAAATCCAGTGGAAAAGTAAGCCAGTTTGGGGTTAGCTGATTTGTTTTGGAACACTTGTTCCTGAAAGCTAACATCAAGTGTTTTGTTGCAGAGCAAACAGATAGGAGATTGCAAAATGCTGGCTTGGGGTCTGAGAAGCTAAGCTCAGATCCTGTGATTGCCTCTTATTATCTCTGTGATATCAAGCCAATAAGCATTTAAGCTCTGATAATGCATTTAGGATGGTTCCTGTCCTCCAGGAACTCACATTCTAGTGACAGAAGACCACATATAAAAGAGAATTAGTACTTGTTCCTGATTATTGTAGAGTAACTCCTTGAGAGAGACCAGCCAATCTGAGGGGGAGATCTCAAGTGAGGAGGTTGCCTCTGCAGTACCAGGGGGTAGAGTAAGTTTCCAGGGTGAAGAGGATTCTGGGGTATTATAGAGAAAGACCCAAAGAGTGAAGAATATAGTCAAGAAGGAATGAAGGAATGTGATGTTGGACTCTTTGAATTTCAGCTTCTTCATTTTTGAAATGGAGGTTAGACTGGATGATGACTCTTCCAGTCCTAAACCCTATGATCCTAAGTATTTCTAATCATGTAGAACATGGGCAGCTGGGTGGTGCAATGGATAGAGCTCCAGGCCTAGGATCGGGAAGACTCATCTTCTTGAGTTCAAATCCAACCTTAGACACTTACTACCTGTGTGACCCTGGGCAGATCACTTAACCCTGCTTGCCTCCATTTCTTATCTGTAAAAAAATGAGCTGGAGAAGGAAATGGTAAACCCCTCTAGTATCTTTGCCAAGAAAATCCCAAATAGGGTCAGAAGAGTTGGACACAACTGAAAATGACCAAACTACAAAACAGTGTATATGTGTGTTTATGTGCACACATATATACTCACACAAACAATATTCCTCCCCTACTCTGCCCTTTCCTGCCCAAGTGTAATGTGATTCACGGGCAAAAAATTTCATTTTCAGATCAAGAAGAGTCGTTTCCTATGACTGGATACATTTTGGAAAACTTTGAAAAAGGGTTGATGACTACACTAATATAAAGTTACCTCTGACTCCAGCTAAGCAGGGAAGTTTTTTGCCCAAGTGGAAACTAGCTTTGGCTGCCAATAAAACAAAGTTCATAATGCTCACAAGTCTCAGTAACAGGCACAGCATGGTATTCTGTTCAGCTTTATTGAAGTCAGTTGTAACAATCAGAATGACCTTAAATGATTTTCCATACTTGGGCAGAAACGGTTGGGCTAGGAATGCATCCTTCCACACAAGGGTCATAAAATAGACGGTGTGGTTTGGGGAGCCTTGATTAAGGTTGTCATCTGTAGGTTTGTGTAGAGGCCAAATACATTCATAAATATGACTTTATGTACATTCATAATGCATTCAACACGGGATATCTTATTGATGGGATGGTCTGTTTCCACCCCTAGGATTTAAAATGTTGAATTATATTTCTAACAGTTTTCAGAATACATTTGCCTGGAGGTTTGACTCAGAGAAGTCAGTGTGACATGATGGAAAGAATGCTGCCTTGGGAGTCAGAAGACCAAAGCTTGACTCATGGCTCTGCCATGTCTCGGACCACACTTTCTGCATCTGTAAAATGAAAGAGTTAGAGTAGGAGACCACAAGGTTCCCTTCTATCTCTAAATCCATAATCCTATGATAATTTGAATCTCTTTGTCTTTCCTGACTTTTAAGACTGTACACATTTCCCTTCAGAGGATCCTTAAATCATGAATATCAGTAACAGAAATTCTCTAGCTCTTCTGAATTACATAGGGGCTGTTAATTCTGTATTATTCAGTACGTTTCTTCGGTAGAGGCCTTTCAATACGTATTGATCTCATTGAGGCAGCTATATTGCACAGTGGATAGAGAGAGAGCTAGACTTGGAGCAGGGAAGACCAAGTTTAAGTCTGGCCTCGGATATCTGCCAGCTTATGGCCTTCCAGTCTGTTTCCTTATCTGTAATCGGGATGTGGAGGGGATCAAAAGAGATGGTGTATGGAAAATGTTCTGTTAATCTTTTTTCTTTTAATTTTTTTTCTGCAAATCTTATTATGGTAGTTATGGTTGTGGGAGGATGGGCTAAAGCAGGAAGCACAGGTTTCATAGATTCCCACCTGATGATGGCCCTGAATAAATACTTTGCAAAGAGAAGACTTTCTTGACTCTAATGAGATGGGGTTTCTCTGCTGTTTTTTCTTATGTTGTCTCTGTCCTGTCCAGCAGCACTGATAGTGAAAAGCTGCATGTATAAAGAAATCTACCCCAAAGGTACTGCCCTATGATACTTTTTATTTTCACATTTCCATTATCTGGCAAACTCCAAAAGTCATGTCACCTGAGTATCTCTCACCACATTCCAAACATTGATGTTGTTACTAGAAACTTTGTATTGAAGAGAGGCAGAGAAATAGAGAAGAATCGCTGGAAGGAATCTTAGGGATCTGTCTCATGTCTTCATTTTACAAATGAGGAAACTGAGGTACAGAAATGTTCAGTGACTTGCCCAAGGTTACCTAGGTTGAAAGTGGCAGGGCTGGGATCAATCCCATGTCCCCTAATTTCAAAAGCAGAACTCCTTCTACTCTATCATATTGTCTACTCACTTTAATTATGGATTTCTGTTTATTGAGACAGTTGACTTATTGGTCAAGACTTTTTGCTTTTGTATTTTTTCCAGAGCTCTCATTCCCAATTTCAAAAGTACTTTTAGGCACTTATAAAAATAGCCTAAAGATTGTGTTAAGTTGTATTAACATATAGTATGAAAAATACAGAAAATTCAGAAGAATTGAAATGACAATTTAATTTTTTTTCTTGATAGATTTTTAAGGATTTTCATGAAGGTGCCATTAATTTTGGACCCACATACAAGTATGATGTTGGCTCAGAAGCTTATGATACGAGTGATAAGTGTCGAACCCCAGCCTGGACTGACAGGGTACTATGGTGGAGGAAGAAACACCCTCTTGATAAAACAGGTCAGTGAAAATGAAAGACTTAGCAATGTTGGGCAAATCAGAATGAGTATGGTTTAAAAACAATCCCCAACAATGACAGATTTCTGTGTACTAAGCCTAGTGCTTTTAGTAAGATCCCTGAATCCTCACACCTTGTATCCAAATATCATGCCAAATTCTTGTTGTGAAATATAACATAAACTTGCTTGGAATACTCAAAGCTTATAATCTGGGCATTAAGTCTGAGAGATCATGTTCTTCAGACCATCTCCACTTGGGCTGTGTTAGGAGCATGAGATTTGCTACCACCATCTACATCTCACTGTTCTACAATCACCTTTTAGTTCCAGCCAAGGGAAGAGGATGTTAGTTTCAAAAGAGGTGACTGTGTCATCTTTCTCCCTCTCTGGCACTCTCATTTTACCTTTTTGCCTGCGTATACATGTTTCTTTTATCTAGTTCATTCAAATCACTTACCTTCTATTAGTATCTTATTCTCTTTAGCTAAATTCTTCTAATTCAGAAGTGAAAAGACGAACATAAGTTGACTTAGCTGGGTAGATAGAGTTTACTATTTCAGCACCCATTGAATACTTCTCGTCTGACCTGCCCGGCATTCACGATGACTAAAAAGTGTGATAAGTGGACATGCTTTTCAATGAGCAAGATCTTCAAAACCAAGCTTTTCTCTTGGGAAATATGTTAGAATTCAAGGTTAAGAAATGTGTACACTCAGGCAGATTGAAAAAAATCCATTTTCTTTGAGTTAATATTTACTCAATAGTTACATGTTACATCACCATGCCAAGCTCTTTTAAGTGGGGCTTGTCAGGATAAGTATTCTCAGACCCTTGGGGCAATTTCATTCCCAAGTTTGTTATCTAAGCAAAATGCTTTATCTCTTGATATAGTGAAGGGTGCTATCAAACTTGAATGATAAGCTTGCTAGCCCTAGAAAGGATTTTATTCCACTTATACTACAAAGAAGTGCAGGCATTACTGAAATCCATGGTGCTCTTTGGGTATGAATCCATAAAAGCTGTTTGAGCCAGCATCTCCCAAATTTGAACTTGTATGCCAAGGTGAATGGTTTGAGGTAGTATTAGCTTAGTTTTTGCCATGTTCCATTAAATAAATATGGGTTAAACAAGATGCTGTCTCGGGCACTGTAGGTCAAAATATGAAAAGTGACAGCCCATACTCCATAGGAGGTTATACTCTAATAAGGAAAGGAATGGATACAGAAATAATTATCACACCAAGAAGAATGTCATTTTTAAAAAGGGCAAGAGTCTGGGCAAAGTGCAGTTAATGACATTAGAAGGGAGAGAGAGATGGCTGTCTGCTAAGGGTATCAGACAAGGTATCTTGGAGAAGTTGACTTCTTAGAGGGGGACCTTAAAGGGAAAGATTTCCATAGGCAGAGATGTGGAGAGAATGCTTACCTGGCATGAGGGCAGCCAGCATCAATGCGGGCATAGACAGGAGCAGATGAGGGGACGACTGTAGTTCTGTGTGAGTGCATGAAGGGAGGAGTGAAGTGACATGTCGGTAAAAGTAGCTTGGAACCAGACTTTGACAGTTTTAAGTGTCAGCAGTCAGTGTTGGATGTTAAGAGTTTGTCTTTTATCCCATAGACAGTCAAGAGCCACTGAAGATTTTTAATCAGGGAAGTCATGTTAAGCCCATGTATTAGTTATTTTGGCAGCTGTGTTTAAGATGGAATTGGGTAGCAGGACACAGGAAAAAGGGAGACCATTTAGTGGGCTATTGTAGGAGTCCAGGCAAGAGGAGGTGTAAGAGCTTGAATTAGACTGGTGGTAAGGTAGGTATACAGAAGTAGTATCAATAGTTTTTGATGATTAATCAGATTTAAGGCTACGTGGGAGAAGGAATGATCAAGATGATGATACATAAGCTTTCTAGTCTTCAGGTCCAAAAGGATTGGAGACAGCATCACTAAGACTGAAAAGTTAAGAGGAGGGCTGGGTTTGATGGGGCAAATCAGTTCCATTTTGGACATGTTGAGTGTGATACATGTTGAGTGTGGAGCTTGTATTCTAGTGATATAGAAATTTAGTCATTGGAACCTTTGAAAAAAAGAACCTCATGGGGTTCCAAGCCACACCCAGGTGTAGGGTAAGGAATTGGAGACAGTAGCAGTGAAAGGAAAAAGGAGAACTAAAGCTTGGGGGTGGGGGCAGTGTAGGGTTATATGTAACTGTACCAGAGAGGTGGGGGATGCTAAGAGAACGAATGTTTTGGGAACTAGTACCCTCCTAAAATAATGGAAATAGTTGGGATAGAGTATAAAGATGTATGAGGAGTCAGAAGATTTGAGTGCAAGTTCCATCTTCTGCCGTAGTCTTACAAGCATCCTGTGTTTGTTTCCTGCCGTGTAAAGGGAGAATGATAATAACTTCACCTCCTATGTGAGATTAAATAAGAAACTCATCTTGTACTTTGGAATTAGTGAAGGGATTCAGAAATACGATTTACTTTTCTTTTTCATTTTGGAATTATATGTTTATGTATTATATTTTTATGTGTGTATTTTTTTCATTGTGCATCTCACAAATGCAATCTTTTTCTAGCGGGAGAGCTCAACCTTATAGACAACGATTTAAATGTTGACACCAAAATCAAACACACCTGGTCTCCTGGCGCTCTGATGTACTACGGCCGAGCAGAACTTCAGGCTTCTGATCACAGGTAATGTCTGTGCTGGGCCTCAGGTTATTTAACAGCTTGAATTTGGACTTTGTGGTCGCTGATATGATTTGAAAATGCCCGTTCTCCTACATCTTTGCTGGCTGTCCCAGAACCGGAGGTCTTATGCATACAGAATGGAACATTGTTTTCTGCTTGACGTGTGAGAATACTGATGGGTTACAGAGAAAAGTGTGTCTTTTGTATACTCTTTTGTCTTTGGTACAATGGAGATAGCTGGTGAAGGCAAATGAGGAAAGAGTAGAAATTCTTAGAAATGTAACAGAAACAGTATTATAGTGGTGTAGCATCACCCTCTGCACCAAGGATTCTGAGCCATTTTCGTCTCCTAGGAATCTCTGGCAGTCTGGGTGAAGACTGTTGACCCCTTCTCAAAATAATGGTTTGTTGTCTACACTCCTAATTGAAGGAAATTATAAATATCATTTATAGGTTAATTAAAATATAAACATGTTAATTATTTTTCCCTCATCCAAGTTCAGGATCCTCAGTTAAGAATCCCTACTTTACCAGGACAGGAGCCAAAAGAGAAAAGGAGTTGGTCATTAAAAAAAAAAAAATGTTAGCCCTTCAGTAGGATTAAAGTATTCTGAGGCCACCCTTGTTAGGCACATGTTATTTCAACTGCCTTGAAACAGAATGTAAGCCTTTTGATACATATGCTTTTAGGGCAGCTTCTGTCAGTAGTCATTTCCTTTGTATACTTTGGCTGCAATGATCTCTTCCCTGCCTCCAGCTGCTTGCTCAGCCAACCTCCTTTATGTTTTCCTTTGATTCCTTGGTCTCTTGATTTGGTACAATTTAGAGGAAATGCTAATTGTTTGAAGGAGCAAAGAAGCTGGAGCCTAAAATTTATGATAACAAACTTGTCATTTTCCCCAGAACAGATTTTTTTTTTCAGTTGAAAGATATTTTAAAGCTTCAGCAATTTAGACTATTGTGGAACAAGGACAATCTGAATTATTGAAAAATATTTAGTTATTGGAATCTTAATGTTTTAATGATTCTATGTTCAGGTCAATGAAAGTATTCCCTCCATAAGTATAGTTCATAGTCCATCCCAATTTATCTCATTCATGAGATTCTGCCTGGGTCCCAAATAGGTCTGCCATATAGCATATGCTTAATTATATTTTATTTCCTCTTCTGTTCATCTGAGCACTTTATATTTTGGTAAATAATTGTCAGATTTATTGGCATATAATTGGACAAAATAGCTCCTAATTGCTTTAATTTCTCCCTCCTTGGTGGTCAATTCATTCTTTTCATTTTTGGTACTCTTGGTTTTCTGCTTTTTAAAAATGGAATTCACCAGTGGTTTATTTTATTGATTTATATATATATATATATATATATATATATAAGGCCAGCTCCTAGTTTTATTTGTTGTTTTCTTACTTTCGGTTTAATTAATCTTTCCTTTGTTTTTTAGGATTTCCAATTTGGTGTTTAATTGAGGATTTTAAATTTATTCCTTTGCTAGGTTTTTTAGTTGCATGCCTCAATTATATTTTGAAGGGATCAGAACCGCACTCAGACTGTCTGTTCTTTATATCTCTTGGGTTCGCTATTCAGCCAGCACACATCTTTTTCTAGTCATACATTTTTGAGACAACATCCCACAGACAACTTCCTGAATATAGGTCATCATTGGAAATATGCCATAATGGCCTATTTAAAACCCCACCCCCCTTTTTTAAATGTTGTTTTCACATAAATAAAACTAATGCCTATGGACTTTGAAACTGCTCTGATGAAAAGATAAAATTAGCAAATTATTTGGGTCCTGCTAACGTGGTTTTAGAATAATATAATGGGAAGAAACTCAGCTGTAGAATCAGAGGACATGGGTTTAAATCCTGACTCTGGTGCTCGGTCACTGGATGATCATAGGCAAGTCCCTTGTACACCCTGGACTTCAGTTTCCTCATCCATAGAATAGCAGTGTTGGGCTGTATGGCCTTTGAGCTAGCTTCCACCTCTAACCTATGGCTCCGTGTTTGGGAACACGCTGTTTTTGCTGCAAGCTCATTCTTACCCTTTAAGCACATTCTGAATTAGTGGCATCCGAATTATTTGCAAGCTTTCGTTAACTTAATTTCAAAGCTACAAAATATGCAAAAGCTACAAAAATAAAGGATGATTGTGCTGTTTCCTGCATGTGATACCATAAATATTATTTTAAGTAGCCTTTTCTGAATTTTTCATCAATTTAAAATTTAAGGACAAAATTTCCTTGAGCTTATTGAATTGGAATGCAACATGAAAAATGCACCACACATGCATTAGATTCACATTCCTGAAACCGTTTTTCTGAAAAAAGATGGCTGTATTGTCTTGAGGAAATCCTCTATTGAGGAAGCCCTATGGAGGCTTTATGGGAGATGCTTAAGAATCTCACAAGATGAGAAGTCCTGTGGCAGAAAAAGTTTGAAGGGTGGAGGGGTTACCATCTGTGTAGGAAGAATGGGGACTCAAAACAATATGACCCTGGATCAATTAAAATAATGACATAATAGTAACGAGTTGACCTTGGCTAAAGGAGCCATTCAGTCCGTTTGACATTAAATAACATCTTTGATGTTTAGCGTAATGTCAAGAAGGTGCTTTCTAGTGAGAATTGGTTGCGTTTTCTGAGGGGTTGTGTGGGTAGAGGGGTTCCTGAGTATAGTAGAGTTAAAAAGTCAGCAGGCATTTATGAAGTACCTACTATGTGCCAGGCACTGTGCTAAGAACTGAAAAGGAGGCCTGGATTTAGAGTCGGAGAACCAAGTTGAAAGCCCAGGCCTCCCATACAGAACTATACCAATATGGACAAGTTATTTAACCTCTCTGGGTCTTAGCTTCTCCTATACATAAAACAAGACTTTTGGACTAGATCATGGGATTATAGATGTAGGGCTAGAAGGGACCTCAGAGGTTATAGAATCATGCACGCACACACACACGCACACACACACGCACACACACACACACACACACACACACACAGACAGTCATTATTTTACAGATGAGGAAACTAAAGGGATGAGTGACTTGTCCAAGGTCACCTCAGCTGTAAATGATAGATCTCAGAGCTCCCTTCTAGCTCTCAATCCTATGACCTCCCAATTTGTAAAGGGCAGAACTTCTGCCACCCTTTTCCCTTGATCTGGTCTATCCCTCAGTTGTTACTGTTGTAACAATTACTGTTTTAATCAGTTGGGGCAGTTAGGTGGTGCAGTGGATACAGCACCAGTGTAGGAGTCAGGAGGACCTGAGTCCAAATCTCACCTCAGACGCTTGACACTCACTAGCTGTGTGACCTTGGGCAAGTCACTTAACCCCAATTGCCTCATCCTGGGTCATCTCCAGTCATCCTGATGAATATCTGGTGACTGGATTCAGATGCTCTGGAGGAGAAGTGAGGCTGATGATATGCACAGCCCTCCCTCACTGAAAACAATGTCAAGTGCAAGTCATGTCATTATTTCTCTGATGGCATGGTCTTCTTCGACAACGAAGGACAAACACACACTGTTGTTCAGTTATTTCAGTCATGTCTGACTGTGATCCTATTTGGAGTTTCTTGACAAAAGTACTGGGGTGGTTTGCCATTGCTTTTCTATCTCATTTGACAGATGAGGAAATGGGCAAACAGGATTAAGTGACTTGCCCAGGGTTATACATAGTAAGTGTCTGAGGTCAGATTTGAACTCAGGAAGATGTCTTCCTGACTCCAGGGCTAGTGCTCTGTACCATCTACCTGCCATCCCTCAGTTAAGCACCACCAATTTATTTCTTACTTGAGAATGAATGGGTATATCTTTCCTCACTGCCCAAAGATAAATCCCCTCCCCTGATCCATAAGCTGCTAAATACTAGGTTGACTTAAAAACTCTTAAGTTATAGTCCTCAATAATTAGACAGTCATTAAGACCCAGCTGAGATGATTATTTTCTAACTGCTGCCTAAAATAATTAAATAGCAGCAGTATTCCTCTCCCAGGACCTCTTCCACCAAAAAATAAAAACAAAAAAACCTTACTCATCTGTAAAACAGATAGGGCAAGTGGTGCCCCTGTCTCATGGACCAGTTATTGGGATGAAGAGTAGCCAGGAAAACAGTGACTACTCTTGAAAATGTTAGCAATATTCTGTGCCTTGAAGTCACCTTTGTGTTATCTTGTCTGTGTGTTTAATAGGCCTGTGTTGGCTGTTGTGGAAGTAGAAGTCCAGGAAGTGGATGTTGATGCCCGGGAGAGAGTCTTCCAGGAAGTATCATCTTTCCAAGGACCCTTAGATGCTACAGTGGTAGTAAACCTACAGTCACCAACCCTAGAAGAAAAAAATGAGTTCCCTGAGGATTTGCGGGCTGAGCTTATGCAGACCTTAGGGAATTATGGGACCATAATTCTTGTCAGGTAAATACTGAGGGAGGTGAAGTCTATGTGTGTTGCCATAAGACCCGGGACATTCTGGGCATCAGTGGAGGACCACTCTATTTTTTTTCTTGCCAAAGGCAGGGCTTGACATGCTGGCACATCCTATTGATTTATTCCCCTTTCTCCATCTCTCTCTTGTTTTCTGCCTTGTCCTTTGACATTTGGAGAAAACAGGGCCATTTTCTTTTCTCCCATTTCCCCCCCAGAACTAGCATAGGACCCTTCTTGAGGTTTTTAAAAAAAGGTTTATTATATAAGGAACAAAATTAATAAGTTCAACAACAATGTAAATAGAATGTTTACAGGTTCCCTGGGGTCTTAAGAATGATTTGTGGTCATCCATATGTGCTACCTTTTGAGAAGTACATAGACCTGTTCTTTAGTTCCTGTTTCCTGATTTAGCCCATATGCTGTTCCTTATCTTTCAATGTTAGGTGGGTTTATTTATTTGTTTTATTTTTTCTCTATCTGGAAGATTTTATCTAATATTTGGTATAGTTGCCTTCTGTAATCTCCTTTCCCCCCAGTGATGTAGGAATGAGGACTGTTTTTTCACTGTAGGTCTCTGGCTGTGTGTCTCCTCATGCGAGACTGCATTACCATGGACCTATAGCATAGGTTCTCTTCTCCCCATTCCCCTACTCTTTCCCTGCCTTGGTTACCATATTAGACTCTTTCCTTGCTAACCTCTTAAAATTATCTCTTCCATAGGCTTTAGGTTTTGTGCATACCCCATTTTTGTTCTAGAAATCTTAATGTCCTTGGAAAGTTTCCTTTCCTATCTCCTATCTGCTTCCTCTTCTGCCTTCTCTTTTCCTCTCTTCTCCTCCTTGTTCTCCCTGTTTTCCCTTCCTTTTTCTCTCCCCCATTTTCCTTCTCCCTTCATTTCTAGTTTCCTTCTTTCCTTCCCCTCTCTACTGATTTTTTCCCTTTCCTCTTCACTCTCTCTTTCTTTTCTTCCATTTTTCCACCAAAACCAGCATAGGATCCTTCTTGAGGCTTAAAAAAAAAAGATTTATTATGTATCATAAGGGTATCAACTCTTTTCCCTGAGAAATGATCATCTGGAATCCAGGCTTGGACCAGATCTATGATTTCATTGTTTTAAGAGTTTCTAGATGAAGAGATTTCCTTTACCAATACAGAGCCCACTCTGTAAATTTAACAATCCTAGAGAATTATCTGGAGCATTGAGTGGTTAAGTGATTTGATTAAGGTCATGCAGACAAGGCAAGACTTAAAACCCAGGTCTTCTGTACTCTGAGGCTGTTTCTCTATCCCCTCTATGCCACCTTGCCCTCACAATCAAGGCTTGCACTGGGGAAAGAAACTCTTGAACTGACAGTACAAATTGATAGAAAATTTTCCACACTCATAAAGGCACCTGATTCAGTGAGTTCTGCTGTCTTTTTTTTTCCTCCTACATACTACTTTTATTTGTCTCTCTTATTTCTAGGATCAATCAAGGGCAAATGTTGGTGACTTTTGCAGACAGCCGGTCAGCCCTTAATGTCTTGGATGTGGATGGTATGAAGGTAAGTCTCCCTACATAGGATCTATAGTCATATTGGGATTCTGTGTGTGCTATTTCCTCTCATTTTTCTTTCTACCTTTTGGGCTTATGTAAGTGGTACCTGTTCCCTCATCTCTTTATGAACAATGGTCCTGACTTTTTTCTATTTGAGATCTAATATTTAACCAAGATTTATTAGCTAAGATTAAATAACTTAGCCCAGATCAGATTACTAAGACATATATTTTCTTTTTTTTTTTTTT
>CM053770.1:439034080-439062060 GCA_028658325.1 Potorous gilbertii
GAACTATTTTCTTCAGTGAGCTTTTGCACCTCTTTTTCCACTTGGCTAACTCTGCTTTTGAAAGCATTCTTCTCCTCATTGGCTTTTTGAACCTCTTTTGCCAATTGAGTTAGCCTATTTTTCAAGGTGCTATTTTCTTCTAAGACATATATTTTCTACTGAGTCACCTACATGACCCTCACCTTCATTTCTCCACATATGAGCCTGCTTCCCTTGAAGTTACTTTTGATGAATGTGGTGTATATGGAATTGGAGGAATTTGTCAGGTAAGAATAGGGGACAGAGCAATCCAGACATAAGGAACCATGTGAATGAAGGCACATAGGTGGGGTGCACCATGCCAGGTGTATGGAGGGGATATAAAGTTTCAGTTTGGCCAGTCTGGAGCACACTCACAAAGGAGCAATGTGAGAGAATATTGGAAAAAGTGGGTGGTGCCAACATTTTGGAGAGCCTTGTACTCCCTGATTAAAAACTTAAACTGCTCAGGCAATTGAGATCTGTTGAATTTGATAAGCACTTATTAAACACTTCACATGTGCCAGCCACTATAGGAAAAGCAGGGAATACACAGAGAAATGAAATGATCTCTACTCAAGGACAGCACAGTTTATCAGAGGAAATGAAATACACATAGATAAGGTGATGCAGGGTAATTTCAGGGAGGTAATCAGCTGATTCTCTTTTAGATCTCATATAGGTTCAGAGGCCTTGTGTCGGAGTTAGCTGAGTTGAGAACTGAAGGAATCTAGGGACGCCAAGAGGCCAAGAGGAGGACAGAGAGTACATTCCACGCACGGAAAAGGAAGATGGAATGTGTGTGTGAGGGATACATCATAGGTCCATTTAGCTGCATTGTAGTCAGTGATAGGGCATAATAGGTCATGAATCTCAAAAGATAGCATGGAGCCAGATTGTGAAGGGTTTTAAATGTTCAACAGAGGAATTTGCATTTTTTTATCTTAAAGGCAACAGGAAGCCCACCATTGAAGTTTTTTGAGCAGGGTCAGGCCTGTGCTTTAGGAAGATCATTTTGGCAGCTGTATGTAGGAGGGATTAAAGAGGGTGAGACTAAATAGAAGGCTATTTCAGTAGTCAAAGTAGGCGTTCATCAGGATCTGGATAGAGTGGGGAGGCAGGATGGGGGTAGAAGGGTCATAGAGAAGGGTGCTAGAAAAATTGGCAAAGTACAGATAATAAAATTCTATAACAGATCGGATATGCTAGGTGAGAGAAAAATCAAAGATTTCAAACATGGGAAACTAAATGGTGGTGCTGTGGACATAAATAGGAAAATCATTGGGGAAGAAGGTTTTTGAGGCAAGATAATTTCCATTTTGAGACACATTGGCTCACTGACTAAGGAGATATCCAAGAGAAGATGTCCAGTACATAGCCTGAGTTGCAGGTCTGAAGCTTGGGGATGAGACCAGAACTGGAGATAAATATTTGGCAATCACTTGCACAGAGATGCTGCTCCAAGATATGGGAATAAATGAGATTATGAAAGGAGAGAGTATAGTGGGAGGAAGAAAACAAGATAGAGATCTAAACCTTGTAGACTCATTTACTTCAGGCCATGTCTGGAGGGGAAGAGAGGCTGGCAGTAGAGATAGAAGAGTGCTTGAATAGAGATAGACACTGGAGAGAATCCAGGAGTCTGGTATGTCTGAATGAAAAAAGAAGCCAGAAGAAGGCAGTGGTCAGTAGTGTCATGCTCTGGAGAAGATAAAGATGGCAAGGACTGAGAATAGGCATTCGGTTATAAGAAAGTCATTGTTGACTTTTGAGATGAGTTCTATATTATTCTGTGGACTGGTGAGGTTGTGCAGGGTTGAAGTAAGGAAACCCCCTTCTGTGTGCTTGAGAACTAATGGATCAGGAGTGATAGGCAACTGCACCAATAACTCACATTTGTATTATATGTCAAGGTTTGCCAAGTACTTTACATACATTATCTCATTCAATTGTCACAAAAATCCTTTGAGGTCAGGGATGGGAAAGAGTGCATCTAGTCTAGTTTATTGTTCATTTATTGTCCCCATCTCACAGGGGAGGAAACTGAGCCTTGGAGTGGTTAATTCTTGACCCAAGAAGCCATGCTGAGTCAAGGCAGGATTCATAAACTAACCAAATCTAACATGGGAGATCAGAGTTCCTAATAGCAGTCTGTTGTTGTTCAGTCGTTTTCAATCGTGTTTTGCTTTTTGTGACCACATTTAGGATTTTATTGGTAAAGATGCTAGAGTGATTTGCCATTTCCTTCTCCAGTTCATTTTAGAGAGGAGGAAACTGAGGCAAACAGGGTTAAGTGATTTACAAAGGGTCACACAGGGTCTGAGGATAGATTTGAACTCAGGAAGATGAGTCTTCCTGACTCTAGGCTTGGCACTTTATCCACAGTGGCCCAGAGCAGTAGTCATGCAAAACCTACTTCCATCTTAGTCATGTGAATGAAAATATAGACAAAAACCAAAAAACCAACTCTGAGAAAAATAGAGAAAGTTTAAAAAAAAAGTATGCTTTTCTATTTGCAGACTTCATCAGTTCTTTCTCTGGGGATGGATGGCATTTTTCATAAGTCCTTCAGAGTTATCATGGATCATCATATTGCTGAAAATTGCTACATTGTTCATAGTTGGTTATAGCACGATATTGCTGTTACTGTGTACAATGTTCTCTTGGCTCTGCTCATTTCACTTTTCATCAAGTGATGTTGTCTTTCTAGGTTTTTCTGGGAGCATCCTGTTAATTATTTCTTATAGCACAGTAGTATTTCATTATAGTCATATGCCACAACTTGTTTAGCCTTCCCCAATTGACAGGAATTCCCTCAATGTCCAATTCTTTGCCACCAGAAAAGAGCTGCTGTAAATATTTTTGCATGTGTGGGTCTTTTTCCTTTTTGTTTTTATCTCTTTGGGATACAGACCTGATAGTGGCATTGTTGGGTCATGGTTTTATAGCCCTTTGGGCATAATTCCAAAGTGGTCTTCAACTGCACCAACAGTGCATTAGTGTCTCAATTTTCCCACATCCCCTCCAACAATTGCCATTTTCCTCTTCTGTCATGTTAGCCAATCTGATAGGTATGAGGTGGTACCTCAGATTTGTTTTAATCTGCATTTCTCCAATCAATAGTGTAAATCAGGGTTCTTATCTCTGGAATCTGTAAATTTGATTTATATTTTAATGACAGTTTTTCAACTTAATCTATGTGCTTTATGCATTTAAAAAAATAATTCTGAAAAGGAGTGTATAGGTTTCACCAGATGACCAAAGGGGTACATGATACAAGAAATCATCTACAGGATGATTTCAGAAAAACCTGGAAAGATTTGCATGAATGTAGAGTGAATATTGTGAATGATTTGGCTGCTCTCCCAAGGACTCCTGGTGAAAAAGATTATTATCTACTTCCACAGAAAGAACGGATGGAGTCTGAACACATGCTGAAGCATGTTATTTTTCACTTTCTTTTGGTTCAAGTTTTCTTCCACAAAATGATTAATACATAAATGTTTTGCATGATTGCACATGTTTAACCTATATCTGACTGATTACTGTCTCAGAGGAGGGAGAGAGGAAGAAAGGAAAGAAAGAATTTAGAACTCAAAATTTAAAAAAAGAATATAAAAAATTGTTTTTACATGTAATTGGGGAAAGATAAAATACTACATAAATAATAAAAAAAACTTTTAATTTAGAGTGACACATTAGTGATAAAATCACTTAACCTCTATCTGCCTCAGTTTTCTCATCTAGAAAATGGGACTAATTTAAGCATCTTCCGTTTAGGGTTGTTGTGAGGATAAAAACGAGATATTTGCAAAGCACTTAACAGAGTGCCTGACACAGGCACTCACTCACTCAAGAAATGCTTCTTCCCTTCCTACTTTTCCTAAAAGGAATATGTTTAAAATCTCTCTGCTTTTTCCAGGTTAAAGGCAGGGCAGTGAAGATCAGACCGAAAACAAAGGATTGGCTAAAAGGTCTTCAAGAAGAAATTGTGCGGAAACGGGATAGCATCGTATCCATGTCCCCCACTGCCAACTCCTGTCTGTTGGAAGAAAACTTTGATTTCACCAGTTTGGACTATGAATCAGAAGGTTAGCAAGCTATCCTGTGAACCTCCTCATGGGCAGTGGTGGGGAAGGAAAAATTAATCCCAGCTTTAGAATTCGAGGTTAGGATAGAGTTGAGAAGTAAAGAGTTTTTAAAAAGTTCTCTCTTGGGGGAGGGGGAGTCATCCTTAATTCCTTTGTATTAGACACTGCCACTGTTCACGTGTAGGAACCGTGTTGTATGCATAGATAAATCTCAGAGGATTCCAAAAGCCTTGTTTGGAATTGTAGGAAGGGTGTATGACAATTTCATGGTCACAACAATTCATTACTCTACCAGTTTCAAATTCGATGTGTGTTCTAGAGGTTTCTCCTCAAACTGTACGTACATAGAAAACCTACCTTAATATTGAAATGGGCAAAGAGGGAAATTAGCTTCTTTCATCTTAGAAACTGTTTTCTCTTTGCAGGAGACATCCTTGATGAGGACGAGGACTATTTGATTGATGAGCAACATCCTCCCTTCCTCACTGACACAGAACTCTCGGGGGATGATTATTTGGAAGCCCAAGGCTCTTCCACAGCAGGGGTACCTTCCAGCAAGTCTCCAGCATTGACTAAAAAGAAATCTCGCCCATACAAAGGTAGCTTGGGTCTTTCTGTCCAGCCCTCGGGGCAGTCTAGTCTTGGAGGTTATAGTTTCCCTATCTCAGGCAGGCATCTCCTAGCTTCAGAGAGTAAAGTGCCAAAATAACTCTTCCAAAACAGTTTCCCACTTAATGCACAATGTAGATGGTATAGCATATATTATGCTGTCTTTATATGTACATATTGTATGTATATAATCTGAGGGTGCACACACACATTTGGGGCAAAGAGAAATCAGATAATTTTATAATCTCAGGTTTTAGTGTTTAAACTATTTGAAATAATTCCCTAAACAACATTAGCTGGGACAGAAATAAGGGCTTAGACAGTAGTAAACCCATAAAGGATAAGTGTGGACATTCTTCTATTGCAGTGGTCATTGTGTACCAGAATCCCTTTGTGGGAGGTAATGAAAATTGATCATAGAGCCATAGTCCAGGTGACATTACTTCTTAAGGGAAGTTTCTGCAGGGGGTATATAGAGGAGCAGCGGGAGGTCCTTGTGGACTGTTTCAGATTTCATAGACCTGTAGTAGATTTTCATTCAGAAGGACTGCTGTACCCTTCACTAGAGATACATACATCATTGAAAACATGCTATTCCTCAAAAAAGACGCTTTTTTTCTCATTATAACATTACTCATCCAAGAATATATAAGTTTTTGGAGTGTCTCTTGTGAAATGGAGGAATAGAATTCAGGTAGTGGTGCTGTCATTGACGTCTTGATCCTATTAGACAGGTTGTCGTCTGGTGAAAACGTATATAACATTGTCTTGGTGCTGTAGAGTGTTTAGTGTGTAATGGGAAAATGGAGACTTTGGTATTTCTAATTATACGCCTAATCTAAATGAAGAAATTGAGCAGCTTTCCCTAACTTTAGTCTGAGGTACATGAGTTCAAAATGAAGTTGTCATGTTCAAGAGCCTAGCAATATGAGGCAGTTAGGTTGTACAGTGATTAGAGCATTGGACCTGGAGTGTGGAAGACCTGAGTTCAAATCCAGCATCAGAATTAATAGCTCTGTGACCCGGGGCAAGTCACTTAACCTGTGCCTGCCTCAGTGTCCTCAGTTGTAAAATAGGGATAACATCCCCTACCTTCCAGAGTTGTTATGATGATGGAATAAGATAGTGGTATAATGCCTGGCACATAGTAGGTGTCATATAAATTCTTATTCCTTCCCAGTGTAGAAGAAAGGAACTTAAATTCATTTTGGATTTTATGCCTTGTGTAATAAATGAGGCAGACAGTGTGTCTCTCCCATATTCTCTTAGCTCAATCAAAGTGCCTAAATTCCATTTACCAAGCCCTGATGAAAACTATTAGTTACTGGCTTAGACCCGACAGAGGAAGCAGGAACAGTCAACATTTCCACCAGGGAAATGACTGAAATTAGCCTCTTGAAATTGACCATTTGGATAGTTCTGATTTTCAGCAGTTTCTGTAACAACTTCCTTTGCGGTGAACTATTGTTCCTTTCAAACTGCAACAACTATTTCCAAAACTCTGAATACCTGGTATATTTACCAAACTAACTTCATCCTTGGTTCATTGAATGTTCCAAGCAGGCATTGATACTCATTCCTATGCCACCTTCCCTCCCTCCTCTGCCTCCTGCCCCCTAAAAAGGTGGGAAGGGATAGGTACTCTGAATTATCCTTCAGGCATGCTGACCTTCTACAGCTGGCTTCCTCTAAGTTGATCCAGCCTTTTCTCCAAATGCCCCCCACCCCCATTTTCCATATTCTTCAACCTCTGTTACCCCTTCTTGTAAAAGGAGCTGACATTTGGACCCTTCTGACAGTCTTGACTTTTTGAATACCCATCTTCTTCATGTTCCGCCATGTCCTCCAGATGATGCCGACCTGGCAGAGTTAAAGCAGGAACTGGAAGCTGTTGGGGACTTCCGCCATCGTTCTCCAAGCAGGTCTCTGTCTGTTCCTAACAGGCCTCGACCACCTCACCCACCACAGAGACCCCCCCCTCCAAGTAAGACTTCATTTGCTTTTAGTTTGTCACAATGCCTGCTGGGAATACTTGCCTTTATGCTACCATTGGAAAAAAAAAATCACTGAATCCAGGTATCTTTCAAACTATATATTTCTGCACAATCACTGGTCTTATTTTTCTTCTCTTCCTCTATTTCAAAACTACTAAAGAGTATTGCTGTTGGAAACAATGCTGCTTTAGCTACCTCTGGGATAGCACAAGGCATTTCCAGGAGTAAATAAAGTGACTGATTTTCAGAACTGTTACTCATTCTAGCCCTTTTCACTTTTAAGTGAGAATCACAGCCAACAGGGAATTTCCTTACGTTTAAAATTCCAGCTAATTGATTATCTTTCCCCATCCATCACATGACTCTGAGGTCTGACTTTGTGTCCCTCATTCTGTATGTTTGATGGGCACCTAGTCTTCACTTTATTAAAATTGTGTAGTCCTGGCAAAGAAGGAAATTACTCTGAGAGTTCCACATTAGTAATGTCACATTGTAAGAAAGGTCAGCTAATCCCAGCCCTGATACTATTTGTGTCACATGGATAGTCTCTGAGTCTCAGTTTCCTTATCTGTTAGATGAAGGGAATGGACCAGATAATCTCTAACATCCCTTCCAGTTCATCACATATGGTCCTATGTCATTTATATAAGTAGTACAAGACAACCTGTAATTCAGGGATTACTATTGTCTTCCAACAGTAGTGTTCTAGCAGAGAAGTGACAATACCCTCTAGTTAAGAATAGAAAAACATGTCACTTGATACAGTTCTAGTGGTCTTCTTTGGCTTTCCAAAAATTACTCTTTTGCCCCTAATACTACTGTTTGCTTTCTGAAAATACAATTTTGACCTGCTTTTTCTGTCTTATATTTCTCCTCTTCTGATTTTTTTTTGAGGGAGGCAGTGTCACTTTTGTTTATGCCCCTTTAAAAAAAAATAAGACATGGACTTTCATATTCTCCGACTATTGGATTCCCACTGGCTTTGTTTACTCCAAAGAAGTTTCAGTTGCAAAAGGAAACTGAGCACAAGACTTTAAAAAAGAAAGTTTTAAAATTTAAATTCAGCATCAATTTAACAAATACAAAGTGATAACATAAAAGTCACTCAAACCAACACTTTTCTTTTTTTAAAAAAAAAATTCTAACCGTACACTGAGAAGTTAATCCACTAGGTAGTTAGTACCTATTCTAGCTGAATTAGAGTAACCTCTTACCTAATGAAAAGGTGGGATTCACTATCAAGTGACTGTGATATATTCTGTATCTATGGATATTTATGAATGCTTCTTAAGTGCCAAATAAGCAATATTACCCCAGAATGTCTTGCTTCTAGTTTTCTAGACCATCAGCCTTGCTAGGAACTTTTCTGGATGGCTCATTTGACCTTTCATCAGCCACTGGGACCCTGGATGAGGTTTGAGGATGTGCTTTTTTCTTTTTCCTTCCAGCCGCTTTAATGGTGAAAAAGTCTGCTTCTGACGCATCTATTTCCTGTGGCACTCATGGGCAATACTCCATTTTACAAACCGCTAAGCTTCTTCCGGGAGCGCCTCAGCAACCAGTGAGTCCTTCCTTTTTCTCAATCCAAAATGATAAAATCCCAATTCTCATTGTTGTTCTTATACCTTGTTTCCCACTCCTGGGCTAAGATGAAATTACCTTTAGGTAATGAAAGTTTAAAATTCTTACCTTTTCAATTCGATAAACATGTTAGATACCTCTTTGATGCAACGTACTATGCCAGATTTTAAAAGCAAAGACATATTTCTCCTTCCTTCTTCCCCCCGCCAAAAAAAAAACCCCAAATAAACCCCAGTCTATTCCACTATACCCCAAATAGTGCTTTTTTTTCATATGGGCCTTTAAAAAGTTTGAGTTTAGAAAGCTGTTTCTTGTTTGCTTCTTAAAAAGAAAAATATGCCCTCAAATGCTAAGTTAATTCAAGGCTGCCATTTGTATAATTGCTTTGCAGTTTTTGCAAGCTCATTGCTGCTTCTCTTCTACTAGCTGACATAAAAAGTAGAGGGCTGATTGCCTTAAAATCTCATATTCACTTGATTTTGGAGATAGTGATATCACCTCTAGCTGTCGCCCCTTCATTTGTTTTATTTGTGGATGCTTAGCAGCTTAGAGCAGAGCCAAAAAATAGGGAAATGTGGAAATCTGACAAATGTTTTCTCTTGTATTCGTTCAACAAACATGCCCACTCTGTGTAAAGCACTGTGCTATCTAGGTCCTGGGGAAGACATAAAGATCACATAACATATCCTTGTCCTTACAGAATTTATAAAGTCAAGTGGGGGTGGGGAGGGTGAAAGGGATAGCATACATACACAGATGACTATAATATATGCTAACTGTAAAAAAAAAATTACAAAATTAAGGCTATGTGAGGTTATCAGTAGAGTATAGCTATCTTGGAATTCTTCATGGATGCTGCATTTGAACCGGGTTTTCAGCTGCGAAGGGTTTCAGTAGGCAGGAGGAAGTGGGTTAACCAGGGGCAGTCCTTGCACAGGAAACAATCTGAGCAGTGGAATGAAGGTTGGAAAGTGGGAGTGTGCATGAGGAATGGTGAGTTAGGCCAGTTTGGCTAATACATAATAATGTACATGGAGAATAGTGTGAGGTAAGGAAAGGAGGCACCAAATGGTGGAAGGGCTTGAGTGTCGAGCTGATATTCAAGCTTTGTTCTATAGGCAATCAGGTGAAAGATTTTAAGCACAGGTGTAACATGATCAGATTTATATATAAGGAAAAATTTTTTTCTTGAAGGGATTGTCAATAAGGACTTGGGGGAAGCCTTTATGCTATATATGGCAATCTGTTCAAGTTCAATAGGTGACACTCATATTCTCCTGTGGAGATTTTGTCTACAAAGATTACTTATCTCCTTTTCCTTTTGTGTTTATCCTGAAGCCTAAAGGCAGGACTGGGATAAGTAAACCATATAATGTCAAACAGATCAAAACTACCAATGCTCAGGAAGCCGAGGAAGCCATTCGGTGCCTCATGGAAGCAAAGGGAGGTAAGTTGAGTAGCCCAGTAGGTTTTTAAATCTTTAGCCAATTTCCTTTTTCTCCCTCCAACCAGGAACTATGGCCTGAAAAAGAATTGCATTTCCCTTTCACACATGAAATTAAATATTCCCTAATGTCCTTGGTATTCTCTAAAATTCCTCTCAAGGGATTCCACTTTTAGTACTAGTAAATTTGTAATTTGGCCATTTTCATGTCCTTTTTCTCTCTTTAAGAGAATATATGGTACTCATAAATCCTGGTATGTAGCATAAAGCCTTCATAACAGCAGTATGGGAGGGAGAACTTCAAATAAATAAAAATGAATTTAAAAATTGTTGGTGATACAAGGAAGTTAATTCATTCTGCTGGTTCTGTAGTCATGAGTCACTCAGAAAACAATTGGACAACACAGACTCTTATCAGTCTTTTCTAGGTCTGTAATCCCACCTGGAGTTTCACCATCACTTTTTCCCATGAATTGTATTTTGTTGTTCTCAAACTGCAATGGTTACATTTTACACTGGTGTCTCTGATTTCTCTTTTCCCTGTGCATTCAGATTACTGTTACCATCTAGGTTTACAAAACCACAAGGAAATTTTTGTTGCTGTTGTAAAACAGTAACAAAAACCCTTATAAGTTTTAGAAATCTTCCCAGTATCTTCATGTCTGCCCCTATTCTTGGAGGCCAGCATGAACAGCTGAGGCCACCAAGCTTTAGGCCAATGGCAAATGTTTAGAGCCCTTTCTACCAGGAAGGCTTATGCTACTGGTTCTCCAAAATACTGAGTGTGTAGGAGGCTAAACTGATCATGTTTCTATACAAAATCTTTGACCAAGACAGTGAGCCTCAAAGAACTGGGAACCACCATGCTGCTTGAGGAGGGGCCACATAGCCCAAGTTGGAAATGAAGTCAGTCGAATCTCCTATCTGTGGTTGCTCAGGAGAGAGACCTTCATTTGTTCAAACATGCTTTTGTTCTGTTTCAGGAACACAAGAAGAGGCACTAAATGCTGTTTTCTTAAGGAATCAAGTATCCACCAAACCAGAGCCCTTATCCAACGTGTCCAAGCCAGGATCCTCTCAGACAACTCAGCTCCTCCCCCATCGACCTGCACCCAGAGTTCCTGTGATTAAGAAGCCAACTCTACGAAGGACAGGAAAAGTAAGATGTTGACCAAAGAAACTTGTTATTCCTCCCCTTAGGTTGTCAAAGGTTGGAGAGTAGCGGGGAGGAGGATTTTTGCTGTTGTTAGGGATATATTTTGTCATCACAAACCAGCTGAATAAGTCTTTCTCCATTATTCAATTCAGGAATCCAAGACATAAACAGACTTCCAAGAAAACAGTTTTCACAACATTATCATTTCTGTTCTAGGTGATTCCCTCCGTGGCCCATCTTGGCTCTAGATGAATTAAAAAAAAAAAGACCCCAAAAAACTAGTATACTCTCTTTCAGCAGTCCACAGCTGTGATGAGTTTCATAAGGTTCCTCAAGAGCTTCAAAATGCAGGAGGTTATAGACAGGTCCTGAGCATATTTGCAGCACGCACGTGCACAGATTTTATTTCTTGATTGCAAAATGATTTCTCATGGATAAGAATGTTCTCTAAGCTATGCTTGAGCCCTGGGCTATGGCCGGGGAATGTTGGTCAGACAGCTCTTATTGCCGCTTCTCTTGCAGATTGTCTTTTGCTCTCACTCCCGGGCTTCTCCATCTTGCTTGCTGCTTCAGAGAAATGAATTTGTAAGGACAGTGGCAGCACAAAGACTTGCACCCATAGAGTCATCTGGATCCCCTGTTTGATCTCAGAATGTGCTAGTTACCAGATACTTGGTAAACACCAGCCTAGTCATCACTGGAATTCATCCATGGCCCTTTCCCACCTCTTCACCTTTGTAGATCGTAGAAATGATTTTGGTACCATATACTACTTTAGTTTGCCATCTTCCTCCGTCATTAGTTCTGCTGTGCTTTTGCTCATCATTTTGCTTACTTTTTTCTCATTCTCTTCCTGAGATGTCTGTTCTTTTCTTAGAAAAAAATTACATAGCAAGCAGCATTGCGTTCATGTATCCAGGCTGCCACAGGGGACTTGCAAAAAGATACTCTCAGAAAAGTTGTGGGCTTTTGTTTTTTTCTCCTAAGGAAATTCCAGCAAGACTATGAGAGAGAACATATGCATTCACAGTGGAAAGAATGACTTGCTTAGCACCAATAGCCTGTATAATGTGTGTGTGTGTGTGTGTGTGTGTGTGTGTGTGTGTGTGTGTGTGTGTGTGTGTGTTCAGTGGTTATTTTGAAGCATGAGCCAGGAAAATGGACACGTAAAGTTTATATATTCATGATCATTTTTAAAACACATGCATGTCTCAAATAGCTATGTTATCAGTGAGATACGTAAAATCCTTCAGTCTGCTTAGGGCCATCCCACTCAGCTACAATATTAAACCACTGATAGATTCTTAATATTGTGTAGCGTAAAGAAAAAATATTCACCCCCAAGAATCAGAGGCATTTATTTTTATCAAGTAGTCAGTAATCCCTAGTGTGGCACACTGGAAAAGTTTGCCCCCATCCATTCAGCATGACTTTGGTTTCATCATTTCTATCTATCCCTGTTGGATGAACTGAAACTGTCCCTACTCTTAGATAGCTGCCATTTTTGTTTCCCCATCCAATTCTTTCTTGTTTGGCTCATCCTCATCCCCATTTCTGGCATGCCAGTCATTCTCAACATTTTAATGTTAGAATATTAGTTCATTGCCACCTCTGTTCTCTTCTCCCTTTGAGTGTCCTGTGACTCTGAATTTCCAAGTTTCATTTACAGATCTGCTTACTAATCTTCATTGTGTTTTTTCAGTCCTTATCCCCAGAAGAGCAGTTTGAGCAACAAGTCCAGTTTCCAATTGGGTCCCCAGAGCCTAGTGTTGAAAGCGCCACTCTAGTGGTGTCCCCTCATGTTGCTCCTGTCCCCAAACCAAGAACATTGCAGCCTGGGAGAGCCATCGAGAGAAGGCTAAGCAGTGAAGTACAAGCTTCAGCACAGGTGCCTGCAGAAGGAGATGCCACAGTGCCACCACCTTTGGAAACTGCTTCCCTTGTTCCCAAGGTTCCCCCCAGGAGAAAGAAATCAGCCCCAGCAGCTTTCCACCTACAGGTTCTACAGAGCAGCAACTTGCTCCTCCAGGATGTGACTTGCTGCAGTGGGAATGACAATAACCATGCCTATCACCCCCAGGCTGGCGACCAGCCTGCCTCAGGCCCACCTGCCTCACGAGCAGACCTTCCGAGCTCTTCACAAGCAGACCTTCTGAGCGCTTCACCAAGGCCCGGCCAACATGCTGACAATACAAAGGCAGTGAAGACAGAGGCAGCCCCGCTTCTTGGTGAGCACCAGGATCCCTTCCTGAGTCTCCTCCACCACCCAAAGCTATTGAACACTGGCTGGTTTACTAAGAGTTCTGAGCCTTTGGGTCCAGTCACCCCAGATCCAGAAAGGGAATCATTCAACCCAGCACAAGTGAGTGCTGCAGCTGTTAAGGTGGGACCTTCACCAGCCCCTGGGCACAAAGACTTTGAACGCTGGGTTATGTTCAGTGAGGATGAAGACAGGAGGACAGCGTTGCAGCTGTTTGATCCACTGGCGAAAACATGACAAAAAGACCTTTACAGACACCACCATCTTGTAAAAGTTGTGTGTCCTTTTTCTCCCTCAACATATCATTCACTCTAAATCCCATCAATAAGAAACTCCTTCTATGTCAAATAGGGACGTTTTCCTCTTCTATTTAAACAGTACATTGGAGAAAATGTGTGTTTATTTGGTCTTGTACAGTTTTCTGAAAATAGTTTATCTTTAATCAGTAGGATCAGTTGTCATTCTCCACCTTGGCTACTGAGAAAATACTTTGTTGCAGGTTTGGGCGTATGCGGTTCTTCTTCTCTTTGTGAAGCTTCCGCTTTCCTTACCCCCTAAAAATATTGCTTTGCGTGTGTTTATTAGGGGAGAAACTTCAAATCTAATGGGTATTTTGCCCCAGTGTATGATTTCTCTTCTTGAATGTGGACTGCATGTTACATGTCACAAGATACTTGTGTGTTTTCTGTATAAACTGGCTGATATAATGGCACCAGAGATTGCTCACCAGTACCTTTAAACTGGCCTTCCTTTAACTGTCAGCCTTCACTCCACTGATTTGTTGAAAAGCCCTGAGACCAAAGTGGTGGAAAACATGTGGAGGGCAGTATTGGAAGAGGTAAGCAAAAGTGAACCAAATGCCCAAATGTGCATTGCATTAATCCTGTGCATAAAAGCGTGATTTATATTGAGCCTATGTCCAGTGTTTTAATACTAGCTCAAATTGACTAAAAAAAACAAACTTGTACCATGTCCTATGTGATGTATATTCCTTAAGCTGCTGCAGATCCTTGACATGGGTTTTTAAATTATGTCTTTATATTATGTACCTACTATACCACATAAAACCTCACTAATCTTTTTCTCATATATTCCACACACAGAATAAGCACAAAATGAGTAGCTTTGTTTAGTGATTGTGCACAAATGAGAGTCCACATTATCCTGACCTTTCTACCCGGCGTTGTGTGTGTGTGTGTGTGTGTGTGTAATACCTTTTTCTCCTCCAACTCTAAAATCACATTTTTTTCTGACTCTCTAAACAATACTGAATGTGGCAGGAGTGTTTCTGTTTTTAAAATGGTTAGGCCTCAGTTACTCTGCTTTCCACTTGGAGCTGATCAGATTTTCTTCAAATGAAATTATTGGTCGCTCAGGGAAAATAGCAGGAGAACCCTAAGCATTTGTACAGAGATACAAATGAATACCACTTGTTTACTCGGGCTCAGTCTAGATGACTAATGCTTCCTTACAGGTAATGTTAACTCCTACTTTAGACATGGTATGGGAATAAGACGCTGTATAGAATGGACAGCAGTTGCTAGTGACCTTGGTTGTCTAACACTATTTGAGTTTCCCAAAATTCTTCATTTTAATTCAGTTTAATTTTTAAGGAATAAACATGGTGTTATACCACTTTTAGGAATTATGGGAGGGCCACTTCGAAGCAAATAATTCCTGTAGGTTACAACTCTCAAAAGTCTGAATGTTCTGGCTCTAGACACCCAGAGCTGGTAGGTAGGTGTGAAGAGGACAAAACAAAAATGTTATAGTATCCTATTTATCTTCCAGAAGAGAATTTTGGCCTTTTGGTTCTTTGAGATACTTTGAATATTTAATCATTCTTTTATGTTATCTACAAAACCAAGATCCAAGAGATGGCCAAGAATGTCCTCTTCTACCTGTACGTTTTTTAGGGAGTTCCCTTATTCTTCACTCCCTTTCTTAAATACTTCATTGTGGTGACGGTAAATAGGACTAGGCTAATCATAACCATGTTATTTTACTTAACAGTCAACTTCTGAGTTTTGAGACATCTCTCTTTAATACCCAGTAAATTAATAATACTAGCCTTCTCTGAAAATGACCACCTCTTTTTTATCTTGAGTCAGTTTTTAGATGAAACGGACATGTTAGGAACTCCCAGTTTATCAGACAATATCCATATGGAAGTTGAGAAAGCATTCTGATGTGCATCCGCTACAACCCTGTGCTGTGAAGCAGACAGGCTGAATATGAATTATAGGAAAATAGAAATTGTGCAAGTGTTAGCAGAGAGTAGATTGTGAATTGATAGAACATACAATCGTAAGTTATCCCACCCTACGGCTTTATTTTTAAAACTGGTAATTTGGTTTTATAAAATGGTAACTTCCCTTCACTGGAAGCAGAGGTTGAATGATCTAGGTTCTTGGTCTCTGGTATGTCATTGACCCCTTTCAGCAAAGTGGTAAAACCTTAGAAAAAGGAATCCGTAAGATAATGTTACATGGGATTACAAAGGAAAACAATTACACTAAAATAAAGATGTAACTTTTTTTCTACCAAATTTATGGACCCAGTTTAAAACCCCTGGTTCTAGGCTGCATTGTGGGGAATTTACTTCTCAAATTTGCTTTTTAGTTCTTCCACTAAAATAGTTCTATGAAACCTGATTACTGCTAGTCCACTACTTGTAATATATCATGGTTTGTAAAAGCTACAGGTTACTATGAAGTTATTTAGGTACCTTGAAAATTTAGCTTTGTCTCCATCTGTATTTGCTAATGCCTATTGGGTATGATGGTGCTGTCTTCTGAAATACATTATAGGATCAATATAGAGCTGCCAGAGAGTTAGAGCCCACGTAGTCAAATGGAAGCCCAGAGTAGCCAAGTGACTTTCCCAAGGTAGGTGTCATTTGGGGCAAAGGAAGGGCAGAGCCTCAATTCAAATTGAAGTCTACAGACTCAAAATTCAGTGTCCTTTCCACATGCTATTTTCTTTGTTCTGCTAAGACTCACATAATATGGTTGAAAATAAGGACCATTTATCCCTGTGAGGGTTTTAGAATAGTTGATGCTGCTCAAACATTGTTAATAAAAGAATTGTCAGGTATGCATGTCCATACAACACAAGGTAATTTATTAAAGTATTTCCTCCATAATAATGCATCAAGTGTGTTGAGAAAGAAATTAAGAAAATGATTGACTAATTGTAACCACTTAGCAGTTGAAAACCTGTGATGTTTTACGTGAAGTGGAATTTTTTTTTGTATTCGTTGTAAATATTGTCTATTAAATATTTCTTTAAAAAAAACAACACCATAAAACAGTTGACTAAATTCATACTTTCTGATAGAAAAAGAACCTTTGGAAATTTTCAACTGTCAACACTGGCTGTCTTAGTCCAACCTGAACAAGCAACATAGCTATGTGTAAACCATAAGGAAAATAGTTTAATATAAAAAAAGAAAAAACCTATTCAGAAAAAGTTGAAAAGGAAGCAAGTACTTATAATACTGCTTTGACAAACTTATACAGACATTGTAGCAGGAAAACTTAGCAGTTAGTAGTTAAGTAGGTGAAAAAGTCCTTTTCAGATAAAGTTGATGGTCTAGACATTGCTTTTTAAATGTATACAGGGACTATGACATTCTACTTTATGAGTGTGCATCACAACCTAGAGAGAGGGGAATGGAAAGGTTCTTTCCTGTCCTATGTCTGTTTGTATGGTCATTAATGCCAACCCAAGCTAAATATGTGATGCCCCTTGTATTTAACTAATATGTAGATCTTCCTAGTATCTCCATGGCTAATTCTTCTGGAACAATACACAAGGGTAGCCCAAACAACAAATACTTTTGTAAGGTGTTGTTCCAGTCGTGTCCAACTCTTCATGATTCCATGGAGCAAAGCCTGAGGTTTTCCTGGCAAAGACACTGGAGTGCTTTGCCATTTCCTTCTCCAGTGGATTAAGGCAAACAGAGGTAAAGTCACTTGCCCAAGGTCACACAGCTAGGAAGTGTCTGAGGCCACATTTAAACTCAGGTCTTCCTGACTCCAGACCCAGCATCTATTTTATGATTATACTGAATAAATAAATTTATGGTTAATGGTAATCCCCTTCCACTGAGAATCACCACTGACTTAAAATAGAGTTGATCATTTGAATTTTTATGAAAGTGGCACATTCTTATTGGGGCAAACCTTGAGCCTGAAGATTCTGCTTGGTTTTTAATGCTTTTAGCCTTACTTTGATAATTTTTGTAAGTATTATACCACCTTTTTTTTTGAAAAGCAATATTCTAGTACATTTTTCTGGCTCTTTCAATTTAGCAGATATTTGCTTTGCTTTCAGATTCAACATAAGGGCTCAATCAGTTCTGTAAATTTTTATTAAACATTTCCCACAGGCACAAAATTTTTATTACACAAAGTGACAGTAAATGTATACACTGATGTACCAACAGTACAGAAAAATGAAAATTCAGGGTTTGTGCCTCAAATTCCAGTAACTACAAAAAGACTTCAGAGGCATTGTGAGGTATGAACACAGCACAAATGGGAAGACATTGTAAACATCATTGTATCATTGTGCTCTGTTTCCAGTCACGAAATGCTGGCACCTGTTATTTTTGTCTGTCTCCTTGCGGCAGAAACACCTATCTTCAACATTCCTTTTGGGTGTAACCATAAGGTTGCAAATCTGCTCAGGGTCCAAAACAGAAGGGTACTATGACATTCTATTTTCCAGTCTGATTTCCACCTATGATACCTGAGAATGGAGAAGAACTCAAGCTCTGCCTGAGGTATGTATGCAGTAAAGCAGGTGCTTGGTGGTTTCTAAGGGAGAGGAGTCAAGGTCTATAACAACAAATAGTAACTTTCTGTCTCACTGGAGTTTATTTTAAAAAGCAGACCCTACAGTGCCTGGCAACTGCCCAGCATGTCCATAAACATGATCAATATTATGGGTGCCCTCAGAATCATTTAAACAACAACCACATTAAAATGTGGCCGGAAACCTTGGAGGAGAAAAAGCAGAATTAGTCTTCTCTACAAGTTGCACTGAAAACAAGCCATTAAGGAAATTAATCCATTAATAAAATGGCTCTTTTCTGAAACAATTCAAATCTATATTATTCTATTACTCGGCATCATCATTTATGTACCTCATTTTTAAAAAGCCATTGGCAGCTAAACACGCTGCATTTCATCTTCACAAGGTAAAACTCCTGATCTCACAGAGCTATTGTGACGTGCAGATTTTAAAGTGCTATATGGCATCCAATACAACTATTATCATCTTCATCAGCATTCAGTGTGCCTACATCTAGGTAAGGTAATTTGTGGGCAAACTTACATTAACTTCAAAGTTGGCCATCTTTCCCAGATCTTATTCTCAGTAAGAGGAATAGCTACTGCATTATATACCATTCTTTCAAGTTAAGTAAAAGTATTTTTAAAAACCATAGGTTCTTAGTTGTGGATTACTAGTTGACAAGATAAAAAGGAAATATTCCATACTAAAACATCCCACTGTCACAAGAGCTATGGGCCAGAAAAACCAACAGGTTTACTTTTGTGAGCTTTTTGTGTCTTAGTTCTTTCCCAAACAACTGGGTAACTAAATATGTTGAACTTTCAACCATCTGTCACATCTATATATTACGCAACAATATTCCTCTCAATCCACCTTCAGATAGTCTGATTTCTACTTTTATAAATAGTAGGATCGACAATCATTGTTTTCTTACATATGTATTCATCCTCCACCACTCAAAAAAATTTTCTATTTTGTGAAAGGAAATGTCTGCCAAATCCAAACTAGGTATCATACAGTATCACTGAATAGTTCTAAGTGTTGCTTAAGTACGGTTTTGTTTTTTTAATACAGGTTTATTTGATACTTAAACACTGGATTAATCAACAAGCCTCACTCCTTATCTGAGAATAAGTTAATAGCAGAATAGTACATTATTTTAAAAGGTTAGCCTAAGGCGATGTACAAGAAAATTATTTATCCTTAGCAACAGAAGCATACAATAAATTTGTATCCATGATGCCAGATCAATCACTCAGATGTGAAAAAGCTAGCTTTGAAATGCACACAGCTTAAGTGATGTTTATTATTTTTTAAAAGTCTGCTGCATTTGTGAGACCCAAAATAAAATCAAAATCTAATCTATTTTGGTCTTTAGTGGTAATTGTTCCCTACTTCAAGTATTCACCTAAGTGGCAGATTTTTCTGGTTAAGAAGTGCATGATGGCACTTAATCCCTTTCAGGTCCACCAAGGCTTTTTTCTGGTGGGAGTAGAAATGAGCACTTCAGCTCCTTTTCAGATGCCACCTTCTTAAAGTGTGAACTACAAACTGATGCACAGAAAGTGTCCTTAATGGAAGAGAATCTTACTACTCAATCTTTATTGCCACCTCTGCTTATGCTTTACCTTATATATTTCTGAGTAGCATTATGCTGTCTTCAATGTAGTCCAGACTGCCTTGGTGTCTTATCTACTGGGTCTTCTCAGTTCCACAGATCTCAAAAAATGCCCAGTATCATGTCCACACGACAGAAAAGAACAAGAATTAAGACCTATTAGTTTTCAAGGTCTTTAGCTAATGTTTCGCGAATGAACTGTAAGGTACGTTGGTACAAGAAGGTGTCCTTCTTCTTTGGCTTGCAAATATTCAGATGATTAACCGCTACTGGAATTAGATCTCCAATGCCCAAATCTGAGGAAAAGCAGGACAGTGAAAATACTTTAGATTTTAAGGAAAGAGGCTAATTTAAGGATACCATACTGAAAGAGTCCTTGGCTTCCAAATATCAGATCTGGATTGGTACCTGGAACTGGATAGTGAATGACAGACCTGCACTTGGCCCTGCCCCACACCCAGGTTTAGGACCCTAGATTTTGAATGTGAGATCCTTCTCGTCCTTTCCTTTTATTGGCATACTGTGAAAGGTATACTCCTAACGCCAGCGTCCCACTCTGTCTCTTTATGTCCGCCGAGGCTGGATAAATGACTCACTGTGATTTTTTTTTCTAAGATTTCTCTCTCAGAATTTGGTTTGGAAGATTTTTATCTGGGGCAGGGTGAGGAGATGGATGGAGTCTGCTGTACTTCTTCCTGCTACCAAGTCATCCTGGCTCCATGAATTAATTAATTTTTCCTTAATATCCCTCATACAGCAATTCTGGCAACTTAATTAGTAATGAGTGGTATCTTAAAGGTACTACCTTTGAGGTCTTCATCTGACCCTGATTAAATGTATCTTCAGAGTGAGTATTTATAATTTAGTTTAACTAAGGTTTCTCAAACTTTTTCACTTGACTCATTCCTTATTCTCTCCCAAACTACACACACACACACACATACACACACATTTTTAATGTTTCTTGGGTTAGTAGGGAGAGTTTCTTGATGGTTGTTTCAAGTGCATTTTAGTGAGGTAGGAGAATAAAAAAAAAACTAAATAGAGGGAAAGAGAAGTGCTACCTTGACAATATGGGGAAGGAATATGACAGAACTGAAAGAAATAAAAATATAGGAGGAAAAGCAGGAAAATACGATGTTGACACCAAGCACTTTAGTCTCTATATTTCAAGTACAAGAAAAATGGTTTTAACTCTTATTTTTCTAAACTTGTGCAGTTTTCTTTCTTGAATCCTGAATATAAGGAATTATATCCCTTTGTAAAAGATAAACACCAAATGCTGGTTTAGTAACTGTAGCCCCATCTTCTACATGAAGCCTTTACTGCTTTCCTAGCATCTTTTTTATACAGAGGCATGTTTTCTTCTCCCAATAGAACAGAACCTCTTCAAAGGCCAGGACTCTATCACACAGTAACTCAAGAAACCTATTAGGTTGCAAAAGAGCACATACCTGCTGATTCCACTGGCACCACATGTAACTTAATCATGCTACCTATGCAGGTCGGTAGTGTTTCTACAAAATTCAACACCTGGAAATTCTTGTCCTTAGCAAATGTCAGGAAGTCATCGTGAAGTTCTTTAAGTGCAGGACAATCTGTAGAAACATTCAGGATAAAAACAAAGCATTATGCTTACCTAATCTCATACTCAAAAAAGACCACACTTACCTTTTAAAATTTAGCTAGAAGTATATATTTGATGTATGCTTGGAAAATTAACAGCCAATTACATAAAGTAATACAAAACACAGAAAACAGGACATACAGACAGAATATACCGATATTTTTTTAAAGGTGCCAAGATGGAGATTCATACAAATAAAGACAGATCTAAACAAGTGGAGAAATATTAACTGCTCATGGTAGGTTGAATCAGTGTAATAAAAATGACAATTCTACCTAAACTTATTTACATATTCAGTGCCATACCCATTAAACTACCAAAGAATTATTTTGTACATCAAGAATATCAAGTGAATCAATGAAGAAAAAATGTTAAGGAAAGCAGCCTAGAAATACCGATCTCTAACTATATTACAAAGCAGTAATTATCAAAACAATCTGGTACTAAGAAATAGAGTGGTGGACAGTAGAACAGATCAAGTACATGAAACATAGCAGTACATGACCACAGTAATGAAGCGTGACAAAAACTGCTGGAAAATTGGAAAACACTTTGGAAGAAATTAAGTGTAGGCCAACATCTCACACAGTATACCAAAACAAGGTCAAAATAGGTACATAATTTAGACATAAAATGTGATAGCATAAGCAAATTAGGAAACCATGAAAAGCTTTACCTGTCAAATGTATGGATAAGGGAAGAGTTTATGGTCAAATAAGAATCAGAGAAGATTATGGGAAGTATAATCGATAATTATGGTAACATGAAATAAAAAAAAAATTTATACAAACAAAACCAACGTAGTCAAAATTAGAAAGCAGGAAAATGGGAAAGAATTTTTACATTGTTTCTCTGACAAAGGCTTCATTTCTCAAATACGTAGAGTACCCAGTCAAATTTATAAAAATAAGAGCTATTCCCCAATTGATAAGTGGTCAAAGTTTATTAACAGGCAGTTTTCAGAATTAATCAAAGCTATCAATAGTTATGTGAAAAAATGCTCTAATTTATAAGACTTTGATTGGCTAAAATGACTGAAAAGGAAAATGACAAATACTAGGAGGAGATGTGGAAAAATAGGGACACTAATAAAGTGCTGGTGGAGTTGTGAACTGGTCCAATCATTTTGGAAAATAATGTGGAACTATGTCCAAATGGCTATAAAACAGTCCATACTCTTTGACCCAGCAAAGCCACTACTAGGTCTTTATCTCTAAGAGATAAAAGGAAAAGGACCTATATGTATAATAATATTTATAGCATCTCTTTTTGGTGACAAAGAATTGGAAAATAATGGGATTCCCATCAACTGGGGAATGGCTAAACAAGTTGTGATATATGAACATGATGGAATACTACTGCATTGTAAGAAATGGCTAACAGGATGGTTTCAGCAAAACCTATATGAACCGATGCAGAGTGAAATGAGTAGAACCAGGAGACAACTATACGCTGTAACAGCAATATTGTAAGGATTATCCACTGTGAAAGACTTAGCTACTTTGATGAATACAATGATCCAAAGGACTCATGAGGAAAAATACTATCCACCTCTAGCATTCAGCATTTAACATAGTGACTGATGTACAGTAAGTGCAATATAAATGTTAGCTATTAATGTTAAGTGCATATACAGGAATAAAAACATATAAAGACAAATGAGTGAATAATAAGAGACGAAACAAAGATAAACTATTTTCATTCTAATATAGGGAGATGATAAATGTGTCACCTGAACCCTATCACCACAGAGTCTACTTAGAGGACCTGGGAATTGTTCTGTTATGTTTGATGATCTTGAAGAACAGAAAGGGAGAAGAGGAGAAAAAGGAAGAAAAATAATAGGGAAAATTAACTCATATAATTGAAGTGCACAATGGTAGTTTTGAAAAACCAGCTAAGGTTGTAAGCACTAAAATATTATAATCAATATTACTGATATTGTAATATATTGGATATTTTATATTGGTATTAAAATGAATGCTAAAAATATCAAAATCCAGTTTACATCTGAGCTTGTGATTCTGCAAACTCATAGAAGTCTAACACATAAGCACTCTAAAAAGGTGCCTGAGACATGTCACTGTCGTTGTTCTCTTCTAATTTTCTAATAATGCTTAGGATATTAAAATTGTTATTCCTTGAAAAAACAAAACTTAGCTGCGGATGTAATAAATGGCAAGGAAAAACCTTACTAAACCTAAGATTTTTGTCATGGATAAACCACTAAATCAATAATCCATATAAAAGTAAACAAGAATTAAAAAGATAAGCACAGATACAGACAGGGAGCATTGTAACAACAACAAAAAAAATACTTTCAATGTAGGTAAAACTGTATTATGATAACTTCTCATAGCTACCTGCTTTAACTTGCAAAGAGGTAGCAAATAATAAACTACCAGAAAGTCACAGGATGCTAGAGGCTATGTAGTATATATAAAATGACATAACCTGAAGGAGTTCGTTAAACTCAATTTTTGCTCATCCACTGAAAACAATATTGTCTCTATTAACTACTCTGGTATAACTTGTTAATTTGACAAAGTAATCAAACCCTTGTTGTCAGAAAGTAACAAAATAAACATTACCCTTGCTGAGTTCTTTGACCTCCACAGAAGGAAAGAGCAGATATCTAACGTTAACAGAATATTCAGCCAAATGGGAACCATGGTGAGGTACACTATAAAAAATCATTCCCCGGGTATTGCTTATTAGGGAATTAAGTTCTGGTTTCTTAGAAGCATCCACCAGCATCTTTTTGACAAGAAGGCCTAGGAAACACAAAAGAAAGAAAGCATGTTAAGCAAGTAGACAAATAGGCTAGAAGTTTTGTGTTCCTTTTGAGGCAGCAATCTAAATCTAGAAAAATAATCCTAGTATCCAAGTAATTACTGCTTGTACACTTCAACATGTCCTCTGTCTCCTCTATTCCTGTTTGAAGAAAAAGACTAGTTTTGATTTTGCTTTGCATCCCTATCATTTAGCAATAGTACCTGCTGGCATACAGTAAGAGCTTAATAATTGATTAGAAAGTGAATGAGGCTATTGCCAGAACCTCATTCTAAGTGCTCTTGTTTCTACTCTCTCCTCATACCACTGCCAGAAGAACCTTTCCTATGTATAAATATTATCAGGTCACACCTCTGCTCAAAAACCTTCATTGATTATTTACTGATTAAATAAGTTCAAATAGTTTTTTGGGGGGACTGTCGTGCCTCCACCATCTGGTACTACCCTACCTTTCCCCCTTTCTCATATTCTTTCCCTCCACACAGTCCATGCTCCAAACTGATTGGATTGGCTCAAGAGAAGGGAAGGAACAAGCATTTATACAGCACTTGCCATATGCTAGGCTCTGTGCTAAGCACTTCACAAATACTCTCTCTTTTACTCTCACAACAACACTGTGAGGTTGGCGCTATTATTATCCCCAACCCACTTTACAGCTGAATCAGAAAAGAAGAGGCGCACTCAGGGTCAGTTAGTAACCACCTGAAGCCACAATGGAACTCGAGTCTTCCTAACATCAGATCAGTACTCTGTCCACTGCACCACCTGGATCATGTCCTGTTTCTGAGACAGCTGGTGGCACAGCTGACGAACACAGCCCCATGCCTAGAGTCTGCAAGACTTGAGTTCAAATCTAGCCTCAGACCCTTAACAGCTGTGTGGCCCTGGGCAAATCACCTAACCTTTTTCTGCCTCAGTTTCCTCAATTGTAAAATGGATAATGATATATACCTCTCAGGATTGTTGTGAGGATTAAATGAGATATCTGTAAAGTGTTTAGCACAGTGACAGCACACAGCTGGCACTATGATGTTCAAGGCCCTTCTTCTGTCTGATCACACAGAGGCTATCTTTACTGTCTCTATTTCTCACTAAAGCTAGTCTCTTGATCCCATCCTCTCTTGCTTCTACCATCTACTTCTTTTATGTGTTTTCAATCTCTGGCTCTCCACTCATTCTTTCCCATCTGCTTAGAAGTATATTTGGATCTCTCCACTAAAGAAAAGAAGCTTCCCTTGGCTCTTATACCTCATCCAGTTACGATCCCACTTCTTTCCTTCCTTTATCTTGGAATTTCTTGAAATAGTTGTGTACATCTGGTTCACCATTCACTTCTTCCTCAAATCCTGGCAAACTGGTATGCCAGAAATCAAAATCTTCCTTGAGAGGTAGCTTGGGAAGAATGGGTAGAAGCTGGCATTGAGGACTGAAAGACATGGGTTCAAATCTCACCTCTAACATATACTGGCTTATGACTCTTAATCTTCCTGTGTTCTAAATATGTCTATAAGTTACAAAGAAGGCATCAACTTACACTGGTAGAGAGAAAATTCCTTAGTTGGGAATTCCCTAGATCAATGAAATCACAAATCCTGTCCTGAGTCATGTTCCTTGACCCGAGCCCTCTACTACAAAATCAGCATCATTCATAACAGAATCTCAAGAAGAATTAACAAGAATATCTCATTCCAAATAACTACAAGCAAAAACTATCCAAGAAAATAAATAAATAAAACTATCCAAAGATTTGTACAGATTTAATTACAAAATGCTCCTTAAATAAACAAAGAACAACTTGAATCACTGAATAATCAGTGCTCATGGCTAGGCCGTGCTAATAAAATAAACAATGAAAATTGAAAACAATTTAAGCTTTTAACAAAATACTGATCAAATTACCAAAGGGATGTTTCATGGAGCAGAAATAGATCAATGGAACACACCAGATAAGGGAGAATCAGAAACAATGGAACTCAATTACTCAACATTTGATAAAATGGAAAACATAAATCACCTAGAGAAAAATTCCCTGATTAAAAATTGTGTGAAAAACTGGAAAGTAGCCTGAAGAAATTAAGTTTAGATGATCACCTTACACTATATTTCACAATACATTACAAACAGACATGCAACCTTAGTATTTAAGATCATACTATAAAAATATTGGATGAAAAACAGATCAAATACCTCTTACCCAAGTGTGGGTAAGAGGTATTTTTAATCAAATGAGGGAGAGAGGAAATTACAAAAGATAAAATAGAAAATTTTAATTCCAAGAAACAGAAAAGCTATTTCCTCAGACAAAATTAATGGGTCTAAGAAAAAAAGAAAGCAGGTGAATGGGGAAAAAAAATCTTTATAAAAAATTTCTCTGATAAGGATTTGGCATCCAAGATATAGGAATAATTAAAAAATACTCATAAGACTAATAGCCATTTCCTAGTAGATAAGTAGTCAAGAGAGAAGAACAGTTCCCAAAAGAACTGCAAAGTATTCACAAATACCTCATCTACAAATTACTAATAATAAGAAAAATGCAAATCAAAACAACCCTGGGGTTTCACCTCACACCCTGCAAAATAGTCAAAAATGCCAAAAAAAACAAAAAATGGCAAGAGCCAAGGTTTAAGGCGTTGTGGAACACTAATACATTATTGAGGAATTTTGAAATGGTTACTTCCATTTTGGAAAACAATATGGCATTATGCAAATGAATTATGGAAACAAAGTGACCAAAATAACTGTACTCTTTGAAGCACATACTTCATTACTGGGTCAAGGAAACTAGCAGCATATTTTTTAGCAAAGAATCAGAGACGAAGGGGGTGGAGCCAAGATGGCGGAGTAGAAAGACTCACATATGCTAGCTCCAAACCCACAGCCCATGGATTTCCTCTAAAAAGAACTCCCAACAAATTCTGGAACAGTAGAAGTCATGCAGCAACATAGTGAAGGAGATTTCTGTTCCAGAAAGCCCTGAAAAACCGATCCCAAAGGTCCATCGCGCACCAGACAGGAGCGGGTCCCAACCCTGCCCTGCCCTGGCTGTGTGGCATGGAGAGGAATGAGCAGATCCAAGCAGGCTTCAGGGACAGAATCTCCAGAGGCCGCAAAGGTCCCTCCATCCACAGACGCACAGGTCAGTGAGCGAGATGTCTGGACGGGCTGAGAGGGGAGCGGGGTGTCTCCATGACTCAGGCTCCCTCGGGAGGCAGTGGCAGAGGCAGCAGGCAGCCAGAGGCTCCCAGAGGAGGCAGGAGCTCAGCAGGAGCTCCATTACAAAAGGTCTCTGCATAAACCCCCTGAGGGAACAGAGCCTGGAAGGCGGCCCTGCCCCCACCTGAGAACTTGATTTAATCTTACCCTAAATAGCAGCCAGGCCTGCCGCCAAAAGCCCTGAGGCTGGGGAGCAGCATTTGAATATCAGACTCAAAGAACTAGCTGGGCGGATCTAGGCCAGGGGGTGGAGAGGACTCTCAGAAGTCAAGTAACTGGCTGGGAAAATGCCCAGAAAAGGGAAAAAAATAAGACCATGGAAGGTTATTTTCTTGGGGACCAGATGATTGCACCATTCCTCTCTGATGAGGAAGAACAATGCTTACCATCAGGTAAAGACATAGGAGTCAAGGCCTCTGTATCCCAAACATCTGAAATAGATATGCAATGGGCTCAGGCCATGGAAGAGCTCAAAAAGGATTTTGAAAATCAAGTTAGACAGATGGAGGAAAAACTGGGAAGAGAAATGAGAGAGATGCAAAAAAGCATGAAAAATGAGTCAATACCTTGATAAAGGAGATCCAAAAAAATGCTGAAGAAAACAACACCTTGAAAAATAGATTAACTCAATTGGCAAAAGAGGTTCAAAAAGCCAATGAGGGGAATGCTTTCTTTTTTTTTTATTTTTTATTTTTTTTTATTTTTAAATAAATTTATTTAACTTTTTACATTCATTTTCACAAGATTTTGGGTTCCAAAATTTTCTCCCC
>CM053770.1:439062560-439131332 GCA_028658325.1 Potorous gilbertii
CAAATGGGGAGAAAATTTGGAACCCAAAATTTTGTGAAAATGAATGTAAAATGTTAAATAAATAAATTTATATAAAACAAACAAAAAATAACCTAAAAAAAAAAAGAATCAGAGACAAAGTACATGCCCATTGATTGGGAAGTGGCTAAACAAATGGTGGTACATGAATATGATGGAATATTATGCATGTGATGAATACAGAGAAAAATTGCAAGAACTGATACAAAGTGAGATAGGCAGAGCCAAAGAATCAATATAAATATACTATATATATTCTATAAATAAAAATAACCATAAAAATGTAGGAAGAAAAAAACTATCATATACACAAAAATTCAAAGTGAATGTAACAAAATTATACAGCTTAAGCATGACTTGAATGAAAACGTATGAGAAGACATTCCCAACTTTCTCCTTCATGGAAGTGGAAGGTTCAGAGCTATAAAACATTGCACATGTTTTCGGAATTTTCCCTCTTTTTTGGCTTTTAAAAAATACTAGTCAGTCAGTGAACATTTGTTAAGCCTGCTGTGTGCCAAACCCTTTAGTAAGTGCTGTGGATATAAAAAAAGGGAAAGATCGGCCCTGTCCTCAAAGACTTCACAATCTAATGGAGGAGACAACAAGCAGATAAATATGTAGAAACAACTACATATAGGGTAAACAGGAAACAATAGAGGGGAAAGGTAACTAGGAATAAGAAGGCTTCCTGTGAAAGATGAGATTTTTGTTGGGACTTAAAAGGAAGCCAGGGAAGCCAGTAATAAGCTGAAATGAGGAAGGAGAGTATTATAGACATGGTGAACAGTCAGAGAAAATGGCTGAAGCTGAGAGATGGAATGTCTTGTTCATGGGATAGCTAGGAGGCCAATGTCACTGAAATGTAGACTATGAGTTGGGGAGTGAGGAATAAGAAGACTAGAAAGGCAAGAGGGGGCTTGGTTATGAAGGACTTCCAATGTCAAACACATATGCATTTTGTATTTGAACATGGGGAGAGAGGGGTGACGTGACTGGATTTGCCTTTTAGGAAAACCATGTTAGCAGCTTAATGGAGAATAGATTGGAGTGGGGAAAGACTTAAGGCAGGAAGACCCACTATCAGGTTACTGCAATAGTTCAGGTATGAGGTACTGAAGGCCTGCATCAGAGTAGTGGCAATGACAGAAACAAGAAAGGGGTGTATTTGAGAGATCTTGAAAAGGTGAAATTGACAGGTTCTGGCAACAGATTGGATATGGGGGTTGGGGGGAGAGTGATGAGACCCAGCTGACTCCTAGATTGCAAGCCTGAGGGGACTGGGAAGATGGTGTTACGCTCTATAATAATAAAGTGCAAGGGTGAGTTGGGGAAAAAGATAATGAGTTAAATTTTGGACATGTTGAGTTTAAGATGTCTATCAGACATCCAGTTTGAGATTTCTGAAAGGCAGGTGATAATGCAAGATTGGTCAGCAGAAAGGTTAGGGCAGGATAAGTAGATCTGAGAATCATCAACAAAGAGATGGTAATTAAAGCCATGGGAGTTGATGTATAGTGGGATAAGAGAAGAGGACCCAGGAAATATATTGTTAGAGGGTGTCATCTTGATGAAGATCCAGCAAAGGGAATAGAGAAACAGTCAAGTAGGGTGTATCAAAAACCCAGGAAGAAGAGAGCATCAAGAAGGAAAAGATCAACAGTATTGAAGGTTGCAAAGAGGTTGAGGAGAATAAGTACTGAGAAAAGGCCAGTGAACTTAGTCATTAAATGAACACTGGTAAGACTTGGTGCAATGATGAAGTAAAGAAATCAGACTGTAGTGGGTAAAGAGGAGAGAGAGAAGAGAGAAAATGAAGGTACCTATTGTTCATGGCCTTTTCAAGGAGTTTTGTCACAAAGGGCAGAAGAGATATGACAATAATTAGCAGGGATGGAAGGATCAAGTGATTATATTTTGAAGATGCATGGGCATGCAAGGAAGAAGCCAGTAGAGAGGGAGAGACTGAAGATTAGTGACAGAATGGGGATGATAGACAGGGCAATCTGTTGGAGGAGAGGGATGGAATGGGATTACTTGAGCAGGTAGAGAGGTTGGCCTTGGCAAGGTCTAAGGCCACCTCTCAGTATGTGAAACAGGGTGAAGGAGTTGATTGTGGAAGAAAGCATATGAATGATAAGAGATGAGGAAGAGGGGAGAAGAGGGAGCTCATGGTGAATGGTCTCACTATTTGACATATGGAAGGACTCAGTGAGAAGGGCAGGGGAGGGATTTGAGGGATAACTATGATGATGTAAAAAACGGAAGATATCAATAAAAACTAATTTAGAAAAAGAATTAGTATTGAATTGAAGGTTCAGTCTTTTGCTATCATGACAATATATGCTATTAAATATATGTTTCCCAATAAGAACGAAATTAAAAAGCTAAAAATTGGTGATGGAAAGTAGGGGTTCAATGTTGGTTTGACCCTGCTTAACATCCTATTTCATATCTAACACAATAGAGATCTTTCTTTTTAAATGAACAGCTTCTTCAGTCTTCTCACCAAAGTTATGGAAAGGAATGCTATAAAACACTGTATTTTGGGAATCTAAAAAAAATTCTATGTGTTTTGCAAAACATCATGATTCAGTCAACCAACTAATGCCAATAAAATAAAAATTCGATCAAGTCGCTTACAGACTTTTACTACTGGTTTTATTGTTAATTGTTGTTTCTACCACATGAGCTGAGAAGACTGGTTTTCATATGTCAATAAAGACAACCACAAACTTATATATCTGATCAAGAAGAATGTCAGTAAGCACTTGGGTTCAAAGGTCCAGGTTATTCATTTGTAATTTTAAGTAAAGCAAGCAAAAAAACATTGACTCAAAAAAAGGAAAAAGAAAATGAAGTGTACATACCTCCCATACTATGCGACACCCAGATCATTGGCCTATCTCCTACACCAGCAGCTCTGAGTTTCCTAAGAAGTTCATGACTTCTGTAAGCAATGGACTTCCTGAACAAAATGAAAACAGGCAAGAGAATGTGCAAAAAAAAGACCAAATTTTTCAAAGCAGACACTTCAACTGTCAATTGAATATATTCTATGTATTTCCTACTAATTCCCTTTCCCCCTTTTCTCTCCTATTTCCCTGTTGAGTGAAATGTGTGTACATTATTATTCCTTCCTTTGGTTAGTTCAGATGAGTGAGGTTCAAGTATTACTCACTCGCTCCACTCTTTTCATCTGTACATATGTCTATCTGGCACACCCTGATTATGTGGGATACAGCTGCTACTTGCTTCTTAAATTTCTCCTTTCTCAGTATTTGGCCCAGAGCCTGGCTACCCAGAAATGCCATTCCTATGAACAGGTGTCCCTCTCAGTCCACCCTGTGTCTGTGACTCAGAAATGAGTCATTAATGGGTGACAAAGCTATCACTTGACACTTGTTCCCATCAAGGTTCCCCAGAACAGGTTTGGGATTTCCTCTTGTCTGATGTATTGCTTCTCTTAGGATGCAAAGGTCCTCCTATATACTGCATATCATGGGCCCCAAAAGTCCCCAGTATCTGCAGAATTCTGTTTCTCTAAGCTTAGCTGGGCTACACAAATGACTTGCTGTTCTATTTTCTGGATTTCCCTGTCAGGATTTGATCTGGATCTATTTGGAGTTTTGTGGAGGCTCAGAGCTCAGCTATATTGCTTCATACTTAGTACTCTGTCATTTTGGTTCCATTCTCAGGCCCTTCAAATATTTAAAGACATCTATATAATATCTTCCCTACATCTTCCTTCCTCCTCTGGAAGCATTCTAGCTTGTCAAAGTTCCTTCCAAAATGGGGCACCCAGGACCATATCTAATACTACTATACTATATATATAACTTCTAACAGAAAAAGGAGATTGTATCAAATAAAAAAAAACATGTAAAAAGCTTAACATTAGAACATATTACACTTTAAACAATTTGACTATTTTCTTATAGCTAATCATTAATAAAAGGAAGGTGAGGGAAAAATACTTCCTTTGAAGAAGAAATTTTCCTGTCTCAAGCACTTAATCATTCAGCTAATGGGGTCCCTAAGTCTTCCTCCTCAGTTCACATGATTTGTTTCTATTACCTTTCCACAGGGCACTTTGCTCTCCAATCACTGAGGTTGGTGTCATACTCCACAGAAATAATTCGAAGAGCAGGACAATCTTTTGCTAACCACGTCTATATAAAACAAGTAAAACAAAAAGAGCACATGTGGATTTTCACTACATTAGTTCAGACACATAAAAATTCATGACCAGTGGCCTCTTGCTATATTTAACAGCTAATTAAATAAAGTATGAAGAACAGATTATAGATGAAAGTTAATGTGACAAAAAAAAAATCCATTTCCAATACAAATTAGAATCACCTTTCCTTAATGTTCCTCAAATACATTGCATCTCAAGCCCCAGGCTGTCCTTTATGCAGAATGCTCCCCCTTCTCATCTCTATCTCCTGGCTTTCCAAGTTCCTTTCACTTCCCAGCTAAAATCTTACCTTCTGCAAGAAGCCTTTCCTAATTCCTCTTAATTCTACTGCCTTCCGTCTGTTTATTATTTCCTATATATCCTGCCTTTCTTTTGTATCCCCAGTGTTAGCACAGTACCTTGCACACAAAAGGTGCTTAATAAATGTTTATTGACTTTTCAGTCAACAAATGAAAGAAAACCAAAGTTTACTAATATTTTTACTTACAAACACCATTCATATTGAAGGAATTAAGTTTGATGCTTTTCTGCAAAAGGTATGCCATTTTCTGATTCCAGATTAAATTTTTAGAAAATAACTATTTACTTCAGTTTTCTAAAGTTTTGTTATCTGAAATTTAACTCTGACAACCCTGAACATTTCCATAGACAAAGAACAAAGAATACAGTATATGAAAGCCATGAATTTTATTACATGCAGATTGGGCTTAGGTATATATACTAAATGTAACACATTATTTCCAAAACATATTCCACTTGTTTGTATTTACCTCAAAACCTCCTTATAGTCTCTTCTGAGTACTTTTTAAAGTGCTTTATTAATGCTTTTTATTTCATTTTCTTTCTTTCTCACCAGTGCCACAATTCTTTCTTCCCAATTTAAAGAAAACAAAACAAGAACTCCCCTTTACAAGTCTGTATAGAAATGAAAAACATCTATATACTCATGAAATTCAAAAATATACATTTAAATCTGTACCTATAACCCTTCACTCCTCTATCAAGAGGTGGGAACTGAGAATCATCCTTCTTCCATGGTCCTCTGGAGTTGCAGTTGATCATTGCACTGGTCAATGTTCTTATGTCTCTTAAAGTTGTTTTTCTTTACAATGCTGAAGTCATTGTACAACCTGCTGTCCTGGCTCTGTTCACTTTGTTCTTTATGTGTTCATAATGCACAAATTATTTCAGGTTTCTTTGAATCTGGCACTTTCATCATTTATTATAGCACAATGATATTCCATTATATACGCATAACAATTTGTAGAAGCATCCCACAACTGATGTGCACCCAATTCATTCTCGTTCTTTGCTAAAACAAAAAAGTGCTGCTATGAACATTTTATACATATAAGTTCTTTCCTTTTTTCTTTTGTCACTTTGGGAAACATTAGCAATATTATTGGATCACAGCATATACATAGTTTAGTGAATTTGGGGGCAGAGTTCCAAATTGCTTTGCAGAGTCACTATACTAATTCACAGCTTTCCCTTCTATCTCCTGTCATTTTCCTTTTTTCTCAACTTTGCCAGTCTGGGTATGAGATGTTATATCAGTGATCTCTAAATTTGATTTTCTCTTAGTTATTATTACTTGGTTATTCTCTTATTAGCATGTTGGACCATTTTATGTGTTTTTTGATAGCTTGCTTTTCTTTTTTGAGAACTGCCTGTTTATATTCTTTGATTATTTATTTTTCTGTGTAGGGTTCTCTTTCTTGTATATTTGAATATACTCCATATATCTTAGATACAAGGTCTTCATTAGAAAAAATCATTGCAAATATCTTCCCTTTTGATTCTTGTTGCATTGATTTTGTCTATAAAAAAAGCATTTCAATTTTAGGTCACCAAAATTATTCATTCTCGTTTAATCAAAAAGGTCTTCTCTTAGCCATTATTTTGAAAACTACTGGCTCCCAAGAATCAAATATAAAATCCTGTGTTTGGCTTCTAAAGCCCTTCACAACATGGTCCCTTCTTATCTTTCAGGTCTTCTTATACTTTATCCCCCTCCACATACTCTACTATCCAGCAACACTGACCTTCTTGTGGTTCCTTGTACATGATACTCCATATCCCAGACTCTGTGCCTTTTCATGACGACCTAGAATGCCCTGGAATGTTCTTGCTACTCACCTCTGCCTCCTGGCTTCTTTCAAAACTCAGATCAAGTCTCAACTTTGATAAGAGGACTTTTCTGGTTCTCACTCTTTACTCAACTCACCCACAGTGCATTCCCTCTGAGATAACCTCCCATTTATACCATATATATTATGTAGGCACATAGCTGTTTGCATATAGTCTCTCACATCAGAATGTGGATTTTTTGAGGAGTCTTTCTTTATATACCTAGCACTAAGCACAGTGTCTGGTATCTTGCATTTAGTAAGTGCGAACTGACTTTTAACTGACTTGTGAAAGATATTTCCTATTCTACTCAAATGGTGATATGACTTTTTATATCTAAGTCCTCTATACAACTGGAAAATTATTGTGGCATATAGTATGAGATCTTGTTCTAAACCCTAATTTCTACCAAATTACTTTCCTATTTTTGTAACAATTACTGCCAGTAAGGCCTTACCCCAGAACTTAAGAGTCTTTGGGTTTACCAAAGACTCTACAAAATATGCAACTACATTTGTTTCCTGCTGGATCTTCTATACTCCTAATCAGTCCAACTTACCAATTTTTCTTTTTTTTAATTAATCAAATTAATTAAATCAAATTAATGAAATAGTTTAAATATTCTCTCAGCTATGTATCCAGCCCTCCAAACATTGCCACCTTGACTTTAGTTGCCTTTCCTCCTGGAGCACCACAATGTCAGACACCTTCCCATATTGGTGAGTTCCTTCTGGGGCCTCCATTTTAGGGATAGCCCCAGGACAGTCATGTTTCCTATCTCTACCTGGAAAAAAACTGTTCTAATCTGCTTGTTTCCTTAACATTTTTCCTAATTCATTTTTTAAAATTTCTAGCTTTTTTCTTCTTCCTAGGTATTCATTTGGCCAAACCATTTATTTTTCCTGATACTTAAGATTTATACTTGTGGAATTACTCTCTTCTTCTGCCAGGATTCTTTTGGACAGCTCTTGATCCATATATCTTCATGATATTGAGGATCTTCTTCTGTTTACTTCCATCTCTAGCTGAAGTTTGCAATTTGGGACTTTGTGCCACGGTCAAGCTCTGTCCTCTCCCACAAGGTAAGTTTGTCAGGCCTTATTTTGTTTTAACCTCCTGCCACTGGTTTTCACCTTCTCCAGCATAAATGGGCTCAGAGGGCTGACAAGATTCCCCTATGGACATACTGCTGTGATCTTCCATCCTCCGATAAGGGTTAGGACCATTACTCATCATCATTGCTAAAAGGTATTTTAGATAGGTTTCTTTGTACCCTGCCATGCTGCCACTTTGAGCAGAATTCCAAATAGCTATCTCTTTTGCTATAAACTTGCTGAATTTAAATGGATGAATGTGTGCTTGTCCTTCGTTGCCGAAGAAGACCATGCCATCAAAGAAATAATGACATTACTTGCACTTGACTTTGTTTTGAGTGAGGAAGAGCTGTGCAGGTCACCAGCCTCACTTCTTCTGCAGAGTCATCTGAATCCAGTGACCAGATATTCATCAGGATGACTGGAGATGAGCCAGGATGAGGCAGTTGGGGGTAAGTGACTTGCTCAAGGTCACACAACTAATGAGTGTCAAGTGTCCGATGTAAGATTTGAACTCAGGTCCTCCTGACTCCTGCACTGGTGTTCTATCCACTGCACCACCTAGTTGCCCCTAAATGGATGAATACGATTCTACAGAAGGCCTGTTGATTAAAGTTTGGTACCAGGATACCAGAGATAATATTTACAGATATATTCTGGAACAGTATGATCTTGGACATGTTATAATATTTCTATGCCTCAGTCCCCCAGCAGACAAAGTATAAACAACATTATTGTTATATAACAAGGATCTTGTAAGACAAATAAATATGTTCATACAACAATTTCTCATGATTACAGATACTATAGAAATTTCTATTTCAAGTCTCACAAATTTAATACTCTGATAATCAATGGTTGCAATATCCAACCATTAAATGAATATGGATAATTACTATAGTCTAATTATATTACCAATGAAATTATTTTCATTTACATTAGTAATGTTCCATTTCTGTAAAAGTCTTAATTTTCCCCCCTTTTTACTTTCCATAATACCCTAAAACTCATGCAAGATATTGCATAATATCTATTACTAAAAAGGTAAGAGACTGATGTTAATGACACAAACATTACCATTATTAGGATGAAAAATATTTACAGTATCCTTTACTATTTCATTTCAATAAATATTTATTAAGTGTCTAACAAGTGCAAGGCAATGGGGATACAATTTCCTACCTCCAAGGAACTACATTCTACCAGGAGGTAGGGAAATACACATGCACAGAAAAAAGAAACATAAAATATATACCAAACTATTTCAAGGAGGAAGCAATAACAACTAGGTGGGCTGAGGGTTATCAGGGAAGGCTTCTTGTAGAAGGTGGTACTTGAGCTGTATTTTGAAGGAAGCTAAGACTTTTATAGGGCAGAGGTGAGAAAGGAATACATTACAAGCATGCTGAAGCACCTTTGGAAAAGCATGATAAAGAATGTCACACAGAAGGAACAGCTAGCAAGCCTGCTCGACTGAAATAAAGAATGTATGAAGGGGATTAAGACTAAAAATAAAGGCAAGGATCAGATTATGAGGTGCCTTAAAAATGTCAGCCTGAGAATTTTATTATTTTCTCCAAAGCTGATGTGGAACTGAAAGTTTGGTTTGGTTGTGTAGTGGAGCATGATACAGTCAGACTTATGCTTTGATAATATCAATTAGCAACTGTTTAGGGACTGGATTAGAAGGGAAAGGGATTAGAAGCAAGGAGATAAATTAAGAAGCAATTATAATGATGAGGAACTGAAATAGGTTGCCCAAGTGGAGAGAAGGGCACAGATGTGAGACATCATACAGGTAAAATTGCTAACAGATTAGGTGAAAAAGGGGAGAGGGAAAAGGAAAAAGGAAGAGTCAAGGATGACTAAACCTGCAAACCAGTTTGCAATAGAGAAATAGGCAAGTATAGAGGAGAAAATTTAGGTTTGGGAGTTCTAGGAGGACTTCAGAAAGGCCTGGAAGGACTTATATATGAACTAATGCTGAGGGAAATGAGCAGAACCTGGCAGACATTGTACACATCTATAGCCACAGTGTGCAAGGACTATTTCTGATAGACTTAGCCCTTCACAGAAATGCACCTAAAACATTCCCGAAGGACTCTTGAGGCAAAATGCTATCCACATCCAGAGAAAGAACTATGGAATCAGAATGCAGAATGAAGCAGACTATTTTCTCTTGTCTTTTGGTTTGTTTTTTCTCATCGTTTCTCCCATTCATTTTAATTCTTGCAACATGACTAATGTGAAAATGTGATTAATAAGAATGTATTTATAGAACCCATATAAGATTGCATACTGTCTCAGGGAGAGAGTTGGGAGGGAGGGGAAGAAAAGCTAAGACTTACGGAAATGATTGCAGAAAACTGAAAATTAATTGATTAAAAAAAAAGAATATATAAGTTCTGTTTTGGACATATTGATAAGTCTTAAATGTTTATACAAAGAACTAGAGTTCAAATAGAGAGATTTGGGCTTAATATATAGATTTGGGAGTCATCTCCATAGATGTGATGATTCAATCCATAGATATTGATGAGATCACCAAGGAAGAGAAAGTAAAAAGAAAAGGGGACTCAGTACAAATACAACATTCTTTTGACTATACCACAATTTTACTAGCTATCATATTCTCTCAGCAGCGTTACCTGAATAAAGTGACCTCCAAAGAACTAGTCTGTTTTCCTTACCTTGGGCCAACACTGTGTATAACATTCTTCATCTGAGGCCTTTCCAATATCAAGCTTATCACAGTCCTGCTGACGCCAAGTTTTGAAGGCTGCTCCCATAAGGCCATGAATAAAAAGGACATCTGCTTTAATGGGCTGACTAATAAGAGAAAGAGTTCAAAAAGAAGAAAGTGTATATTATTGCACCAATAAAAATCTCTAATGTTCTTTCTTTTCCTGTTACTCTCTCCCAGTTCTATCTGAAACAGAGAAACCTGATTAGTACATAGTTCACGTATCTATCTATCTATCTATGTGTGTGTGTGTATATATATATATTTTCAGGGAAGGTTATCGTCTTTGACCTAGCATACACAACACACACCAAGAAGTGAGTGATGGCTAAGAAACAAATCTAACCCTTCAGGTCAGCCAAATCAAACATGATAAAGAATAAGGTGACAGCTAATACAACTAGGTTACCCTCATATCCTATCCCATGAATTATATTTCAGAGAACCAATAACAGAATATGAGAAAATAATAAAAGAATGTATTATCATTCCATAGTCTTTATATGTGAAGGGAAGCAGATAAAGCCTTGCAAACTGACATTTATCCAAGGTAGAAACTGATCTAGATTAGAAATAAAGGAAGATTTAAAATGAATTTATTTCTACATACTTCCTGACGGAAGACAAACTTAGGGGGAAATACGGCCGATATTTTAGTGGCAAAGTTTATACATATGAAACATTGTTAAATTATTTTTGTTTACAAAGCAAAATTAAAATGATAGCAAAGATTTCATATTGAAAAGCCATCTCCATTGCTCCCTGGGCACACTTATGTATTTACAAACCATTGATTATTTAAAACAAAAAAAAACAACCTGCCCCAAATTTAACCAATTTATAACATCTCAACGGACCTTTCTATACTCACAATGATACAAGGTGATCATAAATAACTTAAAAAACTAGTTCAAGTAATGTTTTCCAGTTGTAGAAAAACTCTTGTCACTTGAATTTCTTTTACATTATCTCCTGGGTTCATTTTGAATGGATGAATGTATAACAATCTAGTGGGCAGATTTCTGTCAAACTTAGTAATCTCAAATAATCAGGAAGTCATAAACAGTGCCTTGAAGCAGTAAGAAAAGAGCTGTCACAAAGCACATTCTCTTGAGTTTGTAGGAGTACAACCATCAAAGCCTAATTTAATATTCCTTACAAAATTAAAATTATTTATTTAGTAGGTTTTGACTGTTTTTCCTGGAAACTTCCTGTACTTCCTAGGTTATAACAGAAAATGAATCAATAGTTAAGAAGTAAAGAGGTTGCCATATACTCTGAAACTAGCAACAGTGAAGGAAAATACAGGAGAAACACCAACGAAAAAATATGGACACCCAGGATTCACTTAGCATAGAGGCAAACTACCCCACATGTGCCTTGATCACTTATAAGGCATCACTGTATTTCAATGTAAATGTTCACGATGGTGACACCTAATTATCTGAAAAAATTAAATCATCTTTTACCTACTCCTGTTCACCAGATCAAGGATTTGCTGTTGTTCAGTTGTGTCTGACTCATTTGGGATTTGGCAAAAATACTGCCGCACTTTGCCATTTCCTTCTCCGGCTCACTTGACAGATGAAGAAAGTGAGGCAAACATGGTCACACAGCCAGTAAGTGTCTGAGGTCACAGTTCACCTGAGGTTCCTGGCCTGGTTCCAGGCCTACCCACTGTGCCACCTAGCTCTCTTGTTAAGGATTTATGTAATGTATTGTAGAATAAAATTTTTCCATCAAAAATGGTTAGGAAAAAAACACTTCAGCAATGGGAGGGGGAACTTCAGCTATCTATAAAAGTGCCTCGAGAAATCATCTCATTCTCCAGTGAAGTAAGATAAAGCATCATTTTAGTTAAATAAATGTTGGTTTTCAATGACTCTCTTCAAAACTATTAAGCTAACCACTGTCTCAGTAGTGACTCAGAAGAATTTTATTTAATAAAATGTTATTAATCAATCAATTGATAAATATTTATGTAACCATTATTACAGGGGAAGCAATGAAATATAAGACCTTGCCCCCATGGCTAGCATAATCTATATGAGGGGAATGTTAACACATAAGAGAACATATGGAAAATTAAGTACAAAACTATAAGGGACTGATAACAGAAAATCTAAGAATGGAAACTGATATGAAGTAGACAGATATGAATCCGTGGATATTGGAATTGAACTTGGTTCTGAGTTCACAAAAAGGAAAAGAAAGGAGTAATGGAAACAAAACAAAGACATCAGGTGAAATGAAACGTAGAATGTATGTATAACAGTGAAAAGACAGACATGACTGGAGTGAACTGTGCATGTTGGGGGAAAGTGAGAAATACAACTAGAACTGCAGGGTGGGATAAGATTATGGAAGGTCTAGAAAAAGGCAGAGTAAGCCCCTTACATAGTAAACAGGAAATAGTCAGCCTGCTGAAGGTTCCTGAGTAGGGAGGCAAAATTAGTATTTTAAGAAATTCCTACTGATTCAGTTTTTTTCCTTATATTTAATGGTATTTAATAAATGAAAAAAAGACCAAAACTCTCAGTCCTACATATTTTACATTCCCCAAGAAAAGGAAGTCATTCTATTCCACTGTGCTTTCTTACCTAGTGCGATACTGTGGATGTAACACATACACTCCATCCTGGTACTTTTCTTGCACAGTTTCCCTGTCCAAGTTAGCCAGGGTTCGGGCAGCATGTGAAGCCTGAATGACATGGGGAGATTTCGCTGCTTCAGCCAATATGGAAACCCAGCCTAGTATAAAAAAAAAAATCTCTTCAATTATTATATAACCGAGTCTCATATTGTTGAAGGTTAAGCTGGGGAGAGACTTTAAAATGAACAACAGTGAAAGTAAACCATCAATATCTCTCTCTCCTGAGACAAGTTTTTTCCTGAACTGATGAGACCAGTTTATTCTAACACAGTAATTTTCTAAGATCCAATGAGTCTAGAGGCACATTTGACAGTGGCTGGTTAATGAAAAATGCTTCCAAACAAGTTGCAAATCTATAAATTATTTTTCACTGTTTGAGCCCCTACCTTTGCCAAAAAATTCCCCTTCAAAATCAGCTTATGAATAGTTAACAGCATAAAAACCACAAGTCATTTAAAAAAAATTCCAATTAACATAGTTAAAGCAGCATTCTGCAAGTTAATTACTGGCTAAGTGGAAGTACAGCATCTATTAATTCTAAATAGTATGGCTTTTTTTATGGAGTGATCTCTTTCTCTACTTTTTCTTGAAATGGAAAATAAGAGCAGAGAATTAGTCCTTTATTATTTTACAGAGCTCTTTCAAAAGTACCTATCAAATTCATTTTTACAACACAAACATCCTTAGTATTTTTTTTATTTCTCAGTGTATAGAAACTATACTTTAAAAACTTGTTTATCCTTTAAAGATCATGTGTAATCTTAATTTTTGGTCAGTATCAATGTAGAAATTATATTACACTAACCATATTATGATCTTTCCTTTTTCAATAAATCTTCATATTTCAAAGACACGTTAACTATTACTATACATTTTCAATGTCTTAATCTTGATGCCACTTGTATATTTTAAAATATTATACTTAATTCAGAAACTGATCATAAAAGGCATTTATTTTTAAAGTCTTCAAATATGTGTTTTACCTTATGTGGGTGTCAGTGTAGAATTCAGTTTAAAAAGGCTAAAGTAACATATACATATGTAATATCATATCAGAAAATTTGACTTTCTCTTTTGCTTTACTAAGACATACAGAATAATCATCTGAAGGAAAGTTTTAAACATCAAACCACACAGTGAAACTGTCATTTATGCTATTCCTGTTACCTTAAGAAATTCATTCAACAAATTTTCTTGACTCCAATCAATATTACTCAGTATTTCTTAAACATGGAATGATCAAAAGAATATTATCCCAAAAAAGATATATGCAGGTTCAATAGATGCACTTACCAAGGCTAATTTTCCATTTCTATCCCTGGTTCCATGTCCTCTTTCAATGTCTCCTTTCCTGTGGGCACTTTCTCTTCTTCAAAAATGCTCTGGTTTTAATATAATCTATCCTCAAAGAAAATACACTCATGACCCTACTACAGTACTCATTATTAGCCCTTTCCTTTCTTTCACTAGCAAAATTCTAGTAGTTTCTAATTTGGTTTTTGTCCCCTTCTACTGAAACTACTCAGTCAAGGTCAGTAATCACCTCTTACCAAAAAAGTCTTTTTTTTCAGTCTTCATCCTTCTTGACCTCTCTGCAGCAATCTCCTCCCCACCCTCACTCCCACATAATCCCCACCCCCTACACACACACACGCACATGCACATGCACATATACACATGCACACGCACACACCAATTTCTCTTATTTCCATGACAAACTTCCATGGGTAGAATTATCACTTCTATGCAGATGACTGTCAAATCTCTATCTCCACCTAGAATCTTAGTCCAGCATTCAATACTCTATGTTGACTGAAAGTTTCTATCAACACTTAAAATTCAGCATGCACAAAACTGAACTCAGTGCCTTCCTCTCAAAACTACCATTCCTAATTTTTCTGTTTCTAATGAAGGTACCACCAAGTTCCTGAGGCTTAAAAATTTAGTCTTTAATTCTTTCCTCTCCAGCTACCTACAGTTTGTTGGCTGTCCAGTGCTATGCATTATGCTCCTGCAATCTCTCTCCTATCTGGTCCCATTGTCTGCACCTGAATTTTGATCTTCATTACTACCTGAACTATTCTCATTACCTCCCAACTGGTCTACTTCCAGGCTTTCTAATATACTATGCTGATTACATTATAACTCTATTCCAAATCCTTCAGTACTACTCCAAAGCAGAGACAATATAGTAAAAGAAACTCTCTACCCGAGCACCCCAGGCCTCCCATAACTGGCTTCCAATCTTACCACTTCTATTTTCTCTCACACTACTCCTTCACATATCAATATTCTAGGCCAAGTAAATAGTTTCTGTTTTGACCAGAAATGCTGAGGGTCTTCTCCTCCCAGGATGATTTTTTTTTTTAACTAGGTAAAAGAGGCAGTTCTGTGTCTCATTTCTTACCTAGCCTTAATCACTAAATGGGTATTGCCTCAGTCAAACTGAGATCTGTGAAAGACCTTAACTTAAAAAGGTCAAGGTCTCTCACTGCACCTAGGGCCATCTCCAGGTCATCTTGACCTTGCTGGCCACTGGACCCAGAGGGCTCTGGAGGAGAAAATGAGGCTGGTAGCTTTGCATAACCCTCCCTCTCTTCAATCCAATTCACTTGCAATTCATGGTATCACTTTCCTGAGACTATCTTCTTTGAGAACAAAGGACAAACAACCAATAATTCTCGGCCAAAATTCCACACCTTTGCTCACACCTATCCTTCTCTCCCTCCTAAAATTTCTCCCAGAATTGGACCTTATCTTTTCACCTAATAAGTTGGCCTCATATCATATGTGTGGATATCTTAACTACTCCCATGCCCCATTAAATTTTAAGTGCCTTAAAGGCAGGAACCATGCCTTATTTAACTCTGTAGCCTCAGAACCTAGAAATAGTGCCTCAAATATAATACATACTTAATGTTTGTAAGAAATAGCCTGACAGCAGATAGAGAACAAGGCTGAGTCAAGAAGACCTGGACATAAGTTTCCCTCCAGGAAACTAAAAAGTTGTAGAGTTGGTGCTAAATGCATTTGTTAAAGGGAGTTTCCTCATTGAGAATGTCCTATGCCAACAAAATCACAGATATAATAAAAAAAATTGAAAAAAAATTCATAAATGAAAATTTACATATGACATAATGACATCAACTAATAGGTATTTTATAAGATTACTACTGGCATTAGTCATGTGCAATAAAACCACATAACTACATAAACAAAATAACTAAATTAAAGTGTGTTTTTTTTAAGTTTAACTATCATTCTACATTTTCAACTAGCTAACCTAGATGTCATTCACAATAGAGGTATTACAAAAGCAGACTTTTAAATATTACTAGAAAACCAAAATATTTTTTAAAATTGGAGACATGAATTTTTAAATGAAATACTGAAAGAACTAGCTTGGCATAATGAATGGAGAGCTGCCTTGGAATCAGTGAGACTTGTGCTCAAGTCTCATCTCTGACACATACTGGTTGGCTGATTCAGGACAAGTCAACTCTGTGATTTTATGCTCCAAAAGAGTTAATCTCTACCAGTAGGTCTGCATTTGACTATTTCAAGCTTATGTAAAGTTTGAGGAAAAGGTTTTATTGAGATTCATTTACTAAAAATTGGCAGAAATATGGAAGAGGATCAAAATAACACAGAGGAGTAAAGATAAAAATGTTAAATATCAAAATCAATTCTCCCTCAAAGTGATAAAAATTTCATTGAGCTCCATGGAGTACAATGGTTTCTTACTTCCTGCTGATTTAAGTTCATATTCCTTTGCCTAGAACACATGGTCCTTCTCCACAATCTTATCTTTCCAGTCTTATCTAATATTACTTCTTTCCATACACTTCAATTGAGCTACCAAACATGCCCTAAAATGTTTACACTCTTGGGTAAGCTGTTCCCTATACTGGAAAAAGTCTTGCTCCACTGCCAACCTACTCAATTCCTAGCCCTTCTTCTAAACTCACTCAAATTCTGCTTTCTCTAGGAAATTTTCCATGATTTGCTAAGTGACAACCCTGTATCTCAGATAATATTTTTACCTCTCTAGTTTACTCATCTACTATCGTGCATATATTGTGCTTGTTTCTTAGCCACCCCCCTCCTCACACTGTAAGCTTGGTAAGGGAATTTGTATTCATTAAGCTTTATATCTACCCAAACACTCAGCACAATGCTCTGTGCATTACAGATGCTTACTGAATATCAGTTATCACTGAGTCAAAATGGTATAGGGTAATGAGAATTCAAATGGGAGTCAAAAGATTCATGGTCCAGTCTGGGGTCTGTCATTAACTGATCAAGTGACCTTCAGTGAGGCACTTCCCTTCTCTAGGATTCACTTTACTCACTTATAAAATCAGAAGACTGGACTAAAGTCATTAATTCTAATATAATGAGTTTCTAATTATAATTCTACATTTTAATGAATTCTAATTCTAATATAATAAGTTTATGCTTCTTTTAAAGTCTAAATAAATTATATATTCTCCTATCCATCACTTACTTTAATTTTCTGAAAAGCTCAAGTCACAAAAGCACAGTGATTATGCAACAGCAAGCATAAAAATCCACAGAATTTTAAAAGATCTACAAAAAAACCTTCACCATGCTAAGAAAATCTAAGAAAAAACACAGATAAGCATCACACAAATTGAGAAGGCATGAATATGTTGCTATCTGCAGCAATGGAGGGAATAACCACATTGATGAGATCACAAATTGAAGTATTACCCTAATCAAGACAAATCAACACATATTTCTGGAATACCTATGTGTATTAGTTTATAATTAAACATAGTCATTATAACCAGTTAAAAAGTAACTTAATATCTTTGAACTGTGGGAATATAACAAGATTTTACCAAGTTTAAATACCTTCCTTATATGAAAGCAGTAGCTGTTCAATAATTTTTCAATTAAAGTTCAATAACTTCTAAGTTAAAGTTATACGTAAGGTTAAAGTATATTTTAGTCTAAAGTTAGAAAAAACCTATTTTCTTCTGAAACTGTATAGCTAAAAATGTCAAGACTTATACAAAAGTGAAAAATTACAAAATTCTTTAAAAGAAGAAAGTATGTACACACTGTAAAAGAATAAACAATGAAAATATCACTTCTACTGAAAAGCAACAGAACCAATTTCTACGTAAAGCAAAGTTTATTTTGCTAGTGCCAAGTCACAATAGCTTTTCATTCTGACAACTTTTACATTTTAGAGTACAGTCTCTATCTCCAAATGGAAAGATTTCCAGATGTTTGCTTTATGTAATTCCTGCTAAACTCACATGCCGACAATGGAAGATCACTATTATCATATAGTAAAAAGTTTTAACATAAAAAAAGCCCATTGATTGGATAATGCACTCCATTAAATTGTGAGGAACTCACAAGGGGAAGGGACTGTCTTGTGCCTTTTGTTGCATCCTCAGCATTTAGCACAGAGCCTGGCTCATACTAATGTTTACCAACTATTTGACCGAATATTGACTTACTGATTACCTAGTCTATAAATTTTGTCTTCACAAAGTTTTAAATATGAATTATCCATATTATATATTATTCAGTCCACTAGAGCAGCCCAAAGTTTTACCCAGTTACATAATTTAATAATGTTTTGGATAATTCGATCTTTTGGTACTACAGAATACTCATGTTAAGTAATAACACTTGGTGACTTAATGTCAGCTACCTTCATAGAATCCTCAGTAAAAGAACTAGTCTAGTACCTCATCATGATGTGAAGATGACCTGGGCTCTTCCATACTACATGGAGAGTAGAAACTCTGACAGAAGCATAAAAGACTTCCATCATAAGACTACATCTGTTGTCCAGGGCAAGTCTAGCTAAGCAAGGAAGGGCCCAATGTAAGTTACCTAAGTAACAAAATCTTTGGCCACAGAAACTCCTAAGAGATAATTAAAAGATAGCCTTCAGTCTAAATAGACTCAATAGATTAAGCAGAAAATGATGATTCCATGAGACAATAAGAAATATTAATACGTAGTCAAAAGATTTAAAAACAAGAAGAAAATATAAGGTATCTCATAGCAAAAATAATTGACCTAAAAAAATTGAAAAGAGATCACTTAAGAATCAATGAACTACCTGAAAGCCAAGACCACCCTACCCCCAAAAAACTAACAAAACGCCTAGACATGCGATTTAAAGAAATACAGAGGACAAAGTGGAAAAAGAAAGAATCTATTACTTACCTCCTCAAAGAAACTCAAAAATTAAATTTCCCTGCAATATTATAGCCAAAATCCAGAGTTGCTAGGTCAAAGAAAAAATATTGCAAGCAACCAGAGAGAATTCAAATACCAAGGAGCCAAAGTCAAGATCACACACAATTTTGATGTCAATAAGATAAGAAGCAGAGAGCCATATCCCAGAAGGCAAAGAATATAGGCTTACTACCAAGAATAACTAATCCAGAAAAACTGAATATAATTCTACAGAGAAAAATTGGCTGTTAATGGAAATGAAGACCTCCAAGCATTTATTCCTGATGAAAAGACCAGAATTACACAGGAACTTTAAAACACAAACACAGGAGACAAGAGAGACAAAAAAAAAAAAAAGATAATAATGAATAAACAATCATAACGAACTAAGACAAAGAAACTATTTACATGCTAATATGAGGAGATGATACATGTACCACCTCTGAACCCTATTACCATCATATATCATACAAAGGGAGTCTAATTAGATAAAGGAGCAGATGAACGGTCTGTATTGGTGTAGAATAATGGAAAGGAAGGGGAAGAGGAATACAGAAGGTAAGGATAAAACAGAGAAAGGAAGGATGGGGAAAATGATTCCATATAATGACAGCATGCAAGTAGAAGTCTACAGAAATAAAGACAAAAGGGGAGGGAAAACAAGTGTTACTTGAATATCACTCTCATCTGAACCAGTGAAAGGATGACAAAATACTCATTTGCATGTACACATGCAAAGCTGGGTACAGAAATACATTTCACTCAACAGGGGAAAAATAGAAAAGGGAAGAAGAAAAAAAGAAGAATGAGGGAATAAGAAGAGATGAATAAGGAAGGAATTAACCCTAAGCAAGACAAACCTTCACTATTCAAAGATATACAAAGATAATATTATCTTTTTGAAATGGTAAATAATTGGAAACTTAGGAGATGCCCATTAATTGAAGAATGAATCGCTGAACAAGTTATAGTATATGAGTGTGATGGAATACCACTACGTTATAAAAAAAAGATTAAGGCAATGATTTCAGAGAAAACTGAGAAGACTTGAATGAACTGATGCAGAGTAAACAGAACTAGGGAAATAATATATACAAATAATAATATTATAAAGACAGACAACTTTATTATTTTTATTTATTTTCAGTGTTCCACAATCACTATCATATAACTTAGATTTTTTTCCCTCTCTCCCCCTTCTTCCCCCCTCCTTCCCCAAGACAGTATACAATTTTATATAGGTTCTACACACACATTCCTATAAAATACATTTTCACCATAGTCATGTTGCATAGAAGAATCAAAATGAATGAGAGAAATCATATAACAAACCAAAAAGTAATACAAAAGAAAATGATCTGCTACATTCTGTGACTGAATTCCACAGTTCTTTCTCTGGATGTGGAAGGCATTTTGTCTTAAAAGACCATTGGGAATTTTTTAAGTCCTTACATTGCAATGAAGTTATGTATCTACCAGAAAAGATCCTCGCATACTATGGTTGTTGCTGTGTACAAAGTTCTCCTGGTTCTGCTCCTTTCACTCAGCATCAGATCATATAAGTCTTTCCAGGACTCTCTGAAGTCTTCCTGTTCAGTATTTCTTATAGCACAACAGTATTCCATTACATTCATATACCATGATTTATTTAGCCATTCCTCAATTAGCACAACAGTATTCCATTACATTCATATACCATGATTTATTTAGCCATTCCCCTTGATTTCCAGTTTTCGGCCACCACAAAGAGTGCTGCTATAAATATTTTTGTACATGTGGGACCCTTTCCCATTTTTATGATCTCTTGGGGATATAGTCTTCGAAGCAGTATTGCTAGGTCAAAGGTTATGCACATTTTTTGTAGCCCTTTGGGCATAGTACCAAATTGCTCTCCAGAATGGCTGGATCAGCTCACAGCTCCACCAACAATGAATTAGCATTCCAACTCTCCACATCTTCTCCAACATTTATCATCTTCCTGTCTAGACAGACAACTTTAAAAGACTTTGGAACTGTGATCAGCATAATAACTAACTGTGATTCCAGAGGACTCATAATAAAACATGCTACCTACCTACAGAAAGGTGAGGAACTCATGGTAGTTTGAGAAATATATATTTTTTAATATGGCCATTGGGAGAATTTGGTTTGCTTATCCATGCCTATAAGAGGGTTTTTTTTTTATCACATTTGAGGGAAGGAGAGGATGCATTTTTAAAAATTAATTTTAAAAAGCCTGTTGAGTAAAATGAATCAGTGAATAAAAGGTGGACCACACCTATATATGATGGAGAGGTAAATAGTTTCATTGTGTATTCAGGGGCAACAAAAATCACAGTATGCTTATTCATATTACCTCACCATGCTGAGCATAAGCAAAACAATTTCCATGAAGATAGTGGCAACTTATATGATAGTAGCAACATCTGTTGTAGAGGATGAAAAAGTAGAGAAATTTTATGAAGAACTTGAAGATTCTCCAACCCAAGTTAACAATATCTTCATTCTTAGTGACTTCAAGGTAAAGGTGTACAAAAAGGTGATTGGTAAAAAGTATTCTGAAAATTTCAGTTCAAGATTAAGAAATGAAAGGTGACAAATGACTTATAAATGGCTCAGAAGCCTCACCACCTGTATATGATGAAGTACTTTCTTCAAAAAGAGAATGGGAGGGTGACCAAACAATACTGCAAGAAGCAACTTTAAATAATTTGGAAATGACTAGATAATGACTAGATATCTAGGCAGGAGTAATTTCTGAATCAAAAAGTTACATAGGGTAGGACTACGAATTAGTTACATCACAGGTCACAATCACTACCAGATCCAAAGAATGGCTAAAGATGAGAAAAGACACTGCTCTTACCTTGGTCCTAGTGCAAAGCTCTATCATGATCTGTTGAAATAAGCTTCTAGAGATGAAAATGGAACATGGAAAATGCAAAGGACATTGATTATCATCATTTCTTACAGAAGTTTAACTAATATACCAATTGCCACAATGAAGAAGGGCCAAAAGTATATAAAAATCACCTCAGACATAAAACACTTTATCCCTTTGATCAAGAGAGATATGCCAGCTAAGACTAACAGCAATTTAGAATAGAAACTCATCTGCAAAAGTTACAAAGCATTATACTACACAGTGAGAGAAAGAAAGGAATCTAAAGAAAGTGTGGTAAGAGACCCAACTAAACCATAACAATCCAAGAAATGAAACAGATGTAGCTGTTGCTCAGCCAGTTGTTTCCAACTATATGACCACATGCCAGGTCTTTCTATCCTTCTGCAACAGCAAGGACTCCAGCATACCCAGGATGGCTGCAAGCACAGGTTCTTAAGATCTGCTTTATTAGGAAAGATAGCTGTTTAAGGGGTCAACAACTTTTTAAAATTATATTCACTAGTTCAGGAGAAAAGTCAGTACCCTGAGCTTCAGAGAAAATATAAGCAGAGAAATAAAGACCAAGATGAGATTCTGAGTAGCCATTAAGAAGCCCTCCCCCTCACCCCAGCCCCCAGCTTTGAAAACCCAGATGTTGGTGCTTCTCTCTAGTAATTATGTATGTATGTAATGGTCAGACAGTTGGATCTGTCTGTTGATCTGTGATGTATGTATTACTTATGGTCAGATAGAAGCCCTGTCTGTTGGTCTTTATTTCTCTGCTTGTATTTTCTGTTGGTATATGTAATTAAAGGAGATTGTTGACCCCCTTTAAAGCTGTTTTCCTTAGAAAAGCAGATCTAAGAACCTGTGCTAGCAGGTCATCCTGGGTATGCTAAAGTGTTTGTTGCTACACATTTCTTATCCATCTAATCCTATGCTGTCCCCCTTTCCTTTTATCTTCAATCTTTCCTAACATCAAGGTTTTTTCCAATAAATCTTGTCTTCTTATTATGTGGCCAAAGTATCTAAACTTCAACTACTATATTTGACCTTCCAGTGAGTAGTCTAATTTAATTCTGTTAAGTATTAACTGATTAGATCTCCTTTCTGTCCAAGGGGCTCTCAAAAATGTTCTCCAGCACCACAATTAGAAAGTGTCAATTCTGCAGAGCTCAACTTTCCTTAGTCCAACTCTTGCAGCCATACATTGCTACTGGAAAAATCACAGCTTTGACTATAGAGATCTTTACCTAGAAGATGATGTCTCTGCTTTTTAGTATACTGTCCAGATTTGCTACAGCTTTCCTTCTAAGGAGCAAGTGTCTTAATCTCATGGCTACGGTCACCATCTGCAGTGATCTTTGAACCCAAAAATATAAAATCTGACACTACTTTCATTTCTTTTCTCTCTATTTGACAGGAAATGATGGGATCAGTTACCAAGATATTAGTTGTGTGTGTGTGTGTGTGTGTGTGTGTGTGTGTGGGTGTGTGTGTGTGTATGTGAAGCTTCAAGTCAGCTTTTACACTCTCCTCTTTAACCCTCATCAAAAGGCTTTTTAATTCTTCACTTTTTGCCATCAGAGTGATATCATCTACATATCTGAGATTGCTGCTATTTCTCCTGGCAACCCTAGTTTCAGCTTTTGATTCATCCAGCCTGGCATTTTGCATTATGTGCTCTGCATGTAAGTTAAATAAATGAGGTACCAATATACAGCCCTGCTGTACTCCTTTTCCAATGTTCATCCAAATAATCCAATATTCTCTGGTAGGCTCTATCTATTGCTTCTTGGCTTGAAAAGAAAACGCTCTGAATCACTATTCATTAGAGAAATGCAAATTAAAACAACTCTGAGGTTCTACCTCACACCCATCTGCTTAGCTAATATGACTGACTACCCAGCAAAATTGAGCATAATCTTTCAGGTCTGGAGATGAACAAATGAAATAGGAGATTTTCAAACTTTCCTGATGAAAAGACCGGAGCTCAACAGAAAATTTGATCTTCAAATAGAAAACTCAAGAGAGGCATGAAAAGGTAACCAAGAAAGAAAAAAACAACATGTAAAGGGCAAACTGTTTACATTCCTACAAGAGAAGATGATACTTGTAACTCTTGAGAACTGTATCCTTATGACATTTAAAAGTGGTATACAAAGACAGAAGGCATAGGAATAAGTTGTCTTTGATGTGATAATAAAATATCTAAATTACCTAAACCTAAAATATCTAATTAAGTGGATTACATTGGGAGAAGAAGAGAGAAGAGGAAAAGAGGAGGCATACAAGGGTAAACTACATCACATGAAAAGGCACAAAAACCTATTACAACAGAGGGAAAGAAGGGAGAGGAACGAACATTGTTTGAACCTTACTCTCATCAGATTTGGCTCAAATTGGGAATAACATAATCAGTTAGGTATAGAAATCTAACTTGTGCTAGAGGAAGTAGAAGGGAAAAGGGGAAAGAAAAGGGAGGGGGCTGATAGAAGGGAGGACAGCCTGAGGGTGATGGTGGTGGAAAGCAAAACTCTTAACCAGGAGAGAAAGGGAAAAAGGAGAGAGAAAAGCATAAACAGAGGGGGAAATAGGATGGAAAGACAGAGAGTAATCATAATTGTGAATGTGAATGGGATGAACTCTCCCATAAAACAGAAGCAGAGATCAGAGTGGATTAAGAACCATCATCCTACAATATGTTGTTTACAAGAAACACATTTGAAACAGAGGGATACACACTGAGTAAAGGTAAAAGGATAGAGCACAGTATATTATACTTCAGCTGAAGTAAAAAAAGCCAGGGTTGCAATCCTGATCTCAAAGTAAAAGCAAAAAGAGATCTAAATAAAAGAGATAAGGAAGGAAACTACATCCTGCTAAAAGGTACTGTAGACAATGAAGTGATATCATTATTAAACATACGCACCAAGTGGTATAGCATCTAAATTCTTAGGAGAAGTTAAGAGAGTTACAGGAAAAAAAAATACATAACAAAAACATACTAATGGGAGACCTCAATCTGCCCCTCTCAGAAGTAGACAAATCTAACTACAAAATAAACAAAAAAGAAGTTAAGGAGATGAATAGAATTTTAGAAAAGTTTGATATGGTTGACCTCTGAAGAAAATTGAATGGGCATAGAAAGGAATATACCTTTTTCTCAGTGGTACATGGCACCTACACAAAAATTGACCATGTATTAGGACATAAAAACCTCATAATCTAATGCAAAAAGGGATAAATATTAAATACATTCTTTTCAGATCATGATGCAATAAATATATATGTAATAAAGGGACATGGAAAGATAGACTAAAAATTAATTGGAAACTAAATAACCTAATCCTAAAGACTGAGTAGAACAAACAACAAATCACAGAAACAGTAACTTCATCCAAGAAAACGACAATAATGAGACAACATATCAAAACTTGTGGGATACAACAAAAGTGGTTCTTAGAGGAAGTATTATATCTCTAAACGCTAACGAATAAAAAAGAGAAAGAGGAGATCAATGAATTGAACATGAAATTTAAAAAGCTAGAAAAAAATCAAAATAAAAATCCTCCATTAAATAACAAATTAGAAATTCTGAAAACCAAAGAAGAGATTGATAAAATTGAAATTAAGAAAGCTATTGAACTAATAAATAAAATTAAGAGTTGGTTTTATGAAAAAAACAATAAAATAGATAAACCTTTGGTTAATTGCATTAAAAAAAAAAAGAACAAAATCAAATTACCAGCATCAAAAATGAAAAGGGTGAATTCACCACCAATGAAGAGGAAATTGAACCAATAATTAGGAGCTATTTTGCTCAACTGTATGCCAGTGAATTTGACAATCCTGGTGAAATGGATGAATATTTACAAAAGTATAAACTGCCCAGATTAACAGAAGAGGAAATAAAATAACCCTATTTTAGAAAAAGAAACTGAATAAGACATTAATGAACTCCCTAGCAAAAAAATTCCAGGACCAGATGGATTTACAAGTGAATCCTATCAAACATTTAAAGAACAATTAATTCCAATACAACAGAAACTATCTGGGAAAGCAGGTATAGAAAAGAATCCTACAAATTCATTTTATGATACAAATATGATGCTGATACCTAAACCAGGAAGAGCCAAAACAGAGAAAGAAAATTACAGACCAATTTCCCTAATGAATATAGATACAAAAAATTCAAATAAAATATTAGCAGAGAGATTATAGCAACAAGGATAACCATTATAACCAGGTAGGATTTATACCAGAAATGCAAGACTGGTTCAATATTAGGAAAACTATCAGCAACAACAAAACTAATGGAATTCACATGATTATCTCAATAGATGCAGAAAAAACATTTGACAAAATACAAAAGCCATTCCTATTAAAAACACTAGAGATCATAGGAATAGAGTCTTCCTTAAAATGACAGGTAGCGTCTGTCTAAAATCATCAGCAAACATTTTATGAAATGGGATAAACTAGAAGCATTTCCAATAAGATTGGGGGTGAAACAAGGATGTCTATTATCACCACTGTTATTCAACATTGTACTAGAAATGTTAGCTTTAGCAATAAGAGAAGAAAAAGAAATTGAAGAAATAAAATTATCACTTTTTGTAGATGATATGATGGTATTAAGAAAATCCTAGAAAATCAAATAAAAAATTACTTGAAATAATAAACTAATTTAGCAAAGTTTCAGGATATAAATAAAATCATTAGCATTTCTATATATTACTAACAAAGACTAACAGCAAAAGATAGAAAGAGAAATTCTGTTTAAAGTTACTGTAGATAGTCTAAAATATTTGGAAATCTACCTGCCAAAACAAACCCAGGAACTATATGAACACAATTACAAAACACTTTTCACACAAATAAAGTCAGATCCAAATAACTAGAAAAATACCAGTTGCTCATGGGTAGGCTGAGCTAATATGATAAAAGTGACAATTCTACCTAAATTAAATTACTTATTCAGTGCCATACAAATCAAACTACCAAAAAACTATTTTATAGAGCTAGAAAAAACATTAATAAAATTCATCTGGAAGAACAAAAGGTCCAGTATATCAAAGGAATTAATGAAAAATGAAAGGGAAGGTACCCTAGCTGTACTAGATCTTAAAATGTATTATAAAACAGCAATCATCAAAACTACTTGGTACCAGCTAAGAAATAGGGTAGTGGATCAGTGGAATAGGTTAGGTACAGAAAACACAATAGTTAATGACTTATAGTAATCTACTGTTTGATAAATTCGAAGACTGAAGCTTCTGGCTTAAGAAATCACTATTTAAGAAAAATTGCTGGGAAAACTGGAAAACAATATGGCAAAAACTAGGCACAGACCAACATCTTATACCCTAAACCAAGATAAAGTCAAAATGGGTACATGATTTAGATATAAAGACTGATATTATAAGCAAACTAGGAGAACAAGGAATAGTTTACCTGTCAGATCTATGGAGAAGGAAAGAATTTGTGACGAAACAAGAGAGAGAGAACATTGTGAAATGCAAAATGGATGATTTTGATCACATTAAATTGAAAGGGTTTTGTACATACAGAGTCAATGCAACCAAGATTAAAATAGATGCAGAAAGCTGGGGGAAAAATTTTATAGCTAGTGTCTCTGATAAAGGCTTCATTTCTGAAATAGAGAACTGAGTCAAATTTGTAAGAATACAAGTTATTCCCCAGTTGATAAACAGTCAAAGGATATGAACAGGAAGTTTTCAGAGGAAGAAATTAAAGCTATCTATAGTTATATAAAAAAATACTCTAAATCACTACTGATTAAAGAAATGCAAATCAAAACAATTTTGAGGTACCACATCACACCTATCAGATTGGCTAACATGACAAAATAGGAAAATGATAAATGTTGGAGAAAATGTGGGAAACTGGAAAAATAATGCATTGTTGGTGGAGTTGTGAACTGATACCACCATTCTGGAGAACAATTTGGAAAAATTCCCAAAGGGCTGTCAAATTATGCATACCCTTTGACCCAGCAATACCACTATCTGTATACCAAAGAGATCATAAAAATGGGTAAAGGAAACACATGTACAAAAATATTTATAGCAGCTCTTTTTGTGGTGGCAAAGAACTGGATATTTGAAAGGATGGCCATCAACTGGGGAATGACTGAGCAAGTTGTGGTATATGAATATAATGGAATACTATTGTCCTATAAGAAATGATGAGCAGGTAGACTTCAAAAAAACTGGAAAGATTTATATGAACTGATGCTGAGTGAAATGAGCAGAACTGGGGGAACACTGTGCACGGTAACAGCTACATTGTGCGATGACTGACTGAGAGACTTAGCTCTTCTCATCAATGCAAAGACTTAAAACAACTCCAAAAGACTCATAATGGAGAAAGCTCTCCACATCCAGAGAAAGAACTTTGGGATCTTAATGCAGATGGAAGCACACTATTTGCTCTCCTCTTTTTGTTGTTTTGTTTAGCTTCTTCTTTCTTACGTTTCATCCTGTTAGTTGTAATTCATCTTTACATCATGATTAATGTGAAAATATAAACATATGAATGTATGAGTAGAACCTATATCAGACTGTACACTGTCTTGGGGAGGAGGGAAGAAAGGGAAAAGGAGACCATTTAAAACTCAAAATCTTATGGAAGTGTATTGAAAACTAAAGATTAATTAATTAATTATAAACCCCAAAAAAAGAAAGTTTTCAACAAATAATTAAAGACTAGTTCCATAAAAAAATAAAGAAATAGAAACTGGAGGTGAGAGGGGTGAGGTGTACTCATTAACTAAGGAATGGCTGAACAAGTTGTGGTATATGATTGTGATGGAATACTATTTTACTGTCAGAAAAGATGAAAAACATGGTTTCAAAAAAATGTGAACTGATACAAAATGAGATGAAGAGACTAGGAAAATGTTGAACACAGAAACGGCAATACTGTAATGATGATCAACTGTGAAAAGCTAAGCTACTTTAAGCAACAAAATGATCCAAGACAATGCCAAATTTCATTCATGTTGAAAAATGCTATACATATCCAGTGAGAGAACTGATGAACTCACTGAAAGCATACTTTCTTAATTTACTTATTCTTCATTTTTTTGGCAACAAGACTAATATGAAAATAAATATGCTTGCATGACTTCACATGTATAATCAATATCATTTGCCTCTCTTCTTAATGGGCACGCAGGGGCTAGAGAGAGGTAGAGAATTTGGAACTCAAAATTTTTAAAAATGATGTTAAAATAACATCTATTTTTTTTAACATGCTGCCTGTGTCTAAATAAAAGAAGAATCTACGATAAATAATGAGGTACTCAAGATTATTATTGTTCTGACTGAAATCAAGCCCTTGAGTACATAGTGACTCATTCTTCAATGAGATCCATGACCACTCAGAAGAGATCAACCTCACAATCAATCCACATAAGAAAAAACAAATAGATGAAGAAAGCATATTATGTAGACTATGACATTCAAATGGATGTCAGTTCATCAATATATATGTCTCAGATAAGAAAGACAAATGGACAACAAGTTGGCCCTACAATTGAATAGGATTATATTTGGGAAACTGAAAAGTAGTCTGAACAATCTTGAACTGCTTTCTTAACACACACACAAATCATCTTTTTAACATCAATATTTTCTCAGTGCTACTACAAAGCTACATATGATACAACACCAAAATTACTAAAGAAACAAAATGGCAATAAAGGGCAATAAAAAGGCTCATGTTGGGCATAAATACTCCATTTTTGCATTATATCTTTCACCCTCATTTCACCACCACTGCAGAATAATTGAAGGGAGTGGCCTAGGAAAGAGAGTCACAGTAACTGTTGTTTTGGCCCATTAACCCTATATTTCATTCATGTGGGGAGCCACTGATAGGGAAAATAGCTACTCTAATGCAGATTGAAGACTAAATGAGATCATCCAGTAAATGAATGGTCAGAAAAGTAGCCTGCCATTTTGGTAAGAATAAGTGAAATTCAGGATATATATATATATAAATCTCTTTTTTTAGTAAAAGTGAAAACATTAAGAAATGATAAATTCTTTTTCCTAAAAAGACTTTATAAACTTTTACCTTTCAGGAAGTAACAAGAATAAAAGGTTAAGTCTTTCTTAAGGAAATGGATTAAAGGTGATAATCAAACAATTCTAGTCTAGTCACCAATCCCAAAAGTGAACAGGCTACTTACCACTCTAACAGCTATCTCATCTTAGTTTATCCTGTGAGAAATTATTATTTCTTCCTTGTATTTAAGAGCTAATTATTATATTAGGACCAAGGCTTTTCCTCTATTCTACTTCTTCATCCAGAAATCAATCAGTGTGTTAAATCTTTCTAAAAGACATATCCAACAAGAATAGGTGAGAGTTAAAGATAGTAAAAGAAATTTTAAGTTTGGGCTAATGAGTGTGTTCCTGCTCACTTGTGCTTGCTCAGACAAGTCTGGGAAAATATGGATTCTCATTTTTGTCAGACAGGTGGTATGGAAAGTGATGTCTCTTTGATCAAGATCTGGATGATTCAAGTCATATACACCAAGACCCTCACTGTAATGCAGCCTACTCTTTCCCTGTAATATTCATTTTCTGATTAATTATTAGCTAATCAGGGTTGATTGCTTACTCTTTCAAGTAAGAACACCCGTGAGCCCACTGCCATTAGGGGTCTTTTATCTAAGACAGACAGTCACACAACCATCCTTTTATTAATAAATGTGCTGGCTTTATTAGAAAAATGATTAAATTAACCAGAAATTATGTCTCTCAGAACTTTTTTAATAGACACAGTCCCTTTAAGAGGTTGACTCACCCTCCTCCAAAGTGAAAAGATTAAGTTACTGACGAGAGGGACGAAGTCTTTTCCAGTATTCCAGGAGAACAACTGAAGGGAGTGGTCTAGGGGGTAAATTCACAGTAACTCTTGCTTTGGTATATTAACCCCAAAATGCATTTTAATATATTATCATCTCTTCATTATTAAGGATTCCTATAAACGTACCTTAAATTCATCTTTGGGTGGTGATGGTGACGACGACGATATTAATAATATCTAGCTAGCACTCATATAGAGCTTTAAGGTTTGTAAAGTGCTTTACAAATATTATCTCATCTTATTCTTATAATAAACCTTGTGAAATAGGTGCTATCATTATTCCATTTTATAGATAAAGAAACTGAGGCAAACCAAGGTTTAAGTGACTTGCCGAGCTGAGAAACATGTTATAGGGCATGGGAAAACTAAGGTAGTTTGGACATCTAAGTCACAAATGGCTTAAACATTAGTTTAAATGTATTAAGTTACATAAAATTATTTTTGGAAGATCTATGTCCTAAAGTGCAGAGGACAGAATTAGTATTTTTTTCTTTGATTGTAGGAAGGACATGGACAAGAAATGCATAAGATGAGAAAAAGTAAATGCATAGCAATCTTCCCAAATGGAGGTGGTAACTATAAGATCATGTATCCAATGAAATATTAAAGTATAATTTAATTTACTTGTCTTTAGCTTCACTATTTATAAGGGAGTAATTATCAATGCTGAGATTTCTCCATCATCTTAACAAGAGCTAGACTAAACATTAGTGAAATTCACTCTTTTTTTGTTTAACTGCTGTTTTATGGTCTTAAACCTTTGTATTTCCAGTCTTCCAATTTAAATAATTTATTCTTTTCCCTTTGGTTACTATTAATCTTGCAAATGACTTAAAGTGGATAGAAAATAAGGGAGAAATAAGCATAGAAAAAAATGTCTTTGATTTAACTAGGGTCTCTTTTTAGCCTGAAAGAGCCTCCTATTTAGGCAAATTGTCCTAGATTATTTATTTTAACTTCTCACAGACAAGGACAATAACCTTTGAAAAAAAATCATACTCATTTCCCGATTATCTACCCATCAACTATCTTCATTAAGCATGATAGTAATTTATCTCAAGCTGTTCCCTTTTCCCTGACATCCCACCTTTAATATCCAACTGAGTCAGGGACATAAACCCATTTCTCACAGTCACAAACTAACTGTACCAAGATCTGGAAACTTTGATTCCAAGCCAAGTGGGAAGTATAGTAGCTACAGAAGATTAAAACCCTCTTAAAAAACAAACAAACAAAAAACAAGAGATCAGCTCAAAATGGTAACATCCACCTGAGTTGAAAAGCAGTGAAGATTTGTTTACTACATAGTCCTTTATTGGCTCTTTTTCCAGGTCACACCCACTAACTGTGACTATCCCACAAGGCTCTATCCTGGCCCCTCTTCTCTTCTCCCTCTGTACTATTTCACTTAATGATCTTATCAGTTCCCATGGATTTAATTATTATCTCTACATTGATTATTTTCAAATCTACTCACCCTTCCTAAACCCTCTGCTGATCTCTAGTCTCAAATCTCCAGCTGCCTTTTAGACCTCTTGAACTGGAGACATCTTAAACTCAATATATCTGAAACAGAATTAATTGTCTTTCCCCCTAAACTCACCCCACTTCCAAACTTCCTTATTACTTTCTAGACACCACTGTCTTCCCCTACCCCAGGCCTGAAACCCAAATGTCATCCTGGATTCCTCACTATTTCTTGCCCCATCTCCCCCCACCTCTAATCTGTTGCCTAGACCTGCTCATTTCATTTTTTAATGTCTCTTTCTTGAATAGACCCTCTTCTCTCCTTTGATACTGCCACTACCCTGGTAGGCCCTCATCTCTACATGCCTTGGTCAGACTGCCACAAGTCTCTCCCTATAGCAGTCCATCCTCCATTCAGCTGTCAAAGAGACCTTCCTAAAACATGGCTTCCCCTTTTCAATCTTCTAACACCTTACATCCTCCACATACTCTTCAATCTAATGACACTGGCTTCCTTGCTGTTCCCCAGACAAGATACTCCATCTCTTGGTTCTGGACATTTTCTCTGCTGTCCCTCATACCTGGAATGCTTTCCTTCCTGATCCCTACCTCCTAGATTCCAAATTCCTCCAGGTCCCAGCCAAAATCCTACCTTTTATAGCAGGCCTTTCCTACTGCCTCTTAATTCTAGTGCCTTTTTCTTCTGTTTATTGTTTCCTACTTATCCTCTATTTAGCTTATTTGTACATATTTGTTTATAAATTGTCTTCCCCATTAAACTGTGAACTCCCCAAGGAAAGAAGAGACTATCTTTTGCTTTTCTTCTTATTCCCATGCCTGACACAAAGGCGGCAATTAAAAATACTCATTAATTGTGGAAATATGTTTAATAGGATTGTACATGTATAGCCTATTAAGAAAATTTAGAACTCAAAATCTTATAAAAATGAATGTTGAAAACTAAAAATAAATAAATAAAAACAAATAAAAAAATACTCATTAATTCACTGTCTATTGGTAATGGGTACAATGGCCTCAACACAGTTTAGGTGATTATTAGTTTTAAATTTTCTTATCTGTGCTCTCCTTACTGTTACAGATAATTGCCTTACTGCTATGGATAGTATAGAGTTATACTATCTACTAACATATATCTACTATCTAACTATATTATGTATTAGAATTACCCCAAAAGTACTATCCCTACCCAGAAAAGTAAAATGTACAGAACAAATAAAATATGAAGAAATTTAAAATCAGTGTATAAGCTCACAGGAAATCTAAGAAAGGGTAATCAACAGAAAAGAAAGCAAAATATTTAAGTTTTTATTTTGCTAAATAATTAAGAAAAAGATGAAAGGACACCTTCCAATATCCCAAAAGCTTAGCAACATCAACACTACCAATTTTGAAAATTACATATAAACCTCTAAGAAAGAACTGATAAAGTAACAAGGAATATCTAGTTTTTTGGAATTTTTTTTATAAAAAGAGGCTCTACAACCTTAGAAAAGAATCCTCAGAAAACAAACCAAGAATCCACCAACTGGGTACATGCTTAAAAGAACTCAGGGTCATCTCCACACCCTCAGTAGATATCAGAAGGTAGAATTTTAACAGAAGGCACATATCAATAAGTTGATGAAATTAAGAACATAAAACTGAGACAGAAGTATACCTCCAAATCCATCTAAGAAACTCAAATTACCAGTAGCTGTATTATTCTTGTCCTGAGAAAAACATGTCTTAGGCTTTAAGGTATACAATTAAACTCCTATCATCAATTTTAGTTATCTTTTAAAATCACAAGGCAATAAAAAAAACCTCATCAAACCTAAAATACTTAAACACATTAGCTTGTTACCTGAATGGACTATGGCTGAATGAAGATGCTCGTGTAATGCCATATTTCCAATAATACGAACTATACTTCTCTGTATTTTAGGGCAGTCTTTGTGAAGTTGGTATATCCTCTGGAGTAGTTGCAGGCCTCCATTTGCTTCAATTTTATCACAATGTGTGGCGATCTAACATAATAAATGTATTAAAATTGGATGTTATAAAAATATACAGACCTACATCACATTAAAAATCCCTTTTCAGTAATTAAATTTCAGTATACGTATAAAAACCATCTTAAGGACAGGCAACTGGCTAGATGGATCACAAAACCACTAGATTTTCATTTTAGTTGACCTGAGTGGAGAAAAAAAAAATCAAATCCCATACGTAAGTGGGGAAAAAAGTGCTTTTCACTGTCAGAATCATTAAGAAAAAAAATCCCACAAATATGTCATACACAAACCTTCTATCTTCATTATGTTATGAACTTTCTTTAGATCAAATAAATCAAATAAATAATTGGGTTTGACTTCCTGTTTCAAATTATGTGGTGAGTTGGCTTCTACAGTCGACCCTGAGTCTAATGGCCTTTTCCAACCTTAGCAAAAGCTCATCTAACTCCTGAAGTCTTTTCTATGGAAGAAGGCAATCTCGGTTTCTGCACAAGCACAGGCAGTAGGTCAGGTGTGAACTACAACTTTGAACCTAACTACCAGGAGGATTAAGCAACATCTACAGCTTTACTAACTGGCCTGAGACAATGGCAAAGGAAAAATCAAGAAGGGGTAATCATAGAAAAAGGCAGAAAGGGTCTGGGATAACAGTCAAAAGTTTTAAAATAAGAGAGAAGCAACAAAAAGAGAATGGCCCAGGGACAAAGAAGAATGAAAAGAAAAAGATAGTACAAAAACTGTTTCATGCCATCCTTCTCTGACCCCCCTCCCCATCACCACACCCTCAACCGGCTCCACTTCTCACTAATTTTACAGAATGACAACATTTTTATTAAGTTAGAGGATAATTTAGATAACTCACATAGACAAGAAATTCCTGGGAAGAGAGCAGCAACTCCAGGCATTGCTACATTATCGATTCAGGCCCTATTCTTAAACCACCAAAACCCAATCTGGTTTATCTAAACTTTCTTTTGTGCCAAAATATCTTATCTGCTCTACTTTGTGCTGAGCTTCTAACTCTATAACAGGAAGAAAGGGAGACCAGACATGGTTATATTAAACAGACATAATTTTCAAAATGCAAAGTCAAGGTTCCAAGAAGCAACATTATGTCTGGTCTACTTGGCAAGTTTAATATTTAGTTACCTGCCAGTACAACCTTTTTTGAGCAACTCATTAGGGTTCCTGAGTATGTATGAAAACCAATGCTAAGAGTTCTCAAACTTGAAAAAGTTTAAAAATCATTGCTATAGGGTAAAATTTATGTAGGAATGTGGTCAATTTGAATTTTTTACATTTTAAATGAAATTTAAAATGTTAAGTTACCTCAGAATGTTTCACTAAAGCCTGCAAGCAAAATATCTCTACTGTTGCTGAAGGAACTTCACCAAAACTTTCAGCATAAGGAAGTCCATTTCCTCCAAAACACCATAAACCACCCTATAATCAGAAAAAAATGAACAAAGTTTACTGAGAAAAAAAATGTTATCCATAGTTTTTATTCAGCAACTAGACATAACCAAAGAAGTGTTAGACTTCACCTTAGGATACCAGATAACCTTTAAAAAAAAGAAGAGATTTATGTGTAAATGAGTTGGATCAGGGAAAGTCCTGAGGGATTATCCATAGTTTTTATTCAGCAACTAGACATAACCAAAGAAGTGTTAGACTTCACCTTAGGATACCAGATAACCTTTAAAAAAAGAAGAGATTTATGTGTAAATGAGTTGGATCAGGGAAAGTCCTGAGGGATTTGGTGTTTCAAAAGTCTGCTTGTCCTGGGAAGAGAAGGGTTGGAACCCCTGAAAGCAACTGACACCTGGGAGAAGAGCAAGGAATCAAGGGAGATTCCCAAGTAAATGTAGAAAAAAGATCAACAAGAGAGGGTAGAGATCAGTGGTGGAGGAGGAACTCCACCAAGGGGCAACGTTCTCTCTGACAACTACAACAACTGGTATCGTTCTGGGAATGAAGCACAACAGAAAAAGGGAATCCATGGAGTAAATCTTATAAGACAGTAATGTAAAACACCTAGAGAGTGAGGAAAGCTTAGAAGTTTTGATTACATGAAGAATACTGAGAAAAGGGTAATTATAGGGATTATGAATCAGGGAATGAGGTTCTAGAGTAAACAGAAAGAGAAGACGGATGATAAAAAGAAAGAAATTCTTTGTGCAAAGGAGCACAAAAAAAATGAAATTTAAAAACTAAGGGACAGGACTAACTGAAGGGGAGAAGAGGAAAATGGAATATCAATGAAAAGAGGGAATCAGAGGTGACAAGAAGAAAGCCAGTGGGAATGGGGACACCTCAAAAAAAAAGATTAAAGGGAAGTAACTGAAGGAACATGATATCGTGTTTGCAACAGAAAAAAGAAAATAAAACTGAAAAGCTTCTGCACATTTAACATTAACGCTTTTAGGATGCATCTAGGATAAGAAGGAAAGTGGTCAAATAGGGAAAAAAAATCTTTGCATTAAATTCTCTCACAAGCACTTGGTATCCAAGATATATAAACAATAAAGTATGTAAGTAGAGCCAAGAAAAAATTATACATAGTAATTATAATGAAAAGAATGACACAAAAAAATCAAAAGTAAATGCAACAAAATTATAAAGATCAAGTGGGACTCAAATAAAGAGATATGAGAAGATCCTCTCAACCTACTCCTTCGTGGAGCTATTAAAGGGCAGCTAGATGGTGCAGTGGATAGAGCACCAGTGCAGGAGTCAGGAGGACCTGAGTTTAAATCTCACCTCAGGCACTTGACACTCACTAGCTGTGTGACCTTGGGCAAGTCACTTAACCCCAACTCCCTCATCCTGGGTCATCTCCAGTCATTCTGATGAATATCTGGTGACTGGATTCAGATGGCTCTGGAGGAGAAGTGAGCCTGGTGACCTGCACAACCCTCCCTCACTCAAAACAGTCAAGTGCAAGTCATGTCATCATTTCTCTGATGGCATGATGTTCTTGGGCAGTGAAGGACAAACACACACATGTATGTATGTATCTATCTATCTATGCATCTCTATTTATAGCATCTCTTCTACATCTACATCTCTGTCATCAATATCTATATCTATTTGTTTGAAGAGGCACTGTATACAGGCATTGTGGATCAGACTTGATTAGAAGGGCAAAAGAGGTCTGAATTGAATTTGGGAAATGGTTGTGCACTTCTGGCAATCCTAAACTGTTTCCTGATGTAAAATCTCACGTTTTAAACAAAAATGTTCTCATAAGGTTGTTTCGTGGCTGCCAATCATAGCATGATAATGAAATAGGCATTATCATAAATAAAGTAACATGTTGAGAACTTTCAGCATTTTGGGAATAAGATGATTATCAGTCAATCAACTAACACTCATTTACTGAGTACTCTATGGTAGGTGCTGTATAAGGTGTTGGTAAAACAAAAATGAGAATAAAAGAATCTCAAAAGTCACCTATTCTAAACCATACCATACTCTACAATTCAACCTCACACAGCCCCACTGCCCATCTCAATGCCTTTGGTCTGGTTGTCTCCATCCCAGGAAAAGTCTCCTTCCTTATCTCAGCCTTTTACAATTGCTTTCTTCCAGACTCAGCTCACGTACCACTGTTTACAGGAAGCCTTTCTTATCCCCACAGATGCAAGAAGTGTCACTCACAAAACTACTTTGTGTTCATTTTGTATATATTTCATGTACTTATTGATATACATGTTGCACCCCCAATTAGAATGTAACTTCAAGAGCAAGTTCACTTTTGCCTTTGTATCCATAGAGCCTGAAACATGGTAGGAATACCTTGCTGGCTGATTATATAGTAATTTCTTCTCAAACATTTTCAGCAAGTTCTCTATAGGCAACTAATAAGTACTTCCTGAAGTGAATTCAGGCTTCTCTTGAAAACCTCTCCCAAGGAGAGATCTACTACCTATCTCTTGAAGTAGCACATCCTTCAGCTTGTTGGGAAGGATTTTCCTGCACTGAAGCAAAATCTGCCTTTCTCCAAATTGTAAGCACCGCTCTTAGTTCTACCTTGGGAACAAGTAGAACAAGGCTAATCCTTCCAAATGGCAGGTCTTCAAATACCTAAAAAGACCTTGAAGCCAGAAAAAAGATTCTTCCCATCTGCTTTTATGAAAGCGCACATGGAAAAGAGTAATGGTATTAATAGACTCACATTCCAAGTCTGTCTTGCAAGCTGTGGATCCTTAAACAAGTCATTTAACATCCTTAAGCCAGCTTTCTTATTTATAAAACATCAGTAATGGTCAAAGATGAAAATGAAGACAATAAACAAATAGACCATGATGGTTACCTCCACACGCAACTAGGTAAACCAAGTCATGTCAATTCTGCCTCCTTAGTATCTCATGTATCTCATCTGAATCACGACCACTTTGGTCTAAGCCCTCATTGCCACTCCCAGGGACACCTGCAAGTCTTTTAGCTGTTTCCCCCACAACCAGCCCACCTTTTTCTCCAATTCTTTCTCCACACAAATGCTGATATTCCTAAAAGAAAGGTCTGACTATGTCACTGCTCAGCTGAAGAAGCTTCAGTGGTTCCCCCCTGCCTTTTGGCTAAAATACACACTTTTGTAATTTGGTTTTTTTTTAAAAAGCCGAAGGAAAACAAAGTTTATTAAAGATTCATCATATTGGGTTGGCTCTTAAGGAGCCTAAGGATTTTTGTAACGCTTATATTCACAAGTGGGCTAGACAGAATCTCAGCTAAAAAGAATTTGAGCTGGATTGAATCCGAGTGCCTTCATGGAGGTGAGATGGAATTTATATACAGAAAGTCCGTAGGAAAGATCTAGAGGTGGTCTGGTCTAGAGTTCAGGGAGGAGAGTCTAAAGAGGATCTTGATGGGATTACGGTAACTAGTGATGTAATCCAGGGTAGAAAACAGCCGGAAGCAATTGGGAGGTATCAGACAAAGCAGGGCTTGGGTGAGAAGTAGGTGGGGCAATAAAAAGGTAATAGATTTGAGTATAAAGGGAGAATTCAAGGAGGTTCCCAGAGTCTGAACCCCATCAATCCCCCCTCAAACAGATTGTACTCAAATCCTTTTGGGGCAAAGAGCAAAGGTCTCAGCTTCTGAAACTGCTTTCTGCTGGCAAGGGGCTTTTCACAATCTGGTTTCAGTCTTTCTTTTAAAAAAAAAACAGTACAACCTTCAAAAAACCTGATCATAGAGAGGCAATCATGGAGTAGCAGAAAAGCAACGAGCACAAGATTTGTTTTTTCCAGGTTTTCTTTCTAAAGGATTACAAATTACTCCCACTCCCATCTTCTATGTTCCATTCATTCTAGCCTGCCTCTCCTTCCCTGTAAACAACATTATACTGCCCAGTCCCATCATTAGTACACTCTCCCTTCTCACTTCCATGTCTGGGAACTCTTAGTTCCTTTCACAGTTTAGCTCAAGGACCACCTCCTTCACAAGACTTCTGCTTATCCCACCTCATCCTTAGTCCCTCATCAGTGTATTATTTATATTATACATATCCTACATTTACTTATCTATGTATTGTTGTATCTCCCAGGAAAATGTAAGCCCTGTGAGGGTAGGGAATGTTTCCCTTTTGTCTCTGTGTTCCCAAGTACATAGCAAGGTGCCTAGAACACAGCAGGCACAGAAGAAATGATTACTGATCAACTGCTTGATAGTATTGCTTCACAGGATTATTTCAAAAAATCTGGGTGTTTTTCATAAGTGTAGAGAGTATCTTCTCCATCAATAAGGGTTCAATCCCTCCATACTTTGAAGTCAATTCTCATGAGTTGTTGTGCCCAGAAGAATTAATCACCTGGAAGTCATCTTTCTGGTGAATAGCTACTCTAATCTTAGGTAGCCTAGGCCCCAAAACAGAGACAGTTTGTTTTCAAGTATATATCTGACACCTTCTAGCTTAGTAATAATTGTCAGAACATCTGAATAAATGCAGTGCAACTCTCATTTCAGCAGATTTTCCTTTGTAAAATACACACAACTTGTCTGAAAATCGGATGCCAGAAATTAAAACTTGAAATTTTTGTGTCACATTATCCTCTCCATTTATGAAATACTGATGATGATGATGATAGCTAACCTTTATGTAGCCCCTATTATATGCCAGACACTCTGCTACATGTTTCACAATTATCATCTCATTTGATTCCCACAACAACTCCGGGAGGTAGCTATTAGTATTACGCTGATTTGACAGAGGAGGAAACTGAGGCTTAGAGAACTTGAATGATTTGCTGAGGAACTAGTGTTTGATGTCTACGCTCTATCCACTGTGCCATTTAACTTTCTTAAGACTTACATTGCTAATTATCAAGTCACAAAGAAATATTCACATAGTTAACTTCAAAACATATTCAAACATATGTACATATTCTCTGAAACAAAAGAGGAAAAGTGGAAAATGACAGAATAAAAAACTTCTTGATAAAAACCTAGTGTTATCCTTAATTTAACTTCGATGGAAGTATTAAAAAGGTAAAATCATGATTTCAAATATTTCAGGTAAATTTTAGGATTGATCCAAATTACCAATAATAAGAGAAATTCAGATCAAAACAACTGAAGTTTTACCTCACAACAAGAAAACTGAGAAAGACAGAAATAGTACTAGAGAGGGTGCAGAAAGACAAATCCTCTAAAACACCAATAGTGTTATTAAAAAACACTGTTGTTAGAGGGATCCAACCATTCTGAGAAACACTTTGGAATCATGCTCAAAAAATGACTGAAATATCTATAGTGTCCACATCCTTTGATCCAGAGATCCCACAGCTAAGCACATACTCTAAGAGGGTCAAAGATAGAAAGAAAAGTCCTAAATATACCAAAATGTTCATAGTAGCACTTTTTGTAGTACCAAAGAACTAGAAACCAAGTAGATTCCTATTTCTTGGGAATGGCTAAGCAAATTAGAATATATAAACTTAATGGAACACTACCTTAACAAATAGAAAATTTAGGAAAGTATGAGAAGACTAATATGAACTGATGAAGAGTAAGCAGAAAGAAGAAAACACTGACTATAATAATGTAAATGAAAAAACAACAAGAAAATGAATATTGTAGTTATAATAATCAGAAAATTACATCTCTTCTTTGAAGCTGTGGGGAATGTTGCATACACTGCCAGCCTCAATTGATGTGTTCGTTAATTCTACCGAATGGCTTTCTTTTTTCTTCTTTTTTTTTATTTGCTACAAGGGATGGTTCTGGGTAGGGAAAAGAAGAGGACTGCCTTTAGAAATGAAGATAAAGTAAAAACAAATACATAAATGAAAAACTTGAAATGGAAAAAAGTGACACAGGATATATAGTCTAGCCTTTGACTAATAAAGAGGTCTTTAGGAAAATTAGCATATAGAAAACTATGTTCATTGTTCATAAGAGTACATTTCTTTGGCCCTCTCAGGGACACATTAAGCAACTACAATTCTATAAGAAATGACAGCAATAATAGAAAGTCAAGATATAAGCAACCCTAGGCTACTTTTCTTATTTTCCTGAGGACTACAAGTTGTCACAGAAAATTAATTAATACTTGTTAATCAAATATACTGCAACCCTGTTAGTATTCATCTGGATGCTAATATTCATCTAACTCAAATATACACAAAAATATGATGATCTATATTCTTTGTGAAACAGAAATGACTTTATTTATGAGAAATTAGGTTAAGTGAAATTTTTTACTGAAATACCATTTTAGGAGATTCATAACTTTCATTTTCCAAAAGTTCATCTCTAGGTTATCTATTGAAACTTTATGTATAAATTTTCATACAGAAATACAGAAATAGCAATGACAACTAGCTTTGAAAGCTAGTCTCCCCCTCAAAAAAATATCACTTATAATGCAGTTAAAACAATGCTGTTGCAATACTAATAATTTTTTTAAAAAACACCAAAATTGAATAAGAAATATTTTGAATGTTGGAGTTTCAGAACAAGCAAGTTTAATTAGAGGATGTAGTTGTTCAATCATTTTTCAGTCATATCTAACTCTTTGTGACCTCATTTGAGGTTTTCTCAGCAAAGAAACTGAAACGGTTTGCCATTTCCTTCTCCAGTTCATTTTACAGATGAAGAAACTAAGGCAAACAGGGTAAGTCACTTGCTCAGGGTCGTACACTTATGGTTAATTATCTGAGGCCCGACTTGAACTCAGGATGATGGATGAATCTTCCTGGCTTCAGACTCAGCACTCTATCCACTGTGCCACCAAGCTGCCCAATTAGAGGATAATAAAGAAGTAAAAGATATGTTAAAATTCTTAATAACCCTGGAGTTATTCTAAGATTGGCAACACTAATAGTCTAATATTTCCAACTTAATTTTGAAACTTATGAAGTCTTTATTCCCCACTCAGAAGTATCATTTTTCTTATCCTTATCAACTAGGTTAATTAATTAGATTCATTTTGGAAAGGGGAAAGAGAAAGTAGGTTGACAATGTTTCGGTCTAACTGTTAAGGAGGTTGCCTGAGGTAAAAGTTTTTTTTTTTAATGTGAAAGACAAAAGGAAAAGTCAGAATGATGCCCTCAAGAGAGAAGAAAGGGGTTGATGCAAGAGAAAGAGACAAACAACTCCCTACAGTGATTCACAAAGTGACATCAACCCAAGATAACTCACTTCTACCTCATATAAAGAAAGGCAGGAAAAGAGCATCCTTCAAAGTCAAGCAGATTCAGGATAGGTAAGCGAAGGGAGGGGCAGTACTTAACTGATCCTTCCTATGTATGGACTCTTCACATTCAGGGACACTGATACTGAAGTCATCTGAAGTTGATAAAAGAACTCTTTTCTTTTATAAATGACTTAATTTTTTGTACCTTTTGTACTGTACACACTAAGCACCTAAAAATCACAATTATGCCTTAGTAATAGTAAGTGCCAAATAAATATTTGCTGAATGAATGTGTGAGTGTATTCACCTTCTGAGCAGCTAGAGACTGACTACTTTCCCTCAGAGCCAAAGATGTGAAATACTGGATACAATGGTCTATCTCAGTCTGAGGTAAAGATGCCAGCAGCTGTCGAAGTTCCTCTTCAATGGAATAATCCTGAAATAAAAGGGAAAGGAGAGGGAAGAGATGAGGGTCTTAAATCAGTACAATCCCATGATACAGGCCATCCAGTACAAAGCCTAATTGTATTTCCAAAAGTCTGATATCCAAGAGGATAAACCAAGAGCTATTCCCCAATAGATAAATAGTCAAAGGATATAAACCGTTTTCAAAGGAACTACCATCAACAATCACATGAAAGGTTTAATTTCTACTAAGAATAGAAATGCAAGTTAAAGTAAAACTGAGGTTTTATTTCTTACCAAGCAAATAAACAAAGATGATAAGAAACAAAAGTGTCACAATATCTGTGGGAAGACAGAGACACTAACATTTTGTTTGCTGTTGATTGGCCTAAGAGTTCTTAAAAAAAATTGGAATCATGACAAAAGAGACTATACTGTTCTTAGCCTTTGATCTAGAAATTCTACTACTGAGGAGATATATAGATATAGATCCATATACCCATAGACAAAAAATATATAGGTCAATATTTATATCCACACATCCCAAGGAAATTTAAAGAAGGGTAGCATATAAACCAAAAAGCAACATTTTTAGTGATAGCAAAAAATTGGAAACAAAATTACTTCCTATCACAACTGAAGAATGGTTGCTCAAACTGGCATATAAACGTAACAGAATTTTATAATGTAGGACAAAACCAAGAACATGAAAAATATAGAGAAAAATAGGAAGACTTCTATGAACTAGGAAAAATGAGGGAAACAAAATCAGAAAGATTACATGCACAATGGTCACAATAATATAAACAAAATACTGAAAATAAGGCTGACTAATTTTAAGGAGCAATGAGCAATCCTGGTTCTAGATAAGGTGATAAAATGTACAACAACCTTCTTTCTTTAGAGAGCTAGCAATTACAGATGCAAAATGTTATATACAGTTAGCAGAGACAATCATAATGTCTCCATTGGTTTTGCTTAATTGATTTATTTTGTTGCAATGGGAAACTCCATGACTGGATGTCAGGAAATGAATGATATAAAAACAAAAATCAAAAAAAAAAAAATAAGAGAAATAGAGAAGTGGAAAAAAAAAGTACTACATTAGTTCCACAAGGGAAAGTTAACTGACAAATAATGGCAACCAGGAAAGATTTTATGAAGAAAGTAGCATTTATGCTAGGACTTAAAGAATGGTTAAGAATTGAACAGGATAAAAAAAAAGCAGGAAGAAGGATCTTACAGGTACAAGGAACGACAAAGACATAGACACAAAGGAGAGCACAGAGCTTGGCTACTTCTGCTATACATTAGTCTTTTATCTAATTCTCAACCCTTTGTTCTAGGATCTCTCATGCCTTTCCAAACCTCAATGTGCCTTCTCCTCTCCAACTTCTATGACAATTAGTTCCACTACAAATTTACATTATCTAATCTCAATGGGCTCAAATTTTTTGGTGAGCAAAAAGTCAGGGCAAAGTCCTGAGAAGATGGAAATGCTGTACAAGGCTTGAGGGAAAAAAGATTTGGAACTGTGGTGACTAGGTTAGAGAATTGGTTGATCAACAAACATTCATCAAGTGCCTAGAATATCCAGGCTTAGTACTTAGTGCTTACTTAGTGTTGGGATACAAAAAGAGGAAAAAGATAGCCCCAACCTCAAGGAGTTGCAATCCAATTTGGGGGGGAGAGGAGGGAAGAACAACAAGCAAACGTATAAAAAAGTTACATACAGGATAAACAAAATAAATAAGAGAGGGAAGGCCCTAGGATCAAGAGAGGTTGAAAAGGCTTCCTTCAGAAGATGAAATTTTAGGTAAGATTCAAAGGAAACCAGGAAAGGGCAGTTGGCAGAGACTAAGAGTGTGTTCCAGGCATGGCAGACAGCAAGAGAAAATGCCTGGAGCCAAGAGATGGAGTGTCTTGTTTGAGCAACAACAATTTCAGTTTGGACATACTGAGTCTAAGATGTCTACTGGCTGTACAGTTCAAGACATCTGAAAAGTCACTGGAGGCATAAGATTGGTACCAGTTCAGCAGAGAGACTGGGGTAGGATGTACAGATTTCAAAATCATCATCACAGACAAAGTGACGTGAGTAGAAGCAGAATCTTGTGTATAGTAAGAGCAATATTGCAAAGATGGTCAACTGTGAAAGACTTAGCTCCTCTGATCAAGACAATGATTCAAGACAATTTCAAAGCACCCATGATGAAAAACACTATTCACCTCCAGAGAGAGAACTGGTGAACTCTGAATGAAGATTAAAGCATACTATTTAAAATTTTTTGTCTGTTTTCTTTTGCAACATGGCTAATATGGAAATAGTTTTGCATGACTTCACATGTCAATATCAAATTGTTTGCCTTCTCAAGGAGAGGGAGGGGTGGAAAGAAAGAGAGAATTTGGAACTCAATTTTTTTTTAAAGAATGCTAAAATTTTTATTTTGTAATTGGGAAATATTTAACAAAAGAAAGGAAAATATATTTTAAAAAATCATCATCGTAAAGACGATATTAAATCCATAGAAGCTGATGAGATAACCAAATGAAGCAGTATAGAGGGAGAAGAGAAAAAGTGCCTAAGACAGAACCCTTTGGGATACCTATAATTAGAGGACATGATCTAGAAGAAAATCCAGTTAAAGAGACTGAGGAGTGGTCAAACAGACAGGATAAAAATCAAGAGAGTAGTGTCCTGAAAAACCTATAAGAAAAAAAAAGAGTAACAAGGAGGAGAAAGTGATATAAAAGTATCAAGGGCTGCAGAGAGACTGAGGAGAATGAGGACTGAAAAAGGTCAATGGATCTGGCAATTAAGAGATCACCGTAATTTTGTAGAGAGCAGTTTTGGCGAAATGATGAGGTCAGGAGCTTGATAGTAAGAGGTTAAGAGAAAAGAAAAAGTGGAAGCACCTATTATAGATGGCCTATTCAAAGACTATAGCCACAAAGGGCAGAAAAGCTCTTGGATAAGAGTGAGGACAGAAGGATCTAATAATAAAGTGTGAAGAATGGTCTGATCAAAGGCCCCGGTCTAACTCAAGGGCTTAATGTCAGAGTTATCATTTTAGAATGCTTTTGCCTTTCAGAATCCCTATTATTTTTTCACGCCTCAAGCCCAGGTTCTTCCTCCTTGATTTTTTTTCTCTGATTTCCCTAGCATCTTCATCATTCCCCAAAATTCCCTTTATTTATAAGTCTATGTGGCTTATTCTCACAGTAGAATACAAATTCCATGAGGATAGAGATTGCTTTACTTCTGCCTTTATGTCCCTAATGCCTAGAACTGTGGCTTGCAGCTAGTGCCTAATTTGGTTTAAGTGACCAGAATTCATGCCCCATGTTTCCAGAAATGGTACTCTATGATACCACATTTTCTTCCCCATTTTACGAAAGTCTGGAGTAAATGAAGCAATAGAGCTCTAAGAGAGTCCCATCCAAGGACTTGGAACCACATAGACAGCATGGAGCCACTGAAGATTTATGAGCAGAGAAGCAACACAAGCACATCTGTGCACCAGAAACATCTGGTAGCAGGGTTTAGGATGGATTAGAAGGTGGGGGGAGGGAAGAAAAGAGGAGGGAATGGTATCTATTTCAATAATCTTGGATGGATAATAATGAGGGCTAATAACAGGATGGTGGTAATGGGAATTCAATTCAATTAAATAAACATCAAGCACATACTACATATAAGACACTAGGCAATGCGGAAGACAATAATAAAAATGAAAGTTTCTATTTTCAAGGAATCTAACTCTGTTAGGACAGTGAAGGCAGACTACCTTTTAAAATGTGCATAATAAACAATCATGATTTCAGAGGATTTATGGGGATACATACACTGTCTACCTCCTAACAGGTGATGGACCTAGGGTGCAGATTGAGACATACATTTTTTGGAAATAGCCAATGTGGGAATTTGTTTTGCTTGACTTTGTATGCTTGTTACAAGGGTTTTGGTTTTCAAAGGGGACAGTAGGTGGGAAGAAAAGATTTAAAAAGTTGATTTAAAAAGTAAACTAAAAAACAAAAATGTTGAGCTTTAAATTTCTAGTATTTATTTTTAATAATCTGCTCCAAACTGGTGCTCTCTTCTGCGTTTAAGATACATGGAGAAGAAGGATACTGTTACTTTTGTGCGTAGATGTAACTAATAGTATGACATAGCTACAATTCATTCCATATATTATTAATGTGAATACTAAATTTTGACCCATGGCTGCATTCAGTTTATAAGACCTGATGTTAAGTGAAGTTCTATATTTGTACTTCATTTCACCTAGGAAAAAAGTGAGTTGGCCCATTCCTAAATGAGTTGGCTTGTCTACTGTTGTTGTTTTCCAGTACTCATTAGTATGCCATATTTTCTTAATTCCAATATATTCTATTTATCTTCATATAGTTCACATACCAACTAGCTAAGTCTTCTAGGTTTTCAAGTATGTCCTGGAAAAAGACAGGAAATCAGGAAATATGTCTTAACTTATTGCTTTTTTAAAAAAACAAAGGCAGAGATACTTCAATTTCAGACAAACCTTAAAAAGGCCACAAAACAAAATCAATTTACTTGCCTGTTAATTCACCTACTTCTACCTCATCAAATGATAAATTTTATGTAAGATTTCATTCCTTAATTAGTATATCTAAATTGTTTTGTTAACAAGTTAATATAATTATAATAAAACTTGTTTAAAATATTGCTTCACTGCTCATAGTACTACAAAGAAGTTAGATCATTTTCAAAGGAGACTGATCCTTTTTGAAGTTTACATCAAAAGGCTACAGCAATGGCACATATCACCAAGGGAGAAGAAAATAATATGAAAAGAACATACCTACCAAACGGATTAGGAGGGAGTATCATCTCCCTCATGTCATGGTCCTCTTCGAAAACAAGTAACAAACCACAACAATTACTTTTACCCTCAATAAAATGTAAGCTTGTCTTCAGTTCTGCCCTTGGAACCTAGTGTCTTGTATCAATAGTATTCATTAACAAATACTGAATGCACTGGGTTGTACTCTATCATCAGATTCATGTTGGAAGTATAAAATTTTGAATATAGTCAATAGCAACTTGCTAAAATTTTTATTTTCAGTTTCAATTTATTGTCTTCAAAGCAAAAATCATACATGTTAAGCTAATTTTCCATGTTTCAGATTTCTTTTCAAACTTACTTCTTTTACTGCTGGCAAATGAGGTGGTGGTAGGAAAAAACGAAGATCTGTTTCCTTGCTTCGGGCCAAGCCAATGACAGTCCTCACATCACAGGCTTGAGCAATTGTCCTATACTGGTAATCTATGGTAAAAGCACATCAAGTGTCCTAAAACTAGTCTATGGTGGCTGTACAAATTAACAAAATAATGTATGTGAAAACATTTTAGAAAATTATAAAAGACACACAAATTCACTTAAAACTATTTAAATACACATCTATATCTATAATACAAAGACCTCAAAAATTATATGACTAATTCATAGCTATCAGCAAATATAGCTACCTACCAAGCATATACCTAAATATATTTTAAACTTAGAATAAACATAAAATTCGCTAGATAAGAAATGGTGGCTTTCTAACTTCATCTCCTTCACCTGACAGTACCACTCTGAGTTTTATGTCTAAAAAATAAACTCAACCAAGCAACTGAAAACCACATTAAAGAGTAAGGCAGAAATAGCTTTTAGAGCAGCTTCTATTCTCAATTTTTAAAAATCCATCAACTTTCAATCTTAGCTTCAAGTCAAATGCGGATTTTGGAGTCCTTGGGTTCAAATCCATGAGCCTGCCATTGGCTGCTTGTATGTTAAGTCACATCACCTTTCTGTCATTCACTCGTAAAATGTTGGGGTTGGAGAAAATGATCTCTAATATCTCTTTTAGCTCAAAAGCCTATGATCTTATGACACTTCTTGGTACTCTTTCATCAACCTTCAGGATTGCTCAGGGTCAAAGTACTTCAGGTTGGTACCTCAATTATAGAGGCTGGCTATAACCTATCTCAGGTCTGTCTCAAAAGTGACTCTACTCACCTTAACTAGAGTATTACAGAAATAACAGTTTTGAATTCAAAGAGTTTAAAAAAAAATTCTTTATACCATGAAGAAGGTTTTAATAGTCTTCAATACACACACACTGAGTCACAAAATCTAAATCTTATTATACTGAAACGAATTAATGACCTTCCACACAAGGAAATGGCAGCATCAAGTTTTAACAAGCAAGATCAAGAGTTTTCATCATGGAAATGTTGAAAATGTTCCATTTATAATGAAAAGTGAATACTCACCTTTTCTAATATTTTTAACACTAACATTTAATTGTATGTCTCTGTGAAGAAAAAAATGCCTACACTCTTTTCCTTCTTTCATCATTAATCCCTCCTGTTGTTTTTCACAACAGCTATAAACAAATCTAGACGACCGCACTGCCATCTTTTCAAAGGTAGAGGTCTTCAAAGAAACCTCACCGTGCCAATGATGATTTGCTGCCATCTCTTTCACGGCGTGCAGTCGAACCATTCTGTCATCTGATTTACTCTTCTTCAGCAATAGCCACAAGCCGTACTCATGATCTTCTAAGTCAACTGGACTGAAGTGATCTTTGCAAAGCAAAAATAAGAAAGAGTTAAAGGATCAGAAAACATTTTTCTTCATACTTTCTTAGCAAAAAAATTAATCTATAAATATTAAAAATGAAATTCTGAGGGACTCTTTCTCAGTGCAAGAATATACATGTGCCTTTTAGTTAAAAGTAGTCCTAATGCTTGTTGTTGTCGAGTTGTTTTTTGCAGTTGTATCCAACACTTCCTGACACCATTTGGGGTTTTCTTGGCAAAGATACTGCAGTGGTTTGCAATTTCCTTTTTCAGTTCATTTTACAGATGAGGAAACTAAGGCAAACAGAATGAAGTGACTTGCCCAGGGCCACAAAGGTAGTAAGTATCTGAAGTCAGATTTGAACTCAGGAAGATAAGCCTTCCTGACTCCAGGTCTGGCACTCTATCTACTGTACCAACTAGCTGCCCAGTCCTATTGTATACCAATTTTAAAATTCTCAAAAGTAAAATGGAAAATATTTTGTGCTATCAAAAACATTAGGTTCACAAAAATCACTCACTTTAAAATCACTAATAAAAAAAAAAAAAGACTACTTCATGTCTACTAAGCATTTGCTGTAGTAAATACACTTAATTAATTCAAGCATATATTAGGTTATTACTATGTCAATGCATCATGCTAGGCAAGGAGGAAAGCTGAAGACACAATCCTTGTCTTCAAGGAGGTAGTGTAGTAAAATAATAATTTTAAGTTTGCCAAGTGCTTTGAATAACCTTATTGGACAACTGTTGATAATAGTATCCCTCTGATAAGTATTATTCCCATTTTACTAAGGAGAAAACACAAGCTGAGAAAGGATAAGTGATTTGCTCAGGAATAACAGCTATTAACAGAGGAGGAATGTCAACACATATCGTGCTTGATTTTAGTTTAGACTCTTTCTCCATTATGTCACATTCTTGGACTCAAAATCAGGAGACTTGGGTCCCAAGCCCAGCTCTGCCATTTAATAGCCATGCAACCAAGAACAAGCTGGTCAGCCTCTCGGCATTCTAGCACTCTTATCTATAAAATGACATTCATGCTACCAACCATGTAGTGTTCTTGTAAAGTTATTTTTTAAGTCTAAAAGCACTTACGAGTTGTTATTATTGCTATTACTATTGAACTTACAATCTAATAGGGAAATAGAAGACATAAACTTCAGGACACTAAGCTACCATGTCCTCATCATAAATAAAATTCAAATTATGTGGTAAAAGTATAACTGGATTATGTAAGCCACAATGAAATCAGATGAGATGAGTCACTTCTAGCAGGAGAGATCGGGGAACAATTCACAGAGGAAGTATTACCTGAATTAAACTTTGACGAATTGATAGTATCCTAAACAGGTAGAGATTTGAGGTGAGGGCACCAGGTTCAGAGAAGTGTGTGAACAAAGGTAAAGAAGACAGGATGAAATGATTTCTGAGGGCAGTGAATTTTTATCCAATTAAACTGAAGCATACAATATCTGGCAAAAAAAAATAGAAAAAATGTGTTGGAGGCAAGTGTCACTGGACTGCAGAGTATGCAGAGGGGAGTAAGGTATGAGAAGACTGGAAAGGTAGGAAAGGGCCAGATATTGAAGAGCTCTGAAATGTCAGAAGTTTTTATACAACTAGGTCATGATTAATTTGAGTTTGAAAAAGGCAAAATTACATGAGCTTTGGACCAAGAATAAAACGTTACAACGATAGAAATGAAGCCTCCTTTAGATCTACAGATTGAAGACTGCACTCAGAAACATATTTCTCTTAGCAGAGCAGTCATTCAGACAGAATTTTTTTGTTTAAGTGGGGAAAAAAAAGAAAAATTAAGTAGACAGTGAAGAAACTTTTACTGTATGTGTTGGTGGGTTAAGTTCAACTGCAGCATGTTAAAATTACCAGAGTCTGCCATTGCAGATGAGGACATGGTAATTAAGTATCCTGAAGTTTAGAAGGAAAAAATGAAAGAAAATGAATATACTGATCAACAAATTTTTAACGTGGGTGAAACATGTTTATTCTAAAAAAGAATACCGGGGTTAGCAAGGGAGCCTAGTAGATGGAGTTTAAATACTGCCTCAGACACTTGACCCTTACTAGCTGTGTGACTCAGGGCAAGGGATTGTTTGCCTAGTTAAAAAAAAAAAAGAATGCCTTCTAGAACTTTCATTATTAAGAAAGAAAAAACTCAATCTGGATTTAAAGCAATCAAGGATTGCCTAACATTTTTATTAGGAGATGATGCAGAAGGGAATTTTAAATTAAAACCAATGCTTCTTTAACAATCTCAAAGTCCTCATGCTCTACAAAGTTACAACCATAGATTACTTTGATGATCAAGTAAGAAAGCAAGAATGTCTAAAAGTATTTTTTTAAAGATGGATTTTCAAGTTTAGCTCAGCTGTTATATTACAAGGATGACAATACTGTATTTAAGGCACTATTAATTTTTAGATAATGCTTCAAGTCATCCAATCACACTTGGTTCAATGTGCAACAATGTGAATATGAAAATTCAACAAGATGTGGATAAAACTATTTGACAATCAATCTGACAATTCAAGAGAGAACGGATTATAAGAGGAAGAGACCTGAGGCAGGAAGGCCAACAAGAAAGTTATTGAAATACTTCAGACTTAAAGTAATAAGGGACTCCAAGAGCATGGTGGCAATGTCAGAGGAAAGAAAAGAAGGTATACAAGAGATATTACAAAGGTAAAAGCAACAGGACTTAGCAACTGAATAGATGTGTGGAGAGAGAATAAGTAAGTAGTTGAGGATGACACCTAGTTTGCAATCCTGGGATACTAGAAAGCTAGTAGTACTCTCAAAAGTAAGAGGAAATTAGGAAGACAGAAAGAGTTGAGAAAAGATAGTAAGTTCAGTTGTGAACATACCTACGGGACATCCAGTTAGAGATGTAAGACTGGAGGTAAAGAGAGATCTTAAGGCTAGAAAGCAGATCTGGGAATCATCAGCATAAAACCCATAAGTGAATCCGTAAGAGCTGATGAGATCACTAAGCAAAATAGTATAAAAACAGAAGACACCTAGGACAGAACCTTGGAGAGGACTTATGGTTAGTGTGCATGACATGCATAACGATCCAAAAAAGGAGGTAAGAAGAAGCAGTCAGACAAGTAGAAAAAGAACTAGGAGTGAGCACAGTGATGAAAATCTAGAGAAAAGCAATTATCCATAAGAAAAGGGTGATCAACGGCATCCAAGATTGCAAGGAAGTCAAGAAGGATGAGCATCAAGAAAAGATCATTAGATTTACAGATTATTGGTAACACTAGAGAGAATAGTTTCAGTGGGATGATGAAGTTGGAAGTCAAACTGCAGAAAGTTAAGAAGAAAGTAAGAAGAAACAAAGTGGCAACATCAATTACAGGAAATATTTTCAAGAAGTTTAGCCCTAAAAAGGAGAATAAACATGGGATGATATCTAGTGGGAATGGATAAATAAAAAGAAGGTTTTCTGAGGATGAGGGAGACATGGATGTGCTTGTAGATACTAGGAAAGCAGTCAGTACATAGGGAAAGATTGAAGCTAAGTGAGAAGACAGAAATGATAGAGAGCACAAATTGATGGGATGGATTGAGATCATTTGTACATGTAGAAGAGTTAGCTTTGGCAAGGAAAAGAATTACTATCTTCATGTGAAACAGGATGAAAGAAATAGTGGGAGAAAGCATAAAAATTATGAGTTGAGGAAGAGGGGAGAAAGAGCTCTCAGCAAATGTAAAATAGACATAAGGTTCTCAGCTAAGAAAATAGGGGAGGCAGCCACAGGTGAATAAGGATGAAAAGGTATGGAAAAGCTGAGGTGGTGATTGGGAGAATTAACTGATTAAGAAGGTATAAAAATGTCTTACAGAAGTGAAGACCCAGGTGAGATTATTTAACACCAATTTGTAGTGGATCCAGTCAACACAGTGTCATGATTTTCTCCAGATCATCTCAGCAGTATGTGAATGAGTGAAGGTAATAAATGGTGGGAGTAATCCAAGGCTAAAGTCTGTGAGGGAAGATCCACATAGGATAGAAAGGTGAAGGGGAGTGGGGTGATGGACAAGAAAGAATGAAAAGTAATAAGCATTTATATAGCACCTCCTATGTGCCAGCCATTATGTTAAGTACTTTATAAATACTGCCTCATTTGATCCTCACACTGCTACCCTGGCAGATAGGTACTGTTATTAGCCTTATTTCACAGTTAAGTAAACTAAGGCCAACAGAAATTAAGTGACTTGCCCAGGGTCACCCAGCCGTAAGTGCCTGAGGCCAAATTTGAACTCAGATCTTCCTAACTTTAGTACCAGCACTCTATACGTTTCTCCATCTAACTGCCTTCAAGGGTCTCAAGAGTACAGTGTAGAGTTGAAATGTTTTGCCAAGAGATCAAGATGAGAAAGAGAGTAGCATATAGCCAGTACAGTGGTGATGATCTGGGAAAGAATTGAGGGCTCAGAGGCTTGGGGGTCACAGTGAGGACAAAGAAAACAGTTTGGGGTTGTAAGGCAGAGAAAGATATAATAAGAACAGATTGTGATAAGAAAATTTCAACGTTAATGACATGGAAATTCAAATAAGAGGCATTAAATACCTCTACTAACGCAGTAAAAATGGGGTTGGTAAGGAAAACATGGAATCAAGAGATGTGCTTTTCTAGTGCTGGAGGAGGAGGAGGCCTGAGCTAGAGGGGGACACAGAGTTCTGGTACAGCATGGTAGACAACTACTAAAAAAGGTGATGGACACGATCAGAAACTGAGGGCTTCAAACAGAAGAGCCTGGAAGGCTGAGAGGGAAAACAAGGGAAAATGACACACAATAAGCAATGAACGTTAGAAGAAAGTCTCATAGAGGCTCTGCGTAGGGGTAAGCAGAGCACAGTACAGAGTACTGACAGGAAGGTACTGACAGGAAGCTGCTTGCTCATAGGTATACTGGGATTCTCCTCCAATATGCATATATAATCTAGGCCTGTCCAGGTATGTCTCCCTCACTTGTATATATTTATTCTTATCCAATGGAAGATATAAAGAATGGTCCTAAGTGGTCAGATGTTTTGCAAGGTTAAAAAAAAATACTTTTCACCACCACCACTTTTAAAATCCAAGAAATAGGACCATGGCCCCCAACCTAGCCAGCCCTAAATAGTACTGCTCATGCTCCAGCTTTTACTACAAAAAAGAAAAAGAATATGATCCTTTTCCTTGGAGAAAGTCAATTGTTGATATGGCTGTCTCAATAGCTAAGTTAAGAAGGGCTTTGGCAGAGACTCAGGAATGCTGCTCATGGAGCTTCTCATTTCAGTTTGGCTTATAGCTCCGAACACACTTTCCATAACAGAACACTACTAGCAATTTTCAATGACTTGTGTTAATAAATGTTTTCCTTAAGTATAGATAATTGTATATCAATGATAATGCAACCCTGGACCTGGAAACTAGATATTCCAAACTTTTGGACTTTAAAAATTAGATACAATCTTCCAAAAATGTTAACCAAGTAATTTTTCAAAATATTTCTTTCAAAAAACTAGTAAAAAGTAACAAAGTTAATATTACAGAATTAAGTATTAAGCACATACCATCAAAAGGATTCCGGAATATTTTGGCTGCTGTTGCCAATACTTTTCTTAATGCTTTGTGAAGTTCTTTCCTTGCCTGATATGTGATACCTGAATGAAATTAATTACAAATTTAATAAGGATTAAGCACTTTTGAAATTTTATGCACAATAAGACATTATTATTAATTATAATTAACACAATATTAAAGAAAAATATACAAATCATGCACCAATAAGTACCATTTAATGTAAAGGACTATAATTTTTCTATTTTATTCACTTCATTTTCTATTCAATAAATATGTATTATATGCCTGTATATACAAAGCACTATGTAACCCACAAAAAGAATAAAAGTCATTGTCCTTAAGGAGTTTATGGTCTAATTTTTTTCACATAACTGTCATTAATGCCAATTGAAATCACAGTTAGAGGGCACATGGCTACATCTTCTGTTGTGCTAAATAAATTGGAATTCTAATTTTTAGAAATCCGTGTTCTGTGAATTTGGTTATTGTAAACCAATTCCAATAGCCTAATCATCACTGGGTAAGCTGATAAAATCAAATTTCCAGTTTTACCCTGGGATCCAACCTCAAACAGATATCTTGTCTTCATTTTGCATTAGGGAGTCACCTATTTGGGGTAAAGGTAAAAGACCCAAATTTTAACTTTTAGCCATTTCCCAGGAAGATGGTCCTATAAGCAATATTTCCTTAGAATAAGCAGCTCACCCAAAATATTGTCTGAAATTCCTATTAAAACCACTAGAGAACATAGGAATAAATAGAGCTTTCTTTAAAATGATAAGTAGTATCTATTTGTGGGAGTGGGGGCAATCAGAGTTAAGTGACTTGCCCAGGGTCACAGTGTCAAGTGTGTGAGGTCTCATTTGAACTCAGGTCCTACTGACTTCAGTGCTCTTTCCACTGTATCCCTTAGCTGCCTCTAGGTATAATCTTTCTAAAAGCATTAGCAAACATCTGTAATGGGGACAAGTCAGAAGCCTTCCCAATAAGATCAGGGGTCAAGCAAGGACGCCCATTATCACCACTATTATTCAATATTATACTAGAAATATTAGTTATAGCAATAAGAGAAGAAAAGGAAATAGAAGAGGCAATGAGGAAACAAAACTATCATTTTATGCGGATGATATGATGGTATTTTTAGAGAATCAACTAAAAACTACTTGAAATAATTTTCAACTTTAGTAAAGTTGCAGGATATAAAACAAATCCACATGAACCATCAGCATTTCTATATACTACCAACAAAGCCTAGCAGCAAGAGCCAGAAAGAGAAATTCCATTTAAAATAACTTCAGACAATATAAAGTACTTGGAAGTCTACCTGTCAAGATAAACCCAGAAACTATATGAACACAATTACAAAATGTTTTTTAAACAAATAAAGTCATATCTAAACAACTGGAAAGATATTAATTGCTCATGGAGAGGCTAAGCCAATATAATAAAAATGACAATTTTACCTAATCTATTTATTCAGTGCCACACCAATCAAACTACCAAAAAAATTATTTTACAGAGCTAGAAAAAATAATAAAATTCATCTGGAAGAACAAAAGGCCAAGAATATCAAGGGAATTAATGGCAAAAAAATGTGAAGGAACGTGGCCTAGACATACCAGATCTGAAACTATGTTATAAAGTGGTAATCATCAAAACTGTTACTGGCTAAGAAATAGGGCACATCATTGGAATAGATTAGTTATACAATACATAATAGTTAATAACCATAGTACTAATGTTTGATAAACTGAAAGACCCAAGCTTCTGAGATAAGAACTCACTATCTGACAAAAACTGTTGGGAAAACTAGAAAACAGAATAGAAGAAACTAGGTATTGACCAACATCTTACAAGTAAGAAGATAAGGTTAAAATGGGTACATGATTTAGACATGAAGGGTGATACCACAAACAAATTAGGAGAGTAAAGAATAGTTTGCTTGTCAGATCTATGGAGAAGGTAGAAATTTATGACCAAATAAGAGATAGACAGCATTACAAAATTTAAAATGAATAATTTTGAATATATGAAATTAAAAAGATTATGTACAAACAAAACCAATGCAATCAAGATTAGAAGGAAAGCAGAAAGCTGAGAAACAATTTTTACAGCAAATGTCTCTCGATAAAGGTCTCCTCTCTCAAATATGTAGAGAACTAAGTCAAATTTACAGGAATACAAGTCATTACCCAATTGATAAAGGTGAAAGGATAAGAACAGGCACTTTTCAGAGAGAAATCAAAGCTAACTACAGTCATATGAAAAAATGTTCTGAATAACTATTGATTAGGGAACTGCAAATTAAAATAACTCTGAGGTACCACTTCACTCCTATCAGAGTGGCTAATATGACGGAAAAGGAAAATGACATGTTGGAGAGGATGTGGAAAAACTGGGACACTCATGCACTGTTAGTGGTATTGTGAACTGATTCATCCATTCTGGAGAGTAATTTGAAACTATGCCCAAAAGGCTATCAAACTCTGTATACCTTTTGATCCAGCAATATCACTACTAGATCTGTATCCCAAAGAGATTTTTTAAAAAGGGGAAAGGACCTGCTTGTACAAAAATAATTATAGTAGCTCTTTTTGTGGTGGCAAAGAATTGGAAACTAAGGGGCTAATCAAATGGGGAATGGCTGAACAAGGTGTAGTATATGAATATAATGGAATACTACTGTGCTATAAGAAATGATGAGCAGGTGGATTTGAGAAAATGTCTGGAAAGATTTACATGAACTGATACAAAGTGAAATAAGCAGAACTAGGAGAATACTATACACAGTTAATAGCAACAATGTTATATCTAGATAATCAACTATGAATGACAACTATTCTCAGTAATACAATGATCCAAAACAATTCTAAAGGACTCATGAAAGAAGCTATTCACATACAAAGAAAGAACTGATAGTATCTGAATAAATATTGAAGCATCCTATTTTTATTTTTTTTGTGTTTTTTCTTTTGATGTTTCTTCTTTCACAATGTGACTAATATGAAAACATGTTTTCCATGATTGCACATATATAACCTATGTTATACTATTTACTGTCTTGGGGAAGGCACAAGGGAGGAAGGGAGGGAGAAAATTAGAACTCAAAAATTTTAAATGAATTTAAAAATTTTTCTTTATATGTAATTGGAAAAAATAAAATACTATTTAAAAAAAGAAAAGGTGGCTCTTCTTTCACACATGAATTAACTCTTTAGATTATCTTTTCATTTAAAGTCCTGAAAAGGGATTTTATAAAATGCCTCAGCAAAGTGGTATATTTGATATATTGGTAAATGTTTAACAACTTTCTAAAGGGGAAGTGGAGGAGGAAGTGCACACAACACACTTTTAAGATTAATCTTAATACTGCTTACTACTTAATATTACTATGCTATAAGAAATAATGAGACTTAATTTTTAGAAAAACATGGATAGATGCACAAAATAATGAGAAGCAAAATGAGCAGAACCAAGAGAAACTGTACAAAACTTTCAATATAGGCTTTGAAAGTAAAGATTGGATAACACTGAAAATGCACAATTCGTGATATCAAATAACATATTGCTATTGCCAGCTAGTTGTGTTGTCATACAACAGTATAAGTAATCAATTCTATTTGATATTTGTAAATATCTTACCAAAATCCCTAATCATTTTTCTTGAAATCTTCTATATGTTGACATAGTAAAGTATTTTTGTGGAAAATAAATGTACCTCAAAAAAAAAAAAAACAATAATAGCAATATTGTTTTGAGAATAACTTTAATAGCAAAAAACGAAATTGTGAGGATGCCTGTCAACTGGGAAATGACTAAGTAAGTTATGGTATATGTTCATGATAGAATACTACTCTGCTTCAAGAAATGATGAACTTGATGACTTTAGAAAAAACATGGAAAGGCTTGCACAAAATAATGAAGAGCAAAATGAGCAGAAGCAAGAAAATAGTGTCTTATGCAATAACAGAATACTGTTTTAAGAATAACTTTGAGTAACCAGGTCATTCTGACTATTAAAATACCCAAATTAACTACAAAGGTCCTACAAAGGAAGATGCTATCTGCATCCAGAGAAAGAACTTATATATGCATATATACATACACACATGTATACTTGTATGTGTGTAGTGTATATCTACATATACACATATGTGTGTGTATATATATCTAATACTAGCCATGGAGAGGATGAAAAGAGAAAGGAAGAAAAGAAATGTCTATGATAATTATATATTTAAAAGGAATAGCAAATTGCACATAATAGATTTGCAATTTTACATGCAATCATCTTTTTATGTTATGGAAATGCTTGCTACATTTCATAAATTTTAAAAAAACTTTCAAAGATTAATCTGCAATATTACATTTTCTCCATCACTTCCTTAAGTCTAGATAACCAACAAAACAAAAAACCAAGCCCTAATCTCTGGCACTTCCAAGGTGCTAAGGTTCACCATGAAAATTTAACCATCAGTTCTCTCCAGGTTACTTGAAGTGATTGCAGTACACCAGTGGATGTAGTGAATAAAACGTCTGTCTCAGTCAGGAAGAGCTGGGACCCTCAGAGACATCATGGCTCTTTGATCTTGGGCAACTCTCTAAAACTATAACCTGCACAAGTAAGGGCAGCTTTCCACTAAGGATTCCCTACACCAAAAAAAAAAAAATCAATCCTAGGAGGTATGGACAAAATAAAAATAAAACTATACTATATCAACAAAGAGTTAATTCACATTTTATTGTCTTTCCAATATCTAGCAAATAATTTCTATGAACAACTATAGCTGTGGTAGTTAATATATTTTTAAAAGTACCTACTAGGTAAAGGAATTAAGAATTTAGATGACTAAGTCCAAAAAGGTAGAAACTCTAAAATTTTCTTAACATTTGCTTTGGAACACATTTTGACCTTTCATTTAAATCTGGTGGACTCAAAAGCATCTGCAAATGGTGTTCAGCTTCCCTATCCTAAGCTGGCCCTATGAGCAAAACTCTCTTCCTCCAGGATGACAAGAAACAATTATTTCTCAGTCTGAAGCACCATCCTAACTTAAGCTGCTTTTCCTGGCCAAAATTAATATATGTAGAGTTTTCACCTTTTCCAGATTAGAGGTGGATAAGAAATTTTTCTTGGTTCTAAACTGTACAAAACTTTCAATATAGGTTTTGAAAGTAAAGGCTGGATAACAACAAAAATTCATCCTGGGGGATTTACTAATAACATCATTCTTCAAATAGTCTAAATTTAACTCAGTAGCTACCTTACATTTCCCAGAAAGGTTATTATAATATTGACTTAAAAGTATTTTAACCATATACTTTTTCCATAAACTTACCTTGATGTTCTCTTTTATCTAAAGAAACAGCATCTAAATATATATATGACTTCAATTTTTCTTTTTCGACTACTTGGGTATCTAGCGTCACAGACTTCTTCAAGGCCAGAACTTCATATGTGATAAATAAAGAACTTCTTTAAAAAATAACAAAAAAAAAATCTACTGTAAACTTGGTATCTAACCATAAAAAAGCTACATTTTTTGAGATGGCATTTAAATCAATTTTTAACATTGTTTGCTATGCATCCAAGAATTAAGTGTACACCCACTGTTTAAAGTTCAACTAGAATAAGCTTGGAATGTAAATCCCATCTTCTATTGCTTCAGTCTTGGTCCTAAATTTCTATATCTATCTTAAAGATCAGGCAGACAGGTATATCAATTGGCTTCATGGAATCAGCAATCAAAAGTTAGAAGGGACCTCAGTGGCCATTCAGTCTAAGCACTAGTTAAGGAGTTTAGGTAACTTGCCCCAGAAGATATATGTAATATCAGAGGTAAGGTGTGAAGACACATTCAGACTCCAGACCCCAAGTTCTTTCCAATGAACTATGCTGACATCCTATTCTCCAGACCAAGACAGTCAGTAGAGATTCCATAAAAGAACTTTATGTTCTGTTGGGGTCCCTGCCTGAGCTAAATAGGTTGCCTTCTTATCTGTATTTCTTTTCAAGGAAAACAAGATATTTTTATTTTTGCTACACTCCTAAATATAACACCTTTTCATATAGAGATATTATGCTACAGAATATGTAAAAGTCCTGTCCTTTGCCTCAGAATAAGGCAAGGAAAAACAAATAGCAAGCCAACTTTTCGCCTTATATTTTCATGCCATATTCCTAACTATAAGAAAAGAAAGCATTTTAGCCAGATATAAAATTCTTCTCTTCATTACTTTCAGTTTGTGAGAAAGATATGGTTACATTAGTTTAAAAAATAATGTTAAAAATGCTAAATGGAGCATGTAACTAAAATTTTAATATATTAAAGCTCATTATTCCTGTGAATTACTTCTACAGAAAACAATCATTTAAAATACAAATACAAGCAAAATCAATGTGTAGTTGTTAATTCTTACCCTAGAATAAGTGGTCCAGTAAATTTTATAATATTCCCTTTAAAAAGAAGACAAATAAGATAATTAACACTTACAAAAATTTTACTGAACATCAGCAGAAGTATGACTTTCTGGATCTAAATGGGTAAGGATTTATGTCATTTTCCCCTAGTAGGATAAACTGACATCATCAGTGCATAGCTTCCTAATCTTTAACCCACAGTCTAATTTGTAGCTCTACAGAGTAGATACAAATGTCAATATATCCACAGATTCTATTCTTACCCAAACAGCAATTCCTCATCTTCTCTTTACATGCCACTAAATATCCTTGGATTCACATACTCAAACGAGAATTACAAAATCTTAAATTAGAAGGAACTTTACAAGTCATTTATTCTAATCTCCTACCCAACACAAGGAATCTCTTCAATAAGATCCCCAACAAAGTAGGAAGGCCCATGGCTCAGCAAATACCCCAGGCATGACATATAAGCTGGTGGAAGACAATTGGAGGTAGGTGGGAAAAACCTGGGACCCTCCTCCCTTCTCTCCAATCCCAACACCACGAAACCCTTTATGTGCGAGGGCTGCATTAGAAGAGCTGTTTTCCTAGCATCCAAACCTGAATACAAAAGAATTTTTCCCATAAATATAATATTAGAAATGGAGGTCAGGATATATACTATTATTCAGATACATTAAAGTTAAATGAACTTTTGTGAGAATTCTAATCATTTTGCACAGTTTATTTCTATGTGGAATTGTATTACAAATTCTAAAGCACTGGCTTACAAATCAAACATTCAGAAGTTGAGGACTGGCTATAACCACATAACTACAGTTTTGTGACTGTACTCACGAATATCTTTCCAGTACACATCCCTTTTTGGAGGGTTTGTAGAGGTGCCTATCCTTCTGCAACAAATTATACAACAAGTTGCCAGGGACATTCTGTGCAAGAAGAATAAATGATACAGGTTATTTAATGTATACTTTGTTACCATTTCTCCTACTAAAGCCCCATACTATCATGATAATAGACAAACCCTTTTTGAATCAATGGAGTTTGATTTTTGGACTAAGAAAAAAAAACATACACCTTAATAAAACAATCTTGTTTTTTGCCAAGTATTTATTCTTATGGGGGAAAAAATTCCTTTTTTAATTAAGAAAGACTTCATAGAATAATAGCTTATTTTCTAACACTTGGATTTCTTCAAATTGTGTTTACTCGTGAGATACCAAGCAAAGACAGGAGGCAGAGTTCAGAGCAGAAAGTAGTTACAACTGATTCCCCCAAAAACTCTCTAAACAGATGCAGAAAATGAATCAGACCAAAACTTGATGAATAAATCCAAGAAAAAGTCACAGTGAGTTATTTTTCCAAGTTATCATATACATATAAAGACAGATGGAAGGTTGGCAGACCTGCAGGCCAAGTCTTACCAGGAGCATACTTGCATGGAGCACTCTAGCACAAGGGAGAAGCTAAGCTCCAGGGAAAGAACAGGTCCCAGAACCATGAGGACACCCAGAAAGAAATAGGTGTCATTTGGCAGCTTTGATATCTATTAATCCATTACCTAGAGGCATAATTTGGGGCTAAGGTGCAGCCATAGACCCTAGGTAGTAGGAAAAGAGTTAGCAAGTTCAAGCAGCAGCCGTGTGGCTTAGACAAGAAGGGCAGAGCAGAGTCTTAGTTCTAGCTTCTAACCCAACCTACATGGTCAAGGTAGAGAAATAACCAGGTCAGGAACGGGGTGCCTACAGTTCTTTAACTGTCTGAACCAGCAGAGGTTCCAAGCTGGCTGAGCATGGCTGACTCCAACAGCAGCCTATCATTATTCAGACCCAAAGAGAATGGTAAGTGAAAAAGCAATTATATGGCACCTACCATATACCAGACACTGTGGTAAGCACTTTACAAATATATTATGTGATCCTCATAATGGGGGGGGTGGAGAGGAGGGTTGCTATTATTATCCCCATTTTACAGATGAAGAAATTAAGGCAGATAGAGGTCAAGTGATTCGAAGCAAATGTTAGAGGCCACTTCCTGATTCTAGGCCTAGCACTCTATTTACTGCACCTTCTGGCAACCGACCCAAACCCAGGTTAGGAACTTGTAGAGCTGGAGGGGTGGGCAGGGGGTGGGGGCAGTGTTTGCAGTAAACAGACTTCACCCTGGATCTAACTACTCAAGGAGCACTGAAAGTTGAGGTCCCCAATCTGAGCTCTAAGGGAGATGGGCCCAGCAGCAGTGAGGGCCCAATTAAGGTTATGTGCCACATAGGTGAAGAGGATCCATTAGAACAATTACATAATGTTCTCGATCTTCATTCAGCAGAAGTAAAAGCACTTGTTGGCAGAGCACCACTGACAATATAAGGAGACCAGGAACCCAAGAAAAGAGGATAGTGCAGAGCTGAACTGGTTCAACATGGGTTTAATAAGGGGAAAAGAGGAGAGAGTGGCTAGTACAGATGACCTAGAGAACTAAGGGTTGAGGAACTGGAGGTCAAGGTGTGGATGAAAAATAGGGTTTACAAAAGGAAGGCCAAGGAAGAGGTAGAAAGTCAAAAGATTATGGTCAGAAAAGGTGATTTCAGGATTCTTGAACATGCAGGTGGTACATTTGCAGATAATGGAAAGACCAATGGTATCTTTGTGTGTAGATGAGGTAGGATGGAGGAGTAGTTCAAGGGAAGTTAATAGTATGAGCAACTGAGTGCTTAGGGTGTTTGAGGGAGAGTCAGTACATGTATTGAAATCCCCCAGCATGAGGGTAGGAGTTAGGGAGGAGAAAAATTGTAAGCCAGGTACTGAACTTGCTGAAGAAGGAAGGAGAGTGATCTGAGTAACTGGAATAAAAAACTGATCAGCTTACTATTTGAGTTTAATTATATATAACAAAGGAAAAAAGTGAAACACTACTTTGAATTGATTTTTTAAAATTATCTTTTAAACAGAAAATTAATCTCTCTTCTAGTTCTGGAAAAACTTACCTTAGTCTTTTTTCAACTTAAAGTGCTTCAATACCAGAAAAAAAAACTATATTCTCAAAAATAAAACAAACTCAAAATTAATAGAGCAAATTGATAAAATGGTCTAATTTTATAAAATTAGAAGTTCACGATATACATATGTTCAACAAACTGTGCACTCAGCACTTGACCCAATGCTTCAAGGTACTGTTTAGAGCTACAAGAGATCCAAAACTCAGTAGTTCCAGCTCCATCCACAATAAGATTGCTCACAAGATAATTTTTATACCTTTCTTATGACATTTTGTTATATAATACTGTGGGAGTTGAGAGGTGGAAGTGATTTTCCCACCTGGGAAGATCAGGAAATGCTTCATAAAGTAGATGGCAATGATTTGACTCTTCAAGTATGGGTATGATTTGAACAGATGAAGAGGAAGAGGAAGATATTCCAGGGCCTTTAATATAATTAAAGGGAGAGTAATGGAATAGACAAGAGGCATGTTCAAGAAACAGAGAGACTAGGCCAGTTTGACTGGTGCACCAAACACAGAAAGAATAAAAGATAAAAATTAGAAAAGCAGCTGGATTTGAAAAATGGAAAACATTAAATGATAGACTGAACTGGACTTTTATTCAGTATGTAATGGGTAGTCATTTAAGTTTTTTGATCAACTGAGCAGAGTATATGATTCCAGTTATATTTATAGGATTATTTCCCTGGCAGGAGTTTGCAGGACAGATTGCAAGAGAAAGCACAGGCACTTAATAAATATTTGATTGATTGACTGAGAGCCTGGAGACACAAATCACTTAGAAGGCTACCACAATAATTTAGGAAAAAGAAGAGAGGGAATAGAGAAGTGAACAATCAATAATATTTGGCAATATACTGGACTAAGTAACGGAACAGAAAAAGGAAACAAAGAAGTCTGAACTCTGAAGTTGACGGGGAAGATGGTAGGACCAATAATAAAAATAATGAAACCAGAAGATAGAGCGATTTTGTGAGAAAAAACACTCAAACACCACAATTACAAATGAAGCAGAAAACATCATAACCATAGGTCACCTACTTCTTGCTACATGACTGGTAAAATTACTTTTCTTCCTGTTTCACAAATACTAGAAAATAAGAATATAACTTTACAAATCATTATATGTATATACTACATATGTATGTGTTCATCTTTAATGATTATCTCTAAATTTCACATATCCTACCAAATAAACTTACCCTGAAAGCTTCCCTAGTGTGGCTCCACTGTTGACTACAATTCTGTAACAGTCTGTGGTTAAAGAATAGAAGGCTATAGACATTAGACTCTCTTTGATACCAGTAAAGTCCTGAAAGGCATGCATTACATTAACTGCACTGTTGTTTTCATTCCCAGTCCTCCACAACACGTAGTACAGTACTCTACCCTTAGTTATAATCAATAAATGCTGTCCAATGACCCTAAAGACTAATGGCAAATAAAATCACACTTCATGGGAAATAGATGAATGCTGAAAGCTGTTTCTTAGGGTTTTTTTTTAAATAGTCAATAACTTATCTAGGTCAACAAATGATTTTTCAACCCTTAGAAGTTTTGGATCATTTCAGTTTTTAACTTTCTTTTCTGACTCAGCTTTCTTTTCTGACTTATTAGGCTCAGTGCAGAACCTGCTTTTATTTTTTCTCCACACTCCTTCATTGGAAGACTGAATCAGCTCCCATGGGCTCCATTACCATCTCTATGCAGGTGCCATTCAAAACTACTACACTGGACATTTCAAACTGAATGCCCATACATATCTCAAATTCAACATACCCAAAACAGAATTCATTCTTTCTCTCTTTCTCTCTCAACCCACCTCTCTTACAAACTGCCCTATTATTGTTAAGGGTACAACCAGTCGTCTAGTCACCTAGGTTCAAGACTGCAGTGTCATCTTCAACTCCTCATTTTCAATTATCCCATCTCTCCAGTCAGTAGCCAAAACTTATCACTTCTATCTCTGCATGGCTCCTATACATCCTTTCTTCTCTCCCTTCACACATCCCCACTCCCCACCCCCACCCCTCAATTCAAGGTCCCTACCACCTCTTACCTAATTTGTTATTCTTACTTCAAATCTTTCCCTAATTCAATCTCTCCTCCACACAGCCACCAAAATAATTTTCTAAAGGACAGATATGACAATGTCACCTCACATTCCTTTACTCAGTAAGTTCCAGTGGTTCCCTATTATCTCAAGGATCAAATACCAATTACTCTGGCATTCATATCTCTTCACAACCTTCTGCCCTTCCAATCTTTCTATGTGTTACTCCTCTGCTTGCACTCTTATCCAGACATACTGGCCTCCCTGCTGTTCTGCACACAAGGTGTTCCATCTTTCATCTTCATTTCCCTTCTCTGTGGCTTCGAATAAAAAGGTGAGTTGTCCTCTGTACCTTGTATGAACTCCCTCCTTACCTCAACTCAAATGTTACCTTAACCATGAAGCCTTTTCCTGATCCTTCCAGCTGATAGAAACTTCCTTCCCAAATATATACACATAATATATACAAATATATATGTACATGCTTACATATGGACATGTCTCCTCCATTAAAACATACATTCTTTGAGGGCTGAACTGTTTCAAATTTGTTCTGTGCATCCCCAACATTTAGCACAGTGCCTGGCACACGGTAGGGACTTACAGTTTAGTGAATGACTGACAGGTTAAGTGACTTGCCTTGGGTCACCACAGCTTAAATATTTGCATTAGAGATAACTCATGACTGGGGAAAAAAACAGAGACTGAGAAAGAGACAGAGAAGGAGGGAGATAGAAAAAGACAGGGAAGAAAAGAAAGAGAGGAGAGACAGACAAGCGAGAGAGAGAAGGGAGAGACAGAGACAGAGGAACGTAGGCAGAGAAGGAAGGGGAGACGGAAAGAGACATGGAGAATATAGAGAAAGAGACAGAGAGAGACAGGAGGAAGAGACAGGTAAGAGAGGAAAAAAAACAGAGATAGGCAGGACGGGAGTGGAAGAGGAGAGACAGACAAGACAGATTCATAAATAGAGACGGGGGAGAGACAGACAAAAGACAGAGACCCTAGGAAGGGGAAGAGAAAGGAGAGAGAGATAGAGACAGGAGAGATGAAAGACAGAGGAAACAGAGAAGGGGGAGAGACAGACAAGCGATAGGAAAAGAGAGATAAGACAGAGAGAGGGAGAGTTGCTATAAAGTGTGAGGGAGGAAATCAAATTGCACGGCAATAAGAAGTGAGAGGGAGGCGAGAACACTGGTGCAGCCAGGGCAGACAGCTGTCTCCCAGAGGCCTGGCTGTAAGAGGGAGCAGTACAGACGGAAGACGCAGAGAGGAAGGCCCCCACCACCCACCTCCAAAGGAAGCAGAGGGAAGCAGGGAGAGGCGCACGCGCACTCAGGGCCCAGCTGAGCACGCCACGCCCCCCAGCCTAAGCAGTCAGTCGGTTAAGGGCCAGGCAGGGCAGTGCGGGGCAAGGCCAGGGTCAGCCTCAGAGAAGCAGCAGGGTGGCCCACGCAGCTTCAAACGGGCGTGCTCCCGTGGCCCCGCTCCATCCCACCCCAACGTAACCCGCTCCGAGCCTCCCCCGCCCCCGGAGGAGTCACAGCTGACGCCTTCCTCGTCCCTCCCCCGCTTCCTACCCACCTACCTGGCGGCAGCTGACGGATCGTTCCCGCCCACAGCCGAACTGGATCCGGTGGGGGCGGGGGGAGGGAAAGAAGGAGGATAAGGGAAAAGACCCACCCCGATCTGCTCCCGGGGCCCCGGG
>CM053770.1:439131832-439146498 GCA_028658325.1 Potorous gilbertii
CCGCTCCGAGCCTCCCCCGCCCCCGGAGGAGTCACAGCTGACGCCTTCCTCGTCCCTCCCCCGCTTCCTACCCACCTACCTGGCGGCAGCTGACGGATCGTTCCCGCCCACAGCCGAACTGGATCCGGTGGGGGCGGGGGGAGGGAAAGAAGGAGGATAAGGGAAAAGACCCACCCCGATCTGCTCCCGGGGCCCCGGGGCCCAGGCGCCCTCCGCCGCTGGTGCGGGCACGTGACCCCGCCCTCCGTTCCTCCCACGGGTATAGCCCCGCCCCCTCTGCGTAACCTCACTGACCCGACGCAGAAGCCTACAGCGCAGGCGCACTCCGCTGATAATTCCGGTGAGCTGCAGCTGGTACCTGGCTGGTCGGAGGTGCGTCGCTGTTGTTAGGGTTTGGTAGGTGGTGTAGCTTCCGGACCCGAAGGTGAGAGGAGTACGCCTGGAGTGGCCGAGGGATAGCTAGGCCAAGGAGTACCCATCCCTTCCCCTCCCTGCCGTGCTACCTTCCTCAGGGACTGCGGAGCGAAGGCACGGCCTTGTCCCCCCACCCCCACCCCCGGAGGATCTTGAGTCCTCGGCGTGTTGGATGCCCAGAGCTGGACCCGGGAATGGGAATAATAATAGTCGTTTACTAAGCCGAATTTTACTTAGCTCTTTAAGGTTTGTCAAGCCCTTTACGTAATAACGCTTTTCATTTGTTGTCTCACTTAAAATCACCTTCTCGGGATGCGGTGAACCCTTCCCCCATCCCCTTTTATTGTGACTTAGATTGATGGCATCTCGCCCTGAACTATCTATCTATTATCGGTCCCAAGCTCAGACCCTAAAATACATCCAGGTCCTCATCCCCAGGTGTCTGTAAGGCGTCCAAGTGCCAACAAATGCTGGGTTGGATATGGTCCTGGATTATTTTTTTTTTTAAAAACTAGAATACCTAACTATCCCCAATAGTTAATTTTTTTTTCTATTCACTATGTCCTAGCCTTTACTAGAATGAGTATTTAGAATTTTATTGTATTCCATATATTTAATGTGTGCAATTTGTGAACAAAATTATACTTGATGATAGGTTAAATTTTAAGGGAAAGTCGATGACAATTTAGCTATATTTTCTTTGTAAATATGCTTTATCGTCTTTGAATCAGAAGTGTTGAAAATGACTTTTTTGTGGGTTTAAGTAGTAATACCATCATTTTCATTATCCCTGTGTTTCCTGTGTGTTTTCTAATATCAAGATCTTTTGGTGAAATGTTAAAATTGATTATTGATTGATTTTTTTTTTTTAATTTTAGTTCACTTCGTCCCTTTTGTTGCCATCATTGACAGCATTTGACACTTGTAATTTGGAGAAAATGGTGAATGTCTTGAAAGGCGTGCTTATAGAATGGTTAGTACTTTTTCACTTATGAGTATTGATTTTCTCACTTACTTTTTTTGTTCCTAAGCAGCCCATTAGTTTCCTCATTTATAAAATTAGATGATCCGACTCAGTGATAATCTAAGGCCACTTCCTGCTCCTTGAGATTCTACGATTCTAAGTCCCAGTGAAGCTTTTCCTGATTATTCCAGGCCTTTTTGGTTTTCCATTTCCTTTGAACCACTATTGAACTAGACGTTCTACCCTCTGGTTTGGTACTTAGAATCATACATTTTTAGAGGATGTAGGAATACCAGTTGACACTTTTCCTTCTCCCCTGCTAAACTTTTTGACTCCTTGAGGAACTGTGCTTTATAGTTCTCTCCACTTAACAGCAACCACCAAGTTCAAGGCACCATGGGGACACTGGTATACATTAAGTAGGTCTAAGCAAAATAGAGTAGCCTCATGATTTACTGATGTTAGTACATAGAGAAATGAAAGATACAATTGTATGTCTTTTTTTAACTTGGGCTATTTATACCTCTTTTTAGAGTGTCTTGCAAGTTTATGTTGATGCTTGAGTAATTGGCCTGATTATATATTCAGTAAGTCATAATTCACATTATATGTGGGGATGTTCTCTAATCAACTTGATGCATTTTACAGGATGTTGAGAGTCTTGAATTTGGATTGTGCCCTTTTCTGAAGAACATAGACACTTCCCTGTATATTCTTTAGGCCTCTTTTTAAAGACTAGTGATTGTTTCATGGATTGAGGATAAATACAGGCTTTGTCTTTTAAACAGCCGGAGATTAATTGTTTGGCACTAGATTGTTTCTAGTGATGTCACCATCCTAGAACACTACCACTATAGCTATTCATTCTCTTCTCTATAAATGGGAGTAGTAGTTGTTTCAGTTTTCTTACTCTTACTTCCTGTTTAGGATTTTCTTGGCAAAGATACTGGAGTGGTTTGTCATTTTCCTCCTCTAGCTCATTTTACAGATAAGGAAACTGAATTAAGTGATTTGCTCATGGTCACACAGCTACTAAGTGTCTGAGGCAGAATTTGAACTCAAGAAGATGAGTCTTCCCAACTTCAGGCCCAGCACTGTATCCACTGTGGCATCTAGTTATCCCTAAATGGCAGTAGATGTTTTAAATGCTAATGAATATGCTAGCCTACCTTCTGGAAGATATGATAAAAGTTCTAAACAAAAGCTCATCATACCTTAAAATTCATCAAATGAACTTAGAGTTTTAAGTTTTAAAAAGTTCTCTTCTTACAACAGCCTGTTAGGGCAAATATTTCAGCTACTACCCCATTTTACAAAAGAGGAAATTAACTTGCCCAAGGTTACACAGCCAGTAAATATTAGAAGTAGGATTTGAACCCACATCTTCTTGATTTGTGGTCTTTCAGTTGTACTGTTTGCCCTTGAATGGAAGCTTTTAAAAAAAAAAAGATACAAGTGGCACAGACATAACATATTGATGCAGATATCTTGATTATGCAAATACTTTACTCAACTTATTTCTCAGAAACAAAGAACACTATTCAATTCAAAGTATTCAAGTAACTTTCTGAGGTGAGAAATAGAAAATGCTGGACAGTTAAAGGATCCCAGTATTTTCTTAAAGGTTGAGAGATCAGCAATACATTGAGAAAATTATGAGAAGAGCTTCTCTGTGCCTAGACACACTTTCTGGTTTTAGCTTTTTTGGTGTAGTTGGTCTAGATGATCATCTCGGAAAAAAGGCTTATCCTTCCTCCGTACACATCCTCATCAGCACCCACTGCAGTCTAGTTCCCATCATTCAACAAACACTTTAATCCTCACCACTCTACTGAAACTATTCTCCCCAAAACCATCAGTAAGTTCCCAGTTGATAAATCCAATAGTTGTTTCTTAATCCTCATCCTTGACCTTTCTACAGCATTTGACAATGTTCATCACCCCCATCCTTCTCAATATTATTACCCCTCTTGACTCCTTTGATACTTTTTGTCCTGTTTTTTCTCCTACCTTTTTGGATTTTCCTTTTGTCTCTTTCCCTGGATGTTGTTCCCACCTGGCAGTATGAATTTCTCCTAATATTATGTCATTTCTCCTCTTCTAACCTTGCATTCTATTCCTGTTGGACTTATTTCTGTGGCTTCAGTTATTATCCCAGATGACTTTCAGTTGTCGCCAGCTCCAACCCTGCATTTCAGACTGCTCTCTGGACGTATCCACTGGTATACTGTGCTCAACTCAACAGCATGCCTCAACTGACCTCATTTTCATCCTCCTTCCTTTTCTAAGTTTCTCTGTTGATCCTCCTATCAGTCATTTAAGCCTTTAACTTCTGAGTCATCTTTGTTTTCATTCTGTCATCCCCCCTTATCCAGTCGGTTGCCAAGTCCTGTTAATTCTATGTGTGCAACATTTCACATCCATCCCTTTTTCTTTTCTACCAACTCCTATTCTCACCTGGAATATTGTAGCTCCTTCTAACTGGTCTTCCTGTCTCCAGTTTCTCCCCTCCAATCCATCCTTCATACTACTGGGAAATCAATCTTCCTAATGCATAGATCAGATCTTGGCACTCCTTTGCTCAAAAAATCTCCACTGGTTACGTATTACCTATGGAACAAAATACAAATACCTTTACTTGGCATATCCATAACTAGATTTTATCCTGGCTTTCTAGTCTTTTTTTTGCACACTATATCTCTTCACAAATTTTATATTCTGCCCATATTAGAGTCCTTGTTTCTTGGGCTTTGCCTACTCTTTTCAACTTTTGTTGAATACTCACTTTTGAAACCTGGAATGAACTTTACCTCCACAGATTAAAATCCTTTCCAAAACAAAGATCAGGTGCCACCTCCAGGCTGTATTCCTTGGTTTTTTCTTCCCTAATGCATTGATAATTCCTTCACCACAAATTTCTCATACTCTTTTAACTATCATATGTGTTTGTGTGTGTGTACATATCCTATATACTTCTAAATATTTCTGTTCTGATGTAGTGTAGCATTGTGTATGTCTTCTCCATGTACACGTTTGAGAACAGGCAGTGTTATTTTTTTCCATTTGTGTATTGCCCAGTATTATTGCAGTGCCACACTGGATACATGATAAATGTTTATTGAGTTGAATTTGCTCTGATGAGAAAATGTATAGATAAGAGCCCACATGCCCAATTAATTCCAAGCACTAATGTACTTACTATTGAGGCTAAAAAACAATATCTGTGAAAATACATTTTAATAGTTAAAAAAATACAATGTATATGTGTGTGTGTGTGTATGTGTGTGTGTGTGTATGTATACACACACACACACACCCCAACATGTTATACCAGTTTGCATTTTGATATTTTTTGTATTCTCAGTTTGTCCTCAACCCTATGCTTAGTCTTTTTATCATAGATTTAGAACTACACTTTACCAATCCCTTAAGATGCTGACATAGTATCTCATACTATGTTGCAAAGTTCATCTGAGGCTTTGTAAATTCTAAGTGCCTAAAAAAAAATTTCGAAAAACATTTTGAGAACTGAAAAATTATAAGAGTGGAAGAATGTGTACCAAGGTTAACAACCCCAGGAGAATAAAACTGAGGCTTTTCAACATCATTTAGGAGATAGGAATTGATAGGAAGAGAGAAATAAAAGAACAACTAAACATAGAATTTTCTTTTTTAACTGTCCCTAGTTGAGAATCTCATTTGGATTCTTTCTGTTTCCTACCATCTCCCCATCACCCATCTTGTGCCCCCTTTTTTTCTTTATATCCCTTTTAAGGCAAACGCAGGAAGAGTTTTTGACTCAGATTTTTCTCTAATTGGGTGAGGGCAAATAAATGGAATACTATTAGATAAACTTGAAACATGTCCTCACTACTTATGTTCCTCCCCACAAAACTGTCTAGCAACTATGATGTTAAACCTGTTTCCTTGACTTCAGCATTATTTCCACTTGGAGTATTAGAAATACACGTCTCAATCAATATTCAAGTCCCCTTTTGTTGACTGTGCTTCATAAATTATATAGCTTAACTCACCTAGTTTTGTTTTTTATGAATTGTATTTTGTGCTCAGTACTAGCACCTTTTGTTCAGACTTACTTGTTTGCAGCAATGGATTTTCATTCTACATTTCCTCTTGCCAGAATTTGCAATTTCAGGAACTGAAAAATGAAATCTTCTAAGCAGCGCAGTGTTTCAAATAAGAACAATAGCTGGTTATATTTTTTATAGTTCCCACCACTTGTGACCTTGACAATTTTAGGTTAATACAATTAGAAGTATCATTTGCTTTAAACAAAATGTTTAGTGAATAGTACTATCTAGTTAAATAGTAAAATAAATTATCTAGTGAGCTTCTCCTGTGCTGAGAGATGTTGTAGAAAGAATACTTAAAAGGGGTTGAACTTTAAGGTTGCTCTTCCAGTGCTCAGTTTCTGTGTCTTCCAAATAATATTGGAACTACATACAAACATGGTAGCCCTAGCAATGCTGGAATAAAGAAAATGGAAGTTCAGATTTATCATTCTGCTGCTTACTATGCTTAACCTATGTGACCTTGGATCTATCACTTAATCTCTCTTAGCTTTGTCTCCTCCTTAGTAAAATGCAGAGATTAGACTTAATGATATCAAATGTCCCTTTCAACTAAAAATCTATAATCCTAAATGTGTTTGTTTCAGAATGTACAATTCCAAGTAGATCATCAAAGTCATATAGTACAAGTAGAATGTGAGCTTTTGAAGGACTTTGTTTTTGTATCCTCAACATCTAGCATAGTGTCTGGAACTTAGGCACCTAAGAACCTAATAAATGCTTGCTGAATGAATAAATTCCAGTTATTCATATTTACAGATCTGAGATTTAAACACTGACTGGGCTGGAATCTTAGCTCTATATTTTTTTTAAAAAAATTGAGGACTTTCCTGAGTAAATTGTGTGAAGGGGGAATGTATTAAGTATTTGAGAGGTACTTGGAAAATTTAGCTTTCTTAAAGGTTATATACTTAGGTACTAGTTTATATTGTTCATATCTTTAAAAGTAAGTTTTCTTAAGAACCTTTTATAGAGAAACCTTTATCCTAGCTTGAATTACTAGATATACTTGGAAATAGTTGTATTTCTTTAATTAGAAATGGATTCGGTAATTTAGTCTCAATTTCCTTCATGAAGATTTTATCCAAATTAGTGAGACTTTATTATGTTTACCTCTTGTGACCATCATACCACTTTTTTATCTTCCATATAACTTTTAATATTCTACTTATAAATCTCACTATTTCTCAGTGAACTGAGAGAGTAGCAACATAATATCATTAGGTGGATTATTTAAGAGCTAAAAAAGGCTACTTATTTAATACTTGTCATTATTCTACTGATTTTGCATGATTAGGGCTTTGGTCAAAAAATTGTCATTTTCTTGAAACCTTAACCAACAATAAGGAAATATTCTGGTTCAATCATTTGGGGAAGGTTTCTAGAATTAAATTTCTACCACTTAAAAAGGTTGATGACTCTCTTTTCCTTCATACTATATATAGGAAATTTTTAAATCTTTTTTGATGATTATAGCTTATAATATACCAAGTTTCAATCTTCATGGATTATGAGTGAAGATTAAAAGTTATGAAGCTCTTAGGGTACAGAATTAATTGTTCCTTAATGGTTTCTAAAATGTGCCATTTAAGTTACTGACTAGCAATTTTTAAAAATTGTTTTATCAAGAAAAGTGAATATTATTTTTACCCCAGTAACTTCACAGCTTCTAATCTCTACTACTGGTTAGTAACCTGTGCATTTTTAAAACCTTGCCATGTTTACCTGCAAAAAGTTGTAGAGTTAATTTTACTGAAAATATTGTAAAATTTTGAGGGGAGAATAAAAAGTATCATTGCTTGCTCTAAAACTTCCATATGTTAGAGCTCTTATAATCTATTCTGTATAAAGTGGCAATGGTGTCTTTTGGCAACGTGTTTGTCTCCACAGTGACCCTGCTATGAAGCAGTTTCTGCTGTACTTGGATGAGTCAAATGCCCTAGGGAAGAAATTCATCATACAAGACATAGATGACACCCATGTCTTTGTACTGGCAGAGCTGGTTAACTTCCTCCAGGAGCGAGTGGGAGAGCTAATGGACCAGAACTCTTTTCCTATTACACAGAAATAAAAAGACCAGAAAATGGGATTTGACCTATCTCAGAAACTCTGAAATTGTAAACAAACAAAAGAACAAGATTTTTCCAAGTAGCATTTTATGAGACTGATTACATCAGTAATTAAGCATTTATTTAGCAGTGGTTCTTGCACAAATTCATATCCTTGGATGAAATGTTCCTGAGTTGTTTGGTTTCTGTTCAATCCATAGACAACATAAATAAAAGCTTTACTAGAGTTCCTTATGATTTGAATTTTGTTTGTGTATTACAATAGAAATTTAAATATATTCCTGTTTATACAGAATTTTAAGAATATAGAGGAGAGTCTAGCATAATATGCTTTTGAATTATTCATCTGACCTAAATGTTTATTTTACCTCCTTTTGTTATAAAGCATTTCAGGAATTTACTGTGTTAGCTAAATCTGGTAGTGAGGTGGGAGACTTCACTAATGCTGTCTTCTGATTTCTGTAACTGTATTTTAAAAAAAAAAAATTTTGGCCCATGTGAGAGCCATCAAATAAAAAAGATTGGTAGGAGACCATGGAGAAGGGAGATACATGTTGAAGTTTACTTCTCCGTCACTGGTTAACAAGTCTTATGGTAGCTAGAGGCAACCAAATAAGGAAGGTCTATGCTGATTTGTGACACCTGCCAGGTATGTATTCTCGTGTCTATATGGTTGGTCTAAGCAGGGGTGGGGAACCTGTGGCCTTGAGGCCAGTTCTGTGAAGTTTAGATTTAGTCAAAGGGCTGCACTTAAGAACCGAGAGGGCAACATGTGGCCTCGAGGTTGCAGTTCCCCCACCCCTTGTCAGATCCATTATGGTTAAATGAATTCATGCAAATAGGTTGTCAAAACTTGCCAATTACCTGTGCAATAGCCTTTATATGACTTGTGAAAATTAAATTAGTTTGAAATAGAGGGTGGAACCAGATTGAAAGAGAATTACTAATAGAGTAAAAAAATTATATGACTTTTTTAAAGTAACTGCCTGAACTTAGAAGCTTTCAAGCTAAAGGTAACAAATAAAAACCTCCCTGCAGGAGCAAAAACATCATGGAAATGAAATAACTTGATCTGAGCTCTGTCCTTTGTGGAAAGATTAGCTGTGTTGAGAACCTAAATTCATGTAGTAGAAATAATGACTTTGATAGAACTTGTAGGAGACTAGTTGCATGCTCTAAACAAACCCAGTTCCATGCAGTATATTTCTCCTAATCAAAAGCATAATAAGCTTTATAAAAGAGAAAATGCCAGTTTTATTTCTTTATGAACTCATTAAATAGCCCTAAACATTATTAAGTTAGGAATGTCCCTTGTTCCCAAAGAATAAATCACAAAACTTAATAGTAATTCACATGCCTAGACAAGAATACTTATACTGCTATGATAGTTTTTTAAAATAAACTACTTTCCAGAATTTTGAGTTTCAGAATATTAAAATTAACATGGAGGAAAATATCCTGAATGGTAACTCTAGTTTTCTATACAGGGAAATACATATCGTTGGCAGATAAGATTTATAATGAGCAAGGGATTTATGATAAGATAGATACCACCAAGAAATATATTTTCCTCAGAAATGCATTTGTGGTTTATTTTAACTATTGAGAAATACTTTAGGAATCATTGATGGCCAGGGACCAAGGAAATTGCATTAAACTCTTTTCAGAGGTATAGAAATTAGGTTTAATTTTTTTTACCTATTTGATTAAGTAAGCCATAATCTAAAATCAAACCCTTATGGAGTTTCAGGCAGGGAAAAGAATGCTGACATCATATCTTATGTAACAATGTATTCTGAGAAATCAGCTTTAGGTTGTCTAACAAGTGCTGATGGCAGCCAAGAAATTAGGAATGTCAATCTATGACATGGCAATGATCATATTTTGAATGCTAGTGTCACCTTTAATGTATTAAAATATTGATTTCAACTTTTCTGTGAGGCGGGTAAATATATACTATTTACTTCCTGCTTGACTTTGGGCTAGTCTGGAACTGGCCTTTGTTTCATCCTTTGTGAATTGAAGCAGTTGGATTTAGATCAGGCCTTGAGACCACATGGGGCCTTCTGGGCCTTTGGGTGCAGCCTTCTTACTGAGTCTAAGTTTTGGGGATTTGTTTTGTAAAGTTTGGTTTCAGTCAAAGGACTTCACTTAAGGACCTACAGGGCCACATGTGGCCTTGAGGCTGCAGGTTTCCCACCCCTGATTTAGATGATTTCTAAAAAACCTTTCCAACTCTTTGATCCGGGAAGCAGTATGGCATACTGATTAACAGATTTGTAGTCAGAATCTCGGTTCAGTTCCTGCTCTGATACTGTCCATATGAATGTGGACACATCACTTAGCCTTTCTATGCCTCAGTTCCTTCAGTTGTAAAATGAGAGGCTTGAACTGTAGATGGTCTCCAAGAATATTTGACCAGGTCAGTACTTCAGAAATAAGGCTTGATACTGCATTGTGTTGTGAATTGATAAAATTTTAATTCCTTCATTTTTCCAGATCTAAATAAGTTTATAGTATTAGTTTTGAATGTGATGAGTGTTTAATTGAAACTTGATAATATTTAAATAAATACTTAAATACCACTTAATAATATTTAAATAACAAATATGTAAACACTACTTGATATTTTACTTTATGACTGCAGTGACCTTGTCAGATGGGTGAAAGAGTATATATATATATATATACATATGTATATATATATATATATATATATATATATATATATTTATATATATAATTTAAAATAAAGTATGCCATGATTTATAGCCATGCATTAGCAGAAGAATACTGGCATTAAAAAATACGAGTCTTTGTTAGGAACTATGCTATTTCCGAGATGTAATCAACCCACTGTCCTTTTCAATTTTTATCTTAATTCATTGTCCATATAATATATTATGTGTGTATATGTATATATATACATACATACATATAGGTAACCAAAATAGGATAAACACAAAGTAGTGTTTTGTAGCTATAATATTGCAAAAGTTTAGGGAAGGATAATTAACAAAACTGTTGAGAAAACTTACATAAAGACATTTAAATACATTTTAATTTAGTCAGTGATCCTTAAAATGAATGTTCCATAAGAAAATAACCAATCAGAGGAAGAAGCTGCAAGGGGGAAAAGATCTTCTAGGGTAAGAATGCTATGGGGTGAAGGAATCTTCCAAGGTAAGAAAGCTGCTTGAGAATTTAAGATACCTGGAAGTATAACTTGTACTCAAAGAAACTAACTCCCAGTTCAACTGCTGAAATCCCTAAAGACTCCAAATCCATTTTCTTAGTAACTACAAATGATGTAGTGATGGGACCTATACCCTTAACTTTCTCTACACAACTCAGTCCCTGGCATCTGGTCCCTTTCAGATCACCTATACTTAACAATCCTTACACTGTGGCTCTCCAACCCAACCCATACTACTTATCTACTTTCACAGTCTTTACTTGGCCTACCCCAGACTATTTACTACTCCTTAATCACATCCAGGTCCTCTCACTGTCTTTTTTTGTATAAAAATCTCAATCTCACCCCCATCCAGGTGCAGATTCACTCAGCCCACTCTATTGGCAGTACCGTAAATTTTGTTACTTTGACTGAAAGAAGGCTTGAGTGTTTGAATTCTTTCCAGGCAGACATCCCATACTCTTACATTCTGGGGTTCCCAGCACTCCAAACTACATTACTATCTCTGAATTAGTGACCTTTTAACATTTTTTAGTATACAACCCAGAAAAAATCAGCTGATTTCGAGATTCTGTTTTCTCTGCTTAGAAGTACAAAAGAAATTTAAAATGGAAAACTAAAAGTGAGAAACTTTTGCATCAGTTCAGGCTATTGAAATATCACTTGCCAATAATGACAGAAACATAAGTGATATTAGCAATATTACTGCATTTGATGGGGGTGGAAGTGGGAACATTTATACCTTTAAGACTTTCAAATGTTGTTCAACATAGACTATATAAATATGTTTTTAAATAACTATAATATAGAGCCTAATAAAGGACTGGAATTTAAAAATACCTTGAAAGATTAAGCTGAGACAATTGACATAGCACATCTACATATACTAGAGATAGGGTGAAGATCTTTATTTAAAAGTAAAATTATATCTGCTTGTAATTATATTTAAAGTATGTTTCCTTAGCTAGGAGAACTTATGGTAAAATTATTTTTAAAATTTATTGGCTTAATTGATACATCTAGTCTTTCTAATGATAAGAGGAAAATGGCACAAGTAGTTTATGTTACAGATAAAAGGAAATGGGGTCTGGGGGAGTGATTTGCCCAAGGTTAGACAGTAAGTAGCTGAGCCTAAGTCTGATTCTAAAACCAGTGCCATTTCTGTTGCATCACCTAACAATGTTAAATTTCTTAAAGCTGGGCAACTTGTAACTCCATTTACAATAAAAATTTTAAATGTAGTAAATTTTTAAATTGTTTCTAATACAATTTTCATATCAAACATAATTGTATGAGAAGGCTAAGGTTTTAATTATTTTCTTAATTAGTGCCTCTGACAAATCCTCTGCAATTGTAACTTCAATACTTCTATAAGTCAGTGTTCTCATCAATAGATGTCCTATCAACAGTGTCATTTGCAACCCTTTTAACCTCACCCTATGTTCTTGTTCAATTCCTAACATAAATATTCCATAGGGGATATTGTTCATCCTATGTTCCAGAAGAGGAGCAATGACATCACAAGGATGAGTTCTTGACTTGTAATATGGATTGGGTTTAAATGAGGCAGAGCTGCCCAAGTCATCAACCTCTCTCCTCCAGAATCATCCAAGTCCAGTGCAAGACAAAGTTCTCCAGATGACTGACAATGGCTCAGGATGCAGAGGGTGACCTTGGTCTTTCTAATTAAGGTCTTTCTCAAGTCTCAGTTTATCTGAGGCCCTGTCAATCAAATGACTAAAAGTTAGGTAAGAATTGAGAAAGTAGGGAATGTACTCAATGCTCTGGAAGCCTTCCTCTAGGTGTTTTTCACATTCCTCCTATACTAGCCATCTGTTACCTTTTTCTCACACTATAAAAATGGGCTAATTTTTCCTATTACTTTACTTGGATAATGACTTTAGGATATACCCATAAGAGATATTTAAAATCATTATATATATTTGTTTTCCCAAAAATTTCCATTTGACTCTAAAGGAGAAAAAAAATTCCAGAAATTTTATATTTCTAAGCTAGAGTTCACTACTCTTTACATGAGGGTGGTAAAGAAAGCATGTAAGGTAATTGAAAAAAAAAATGCTTTTCAGTAGCCTCTTCCACTTGCACAGCTGTTTGCATTAACTGCCAAGAGAAGTGTTGAGCATGCCCAGCAAGAAGCCTGATTTGGGTAAAACTTGCTAATTAGAAGATAACTGATTTCCCCTGGTAGTAGCTGATACTATTTATTGATGGTAGTTATCTCATTTTGGATCCTTTAAGTAGTCTAAAGAACGTCTTCTTGTTCTTTTTTCTTTTTTAAAAGTAGAGATTTCACTGTAAGTTATTTAAGAAATTCCTTTTGATTCTAAGGATTTCTTCTTGTGGACTCAGTATCTCATTACAGGAACATTAGAGAAATTGAAAAGAATTGGACCACTGTATTGTGATATTATATTTGTCATTTTTCTCTAAATCTCATTCCTTTTGTTATAATAAAAGGAATGGAAAGCAGATCCACAGAGATGTAAGGACCTTAGAGATCATTAGTCAAGCCATCTCATTTAGCAAAGGGAAACAACCCAGAGAAGTTGGATGATTTGCCTTATATTCACTTTAATCCAACCAGCATTTCATTCTTTTTATGGGCCAGGAACCTTGTTAATAAGTGGTAAGAACAGAGCACCTTTCCTAATAAGAGAAATGTCATGGAAAATTGACAAACTGTAGCAACTGCTTCAATATGGGGCGGAAGAGTGAAAGTAAGAAGGTGAAGTTGATTCCTATATTATGAACCTGATCAATTGAAAGAATTAGTGATGTCTTCAACAGAATAGGAAAATTATTAGGGGCTTGAGGGAGGGGTAGTTACTTTTGTGAAAGGTATTAGTGCAACTCAAAAGATATGAGAACTTCATTCTTCACTGATTGGGCAGGATCACTATTCCTCCCCAACTTAACACACTGAAGTTGTTAGCAATAATAACCTGTTAAAGAAAAGCAAGCCCCAAGACTTGCAAATGACTGAGATCACTTTCCACATAAAACTGTCTTCCTAAGGATGACTTCTGACTTGAATGGTAGTTTTAATTATACAACTTTTAGATAGCTTTGTTCTTTTTATGTAGTGACTATTGATCGTTATGGATGTATTCTTTATGAACACTGCTGTAAAAAAGGAATTACATGACTTGCTAATTTGAACAGTCATAGAAAACCCTATAAACCAGCGCAAATGACAGATCATCGTGCAGTCTCCGAGCACTGTGTGATAATCTGTACTGCATCACTTCTAAGATGTTTTTTAAGACTATACATGCATGCCAAATGTCTCTTTCAACGATTTGTAATATACATTTTATGACTAGAAACTTTTTTGTACAAGACACTCCAATAAATGTTTTAATTTTAAAAAAGCTTATGAACTATTGTTAGGTACAGTTTGCAATTTTTAAAGTAATTTATATTGTTTAGTAAGGTATTAATAAATTCCAAGGTCTCCTGCATTTTCTTCTGCATATTTAAACAATATTTATGGACACTCTTCTTTTTATGTCTATTACTTTTACATATTAACCCACCTTCAACTAGAACATGAGATATTTCACATTCTCTTCCATTTTTTCATTCATTTGGTTTTGTTTTGTGATTTCTTGGTTTCTCAGAAAGTCATTAGCCTCCATGTGTTCCATTCTAATTTTGAGAGAGCTATTTTCTTCAGTGAACTTTTGAACCTCTTTTTCTACTTCGCTAATTCTGCTTTTGAAAGCATTCTTCTCCTCATTGGCTTTTTGAACAATTTTTGCCAATTGAGTTAGCCTGTTTTTCAAGGTCTTATTTTCTTCAGCATTTTTTTGGGTCTCCTTTATTAAGATATTGACCCGTTTTTCATGCTTTTCTTGAATCTCATTTCTTTTCCCAGTTTTTCCTCCACCTGTCTAACTTGATTTTCAAAA